>CM036587.1:117136136-117231136 GCA_020745705.1 Hemiprocne comata | reverse complement strand
GGAGGTGCCATCCAACCTGGGCTGTCCACCCGAAATCAGTGTAGAGCAGAAGATTGTCTTTACAATGCAACAAGACTTCTACATTTTTAGCACTTAAATCTCAGTAAACTTTTTCTTTTTTTTTTTTAACTTTATAGCACTGTGGGGGTTATTTTAGGATTGTGTTCATGGTATTGTTGAACTCCAGAATACTTTTTTCCAGTCTTTGTTTCCACCTTGAGGTGATGTAACTTAAGTAAACCTGAACAAACAAACTTTCTTACTTAATAGATTATGAAACTGCTTTGGCTGCAGAAAAATAGTCCTGATGGTATTGCACCTTGATGGAAGTATCGTGAAGTGTGTGGTTTAAAACTAGAAGCTGAGCTTCTACCACCAGTCATATACAGCATTTGCCACAGCATTTCTGCTTTCACTTTCAGGTCTACAAAATAATCCTTGCAATTCTTCAGAATATATAGAAAATATTTCATTGCAGCACAGTCAAGAGATTATGTTTCCATTTTCTTTACAATGTGTGCAATAACTATTTGTGTTGTATTTTACAGACTGACCAAAGCTTAGCGTCATGATACCACCAGGGACATGGCATGGAATATTTTGCATCCATAAATGCCAGAAAGTACCACACTGTACAAATTCGAAGTAGTGTAACATACTCTGCGTAACTGCCTGGACAGGTCTCTTGCTTCCAATCCTCTACAGGTAAAAAGGGATTTAGAGATAGATCACCATCCTAATCATTAGCTTCTCATTCTGCATGGTTAACTTACACAGTGGAAGAAGCAAGCTGGGACATATGACTGGAACAACTTACTTTCAGCTGACTGCAGCAGAGGAGGGATCAGTTTGCAGCTGACTACTTTTTGGCTGATGGCATGCAACTATGAACTGTTCTCCTTGGAAACAGAGTGTTGTGAAAAAAACCTGGAGCTTTCAGCAACTACCCATACTGTCTTCCAGAGATTCACAGACAATGTTAGCATACACTTGCTAATGAAATTAATAACCTAGGCTCTAGACAGTACTTGGTTTTTATTAATACAATGAGATCATAATTTATATCATTTTATGACACTTAAAATTAGCCAGAGGTGCTCACTGTGGACAGTGTGCATCCCATTAGGCGCTCCCTCTATCTTCTACCCATAGTAGCTAAGCCTTCCCAACACAAAGATTGTTGCTGACTACAGAAATTTCCAAAACACCTCACATTGTACCTGACAACTGAAATAAACTTACTTCAGATTGCCCCTCCTTCTGAAATAAACTATAAGATTGCCAGGACTTGACAGGAAGAACAATTAAAGAGTAGTTGTAGAATAACTTCATTTTTTTACAGTCCTTCTGTTGTTATTTTTCTTTCTGATAAGATGCAGAATTAATCACTTGCCTTTGTGAAAACAATCTTCAAAAGCATAAATGGCTGGCTACTCTTTTCTTTGCAGCAAAGCAAGCACACATGACATGTATAGGCAACAAGCCACAAGAAAAGCTAGCTGTGAATTTTCAGCACATCATCTACTTCTAGCACCCGAGGAAGCTCAGATCACCCTAATGACTTTCTTGTGCTCTTAGGGTCAGCCACGGACAAAGAAGAGCATTCAGGCAGTACCGACTCTGGAGTCTGTAACTACACTCACACTCTGGAATAGTGTAGCATCAGCCAAGAGCTGAACTCCACAGGATAATCCTGCTTGCAAAGGTCAAGTAAGCCTCTTAAATACTGAAAAATTAAAACAGATCTTGGGTAAAACTTTAGCTCGTAACCAATGCTGAAAAGTCGAGCACTTTCCGCCTCCCTTCTCCCATCACAAGCTTCCAAATAGTAAATACTTCAAGGAAAAGCTACATTTCCTTCCTTAGGGCTTTTCCAAAGAATCATTCTGTAACTGTCCAAGCTGCTTTTTAAGCTAAATGCTGGGAAAAAAAATAAGCAAGTGTTTCACTCCCATCCAGTTAAACCAGTAAAGTTAGTTTTCAGTTGAAAAGCTCAAAACTGTTTGCAAGAACCAGTAAAAGGTGATGACAAAGCTTGACAGTAAGACTCAGCAAATAACCCTCCAGTGGTTTCAGGCAGCCTCTGCTCTGTGTATCCGTATGTACTACCAACACCTCCAACTGGAAACTTTTCTCTGAGATAGTCAATTTATCATTCTTTCTGAACATGAGTAAGTTATTACAAGGTGATTGCATATAAATATGTAGGTATGACACATCACTCTGTGACTTTTGCCACTTGTTTTCACAAAATCTGCTGTAACATCAACTGGATCTTTTTACTTTGCAGGTACAGAGTAATATTATCCAAAACAGGCATACCAAATAGTTACTGTCAGAAGTTTCTCTACTCAAAGAAAGAAAAATCTTTCAAAGGAAGGATTAATGGTTCAATCAAATAGAAGAGGTTTGGACTGATTTACTTCATTCCCTTCTAGTTCTACTTTCAAAATGGAAATATCACGACACTGCAATTTACAATACAATAAAACAAAATTTACAAAATATCAAACCCCCTTCCTTTTCCTGGCTACTTTTCTTTCAGTTCTCAGTAATGCCTGCCAATGACATATAAGGCAGTCTCATATATTTTATGTTACTTGTACCACACGTTAGTAGTGCTTGATATTCCAAAATTCAGGTGCTTTTGCAAGCATATTGAACAACATGCTTGTGGGGACAATGCTCCTTTTTTACTTATTAACTCCTCTTTTTACTTCAAAGCAGCTGTGTAAAAAATACACAAATTTTAGAAGTATGCTATCACAGAATCACAGAATTGTCAGAGTTGGAAGGAACCTCTAGAGATCATCCAGTCCAACTCCCCTGCTAAAGCAGGATTCCCTAGAGCACATTACTCAGGACTGCATGCAGGCGGGCCTTGAATATCTCCAGAGAAGGGGACTCCACAACTTCCTTGGGCAGCCTGTTTCTGGGCCTTGTCACCCTCACAGGAAAGAATGTTCCAGCTTGTGCCCATTGCCCCTCATCCTGTCACTGGGAACTACTGAAAAGTGTCTGGCTCCATCTTCCCTGCACCCACCCTGTAGATACTTCTAGGCATTAGTAAGGTCTCCCCTCAGCCTTCTCTTCTCCAGGCCGAAGAGTCCCAGATCTCTCAGCCTTCCTCATAAGGGAGATAGATGCTCCAGTCCCCCAGTCATCTTTGTTGCCCTCCACTGGACTCTGGTAGTTCCCTGTCTCTCTTGAACTGGGGAGCCCAGAACTGGATGCAGTATTCCAGATGTGTCCAACATTATTTGAAAAGGCATCTTATAACTATTTAGGCTGCTGCAACATAGTAACAGTCATTTACTTCTAGCTGTTGCTCTCAAGTGGAAATAGTTACACCCCTTTTGCAGTCAACTAAGATTATTTGAAAATCACAGGATCTTCATGCGATGTTAGTAGCATTGTACCATTGATCCCATTTTTAAAGCACATAAAAAAAATGCCAGAACAACCTTACAAAAACCCAAACATATTATTAATGACCTTTCCAAAATGTTTTGTAACAGCTTCCAGTTCAGCAGGTGTTTGTGCTCCAGGTAACTTTATAGATATAAATGATTCTATTTGACTCATTGGAATTACTCATTTGCAAAAAGTTATTTCAGAGGCAAATCATCATTTCAAATCCATAAGGAAGATGAGGTACTTAACAGCCAGTTAAGGCCTTTCTCTGATATATAAAAATAACTTAAACAGATGTATCAGATAAAGGTCTAGTTAACAAAGTCTTATATACTATAAAATGCATATTATACACTAATAACAGTGTCCTGGAAACAAGTATCTCTAAAGAATAGTTAAATGCATTTTTCATATAAATTACTTCTAAATCTAGAGTTGTGATTAATAGTGGCAAAATTCAGTCTCACCAACAGCTGACTTAGTGATTTTATTTTTATTTTCTTGCTTGTGTACGTCTGTATGTATCTTAAACTCAACATTGAAACATCTGTTTCTTCTGTGTTTTGCCACAATTTACACCTAAGTAACATAATGATAGAAATTAGAACTTGACACCATTAACACTACTGATGCATTCACCTTGTCCTCAACCACATTGCCTCTTAGACACAATAAAGGTGTAGCCAAAGATTTATCCTACCAATAAGGTATAGTTATAGGTCCCATGAAGATTACTGACACTGAAGTAGCAAATAAGTACTGGCCTTGGACTTAGCAGATAACATGCCAGTTTTGAGACACATCCAAGTTGACAATAAATCAGTACCACAGTTCCAATAACAGGAAAAAATACCTTGAGGAATTTTTGTGTTAAAACATTCCACTTTTGAGTTAGCTATTAAATGGTAATGATCATAATGGACTAGGCAGTAAGGGTTTTTTTGTGGCTGAAATATGCAGGCACTTTACTGGGCTATTTTTTTAAGCTTCTGAGTTTTTCTACTGCACAGTATTTTCCCCTTACATGAATTTTGGCTTCCAAAAAAAAAAAAAAAAGTAAAAACCCTGTTCTAAACAAAAGATCTTTTAGTAGCAATCTTATTATGAATTATACTTGTTTTCTATATCTGCACATGCAAACACTTCCCCAGCCTCCATAACACCTCCCTTTTGTGCATACAAGAAGTAATAGTTATGGATTATGGGTAGCTAGAGAGAACAAGGCGCACTAGTTCAGTACTGCTTACTAAATTGTAAGTGTATTTTTTCTCTCCCTCTCAGAACTGTATCAATGTTTGTCACCAGAAATTCCTTTTTGAGAAGTTTGTTAAAAAGCACACCAATTTATCAGGGTGTATGGGTTATAACTATTTTTTTCAAGCACCCTTTTTAACTTATTTCAGTTTTCTGTTTTTGATGATAGTCATGCTGACAACTTTTTTTGGTCCATCAAACTCTGTAGTACAATTACATGAATTTACTTTTAATAAATTACCATCTTTGCATATATCAGTCAAACCATGAAGACTAAACACTTGCAAATAAAATGCATTATTAATTTAATTGTCACAGCCTATTTAGCTAGCTTCTATTAGTATTTGCTACTATGTGCAATGTATCAGAGGGCAGAATCAAATTCAAAATATAAGGAATAAACTTATTATATTGGCCTAGAGAAATTAAAAACTAGCAAGCTCGCAAAACTATAATCAAGGCATTAAAACTATGTAACCTAATTTGTAATATGTTCATACCCAAAGTGATTGTTTTACATGCTGAAGAAGGATTTCTTTGGTTCCTAAAGCCATTAAAAGGCATCAAACTCTCTCATAATAGGAAGGGAAAGGTGGGAAGAAAAGCAACAGTGGTTTGGTATTTACTGCACTAGTAGATCATGTGGTCTGAACAATCCACAAAATGAGGGACTGCTGCTAGAAAATTACATTGCTGTTGCTGCTCTGCCCCTGCCGTTTGATGCTGCCCTACATTAAGCTGAAGTGCCACCTAAAAAGGTATTGTAGATAAGAAATATTCAAAAGATGGTTGAAAAAATTTCAGTAGAAGAAGGTATGAAGTCACTCAAATATTGCTTATTTATGTCGGCCTGGGGACAAAGCTGCAACAGCCTGTGCGAGCAGGTGGGGCAGGGAGGCTGCAGCCCTGAGCGGAGTTCTCCACTTCTGGAGCAGCCAGGGCTGCAAGGGCTGTGAACCTGCCTCCACACGGAGGGGCAGCAGGGGAGAGATCCCCTCCTCCTTCTCCTCTTCACGCCCTGCTAGCAGACCAACCAGAAAGCCTTTGAGGAAGATGGGAAGAAACGGGGAAAATGGAAACCGCCAGAAGGCTTTCAGAAGAAACACACAAACAAAAGCCAGCAACAACCGATTTAGATTATAGCATCCTCCTTGTTTAGGAATTCATTTCGAGATGATGATCGCTAAAAATATGCCTCTCAGATACTATATTTGGAAATCTATTGTATGTATCCTTTATTGCACACGTATTCACTAGGGTAACGCAAGTTGTCTCTGTGCTGTATTTATGATGATTATACAGTAAGTACCCCCTTGTAAAAGAACATATTGGTATTGAACGCTTCCAGTTACAAAATAAGCCACCAGAGCAAAACATTTTCATAATTGTTGTGCTATGACAAAAGATAACCAGCATAAACTTTAATATTATATCTGCTTTGATGAAACTGTAATTGTTTTTTCAATGCATCTTTCCATATTTTAGATGAAACAGAGTATCTCAAAAGTCTTTAAATAACCACGTGTAAGGGAAATTCTGGTTAAGCACTTTGTAGGGGAAATCTCATTAAAAATATAAGCACCACTTAAACAGGTGCTTAGTCAAACATAAGGTGTATATGGTGTGTTAATTTAAAATTCTACTCTTAGGTCAGGAGGATGAACTTGTGAGAAAAGGGTCTAATTGAGTACCATTTCCAGTGTCTTTAACAAGAAATGAACATGACCCAGAAAGAGTTCAGCAGTGTTCTCCTACAACTCCTAGCTATCATTTCTTTTCCCCTTCTTTCATATCAAAACCAGAAAATTCTACTTCACTTATGAAATCCTACACTGGAAGAATGAGCTCCAAGGTAGTACTACTTGAAACAATATTAAGTATCCAGCAATGAACCCTGCAGGTAGGATAATTCCATCTGATACCAGACTGAAAGAGAATATGCAAACTTCTGGGGATCCAAACACCATCAAGTTTCTATTTGCCCCAAAACTTCACTGACATAGCAATAGCTATGCCACAAATCTGAGGCTAAACCCGTTTATCTGCAAACACAGTGCCATTTAGTTTCTATAACACTGTTACAATTTAAACCACAGAGAGGAATCACCTGCTTGCAAATAAAGTTTGAAAATAAGTAACTGTACATAGATTGACAAAATAACTTAATTTCGAAAACTGTCAAAACACCAGATCTCGGTTCCTGTGCAAAACAACAGAGGAAACTTTCATCTCCATTCCTCTGTGACTTTGACCTCAGCAACATATCTGGGAAAGTCATTTTATAAACCTATGAGCACCAAGGTCAGCAAGAAAACAAACAAACAAACAAACAAACAAATAAATAAATAAATTGTACTTGGAGAGAAAGTTACAACTATGGAAAATTTAAGAAAATAGTATCACCTGTCAAAAAAAAAAAAAAGTGTAAAAAATTGCAAATCCTACACCTTTTACATAGAATGGCTTTCTATAGCAATTTTTCTATTGACACCCACAGACATGTCATAAGCACCCCACTGGCAGAGCACCTAAACATGTTAGCTCCCTCTGTAGTTGGAGTCGAGCTAAGAGTCCAGGTGACTTCATTTTGGGTAATCTAAATATTCCAGATAAGGTCTCCACATATTATATAAGGTAAAATGAGAAAGAATTTTCAAGTGGTTTACCTTTCTTTGGGTGTGCCAACTCCATGCTTGCCCAGTAAATGAGTATTCAAATGCTTCTTCATCACAAATGCCACCCTATCAAACAAACAGAACACCCAAGATGATTAATTTATTAATACTTATTTTTTAATACAGTATTTTTCTGTTTTCAGCAAGCACTTGAGTCTTTTTTCTTAAAGGCGGACTTTTATAAACTTCTTATAGTCTCTTTTACCTAAATAATGTTTTCTTATGTTATAAACTAATACAGTTTTAGTTTCACCTTTGTATTTATTTAAGCTTCACGTGCCCATCCTACAACCCTTCTTCATACAAGTAGTTCCATTGTTTTTAATGAGTAACAAAAAAATACAGCAAGACCAGATGCTTATGTCTGGTCAAAATTAATTGTATTAATTATTTAGAGAGATAAACATGGAAACAAATTAATAGCCTTAGTTATTTTATAGCCTTGTGACAAAAAGGATGGAAAAGGTGAAGTACATGTTCATTAATACCCTTTGAGCAAGAATGTTATTCAAACTGGCAAGACATTGTTCAAAGCATTAACAGCAGCAACAAAATATATACTACCTGGCATTATGTTTCTACCAAACAAAACACAGATAATTTACTTTAATTTTAGTGACATATGTAACAAAACAGATAGGAGCCTATCAAGTACCATTCTTCTGCTGATAAGACCATAACATCAATTTAATTGTCATGTGACTGCTTTAAACAATTTAGATATCACACTGAAGCTTCAAACTAAAATGGTTCTCTTGATAAGCAACAATTTTACTGCTGCAACTTTCAGTGTGAAAAGGGCTTGCAAACATTTTTGTTAATTATGTATTACAGCTGTCCTTCATAAAGTTAATTACTAATAGCTGAAAGGCAATCGAGTGTATTTGCATATGTACATGAAAGGCATGACATATGCAAAAATATGATTTTAATTAGCATTCCATGATATGAAGGGCTACAAATCAAACTGGCATGTTATAAGATTTTTAACATTAAACGCTGAATTCATCTGGATGTGTTTGCACTAATGGACAATGGAAGGACTGTAAAACACTAGCACTATGGTTTATAAGAGCCACAAAAGCCAAGAGACAGTACTTTTCCTTTACAAATATGTTAATGTAGCTTCTCCAAGTCTGATCTACTTTGGGTATTTTCACATTATTTTAGACAATCTCTCTTGCGCATTCCTTAGGGTGTAAGAATATAATTCTGTCTTATTTAAATGATAGTGATTTCCTTATTTTTTACAAAAAGACATTTAAAAATATCTTAAATACTTTTCCCTATGTAATTTATAAGTATGGCATCATAATCATTACAACTGTGAATAATCTATCACACCGTTACCATCATTACTATGCAAGTGTCATCAGAACTACTGTACATAGGGAAAATAATTATATCAGAATAAAAAAATGTGTTCTAATAACACCACAAGGCATCCAAAACATACTGCCCTTGCATTTCAGCAGAAACACTAACCATTTGCACACATCCATGAAAGGTATCAAACAGATTTTAATTTTGTAATACTTGTATTTCCTGTTACATTTTCCTGTTCCTCCATTCTCCCCCTTCTGTAACAGAAAAATAAAGCCAGCGATATTACTGTGAAAGGGCAACATGCAATTGAAGTTGTAAGGCATACTTTGCTATTCACATGGAATATAAAGATCCCAACCAGCTACACAGTATTTCTAGGGAAGTTTGTTTTTTTTTCTTCTGAGCCTGTGTACTTGAAGCTTCCAAACAAAAGCTGATTTCTTATACTGCACAACTGCAGGGGGTACAGACAGACGTACCTTTCTGCAAAATCAAAGGCAAAGGCCTTGTTAATAATGGGAAGCAATTAATCTCACACTAGCTGCCTCCTCTGTGTTTTATCTAGGTTTTGAGTAACCATTTTGCTGCTGTTACCCAGCAGAAATAAAACAGACTGACTCAGTAAGTGTCTCAGAGCCTACTAACATTTTAAGCTTTTAACGTGAGGCTTGAAGACTTCAGACTTGACGAGCACAGAATTCCTCCGTGCAAGCCTGGAGAGCTCAGTATAGCTCAGGAAGAGCTCCCCACATTATAGAATCAGGCCTTAAAAATAAAAGCAAGTTTCTATTTTCCTAAGAAATTGAGAACAAGATCAAAAAATATTATCAACAGAGACAGCCTTTGCTGAAACAAAAGATTTTTTATTTTTTTTTTCCCCTTAGAATTGAGGCAAAGTCTAAACATTCTGTTTTGGATGCTGAGTTTGAGAACAACCTGAAAAAAACCCAAAAAGACAGGTGTGGGAACTATTTGAGCATGTTTGACAAATACTGCAGGTGATTTTAAGAGAAAGGTGTTTGCTGGCTTTAACAAATCAAACTCAGAAAGTGTTTTCAATACATAGCTAATTCCAGGTTTCTAAGCAATAACTGGTTTAGTAGTCAAAGAATACTGGTTTTATCTATACTAACAACTTACATGACATGACTTAGCCTTGATCTTTTCAAATGAATCTTAAGGGGAGTTTGGCTGCTGCAAGTAAGGACTCAAGGAATGAACTTTCAAAATATGTTGCACTAGTACATCTTCAAATAAAAGATAATCTTCTGTCAGCTGCAGTAAGCACCAATTCAGTCTTCACTGAATTTCTCATTTCTTATTTTTTAATTCTAGTGGCAATAGAAAAATTCAAATTCTAGAAATTAACTCGTTTCAGAAACGCATCAAAAGGAGTAAGAAAAACCTGTAATTGCCATACTTTACTGCTTCTAATGCATGCAAACCAGGCCAGACTAGAGTCCTGGAACCAGTTTTACAAACTCTGATCTGGACATACTTATCCCCAGACCACATGAAGACATGAAGTCACAGCCCAGCTGCTCTCCTGAGGGTCAGATCTCATAAGGCAGAAATGTCTAGCCTACATATCCAAGTCATGCTCACAGGGAGTTCCCTCCATTTGTCAAGATGGCTCATCCTAGAAGGCTTCTCTTGCAGTGGAAAAAGGTGAGTGGGTAGGATTTTTTTGTTTGCAGTGACATTCTGTTGGTTTATTTTTTTTTGTAATTTTCAACCACTCTGGCTTCAAACTAGCAACATCCTCCATGCTATATGCTCTATGTTGAAACTTCAGGACAAAGACAAGTTGAAAAATGACGCAGAGATTTAGAATAGCATCCACACTCCCTATGGACATTTTTTTGCACATCAACTATAAATAAAAATAACTTTCAACCACGTATATATGAGCACCTTTCCCAAAATAAGTTTGCAGAATATTCTGTTTTCAGTTCAGAACAGTTGTGGCTTTGTAGGAACATGTCCACTCATATTCCACAGCAGTCTTCAAAGACTACTTGGATTGACTGAGAATGTCTGTAACTGATTTAGGAACCTCTACAGACTTGTCTTCAGTTATAAAAGCACATTTTAATGTACAAAAGAAACAAAGGGACCTCGAATTCTGAGAATAAAGAAACACATCGACAATCTTTACTTCCACTTCTTATTCTAGTGTAATGCAAATTCTTCAGCATGTACAATGTTTATCAGTGCAGTGCCCAAGGAATATGAACAATCTGTCATGTATTGTCCGTTCTCTCATTTTCTCTGCAGGAAGAGAATTGTGCTCTGTGAGAGAGGGCAAAAGATTCTATGTTTTATTATGTTTTGAATCTATAATAGCTGTTTTCTTTTTAATATGTACATTGCTGTGTTAATGAAAAGCCAAGTTAAAAAAAAAACAACAACACACAAACCAAAATGAGCATTCTGGACCATGAAGTAATGAAATCTGTTATTTCCAGTGTTCACCAACACAAGCGCTCAGCCTTGGCCTCGTTTGAAGGAAGGAACTACATCTTACTTCTACCAGAAAGTCTCTTGAAGCCATGTCAACAGACCAGTCATCTTGTAACCACACACAACTGCTGAGGAGGGCCAGCACAAGAATTTATTTCTGTGGGACTCTACAAACACGGTAACCAGCAGTTGAAGAGCAATTTTAAATCACTTCTAAGTAGATCCATTACTCTCTGCAATTGCTCTTGGAGAATTTATCTTACAGACAACAATATTCAATGACAGCAGAAAAGTCCAGGAGAATAACAATATCTACCCTTTATTCATATTCTCAATATCCTTTACATCTCCTTTAAACTGTCATGAACTTCTTTACACATGACTTTCACTCTGAGAATACAAGTAAGGTACTGCATGACAAGTGCAGGCTGCAAGTACACAGGATGTTTTATAAAGCTCCTTGAAAGCCTTATTTAAACACCCTCCCCCAAAAAAAAATCCCACAACCAGCCAACCCCCAACTAAGCACACTCAGAAGCAAAACTAAAGCAAACAAACAAAAAAAAATCAATATAGAATGCTACTAATTTTAAAATATTAGTATTTAGTACTTGGTTTCATCATAGGTTTCAGGCACTCAGAAAGAATAGAATGGTTTACCATTTTGAATGATTCACTGTCAGGGAGACCTGACAGCTTCAAGGAATAATAAGAAAAAGGATCACTTAAAATTTTATACAGCATTACAGAATATGAAGAAATAATATATTATCCTATCTGCATCAGTTTTTGTTTTCCACGATTTGTTCTTGAATTTCTATCCCTGTATCTTCATCTGAGACAAGATACCACAAAATCAAGGCAAGCTGCATGGATCATGCCAAGACCAGGGATAGTACATCCAGGCACATAAATAACAACATGGACTTAATAATTCTTGTCACCTGAATGGTATCACTGCTTGTTCTTTACCATGTCTTGAAACATGCTGCAAACCCTAATTGTAGTTGAATGAGAGGTTCACATCAAGCCATGCCAACAGGTATATCAATTAGCAGGAGAGAGAAATAGTGCAGTTTCCCAGAGAATATCATGATCCACATGTATTTTGGAATGTTCAATAAAATTTGTGTATGTAATTACAGATTTTTGCATGTACTTTAGATTTGTACACATAAAAGTAGAACTTCACATATTCAAATCAGCATGTAGTCAAACAGTACATAAACAGTCTATACAAACTTTGTATATAATTTTGAAACTTCAAAAACTTAAAGTTGCTACCCATATCTCCATGTCTCCGTCAGGATCTTGTATTCAGCAGATCAGCTTCAGGAACAAGAGTGTTGAGGAAAACATAGAACTGCCCAGAAAACAATGGTTTTCAATGAACAAGTAAACTTTTTTTCCATGCATCAAAAGTCTAAGTTCCTGGGAATTTCTTCAAGTCCATCATTCATGGATGTTTGCTGATTCTGAACGGTCCAGACTGGGGCACTGATAACTCTCCTGCATGACTGGGCGCAAGGGACTCAATTTAAAAGAAAGTATCTGGCAGGGCAGAGTCTGGTGTGGAAGATATCCAGCAGTCTGAAAGGCTTCATGCCCTTTGTGACAAGATGTCAGGTTCAAGTGAGTATTTGGCAGGGCGAAGCCAAATGGAAAACATCCGAATACCGGAAAAACTTCATGCCCTCTGTGACAGGACGTCAAGTCCTAGAACCCTGCATAAGAAAGCTGGGGTTTTCTGATTACTCATTTAGCAGTTAAAGGAAGCAGGTCTTACTACTTCCAGCTAACAGTTATGGTTATTTTTCTTAAGTTTAAAAACAAAACAAGACAAAACACAAATATTTCAGAAGGTTAACAAGTCATGTGCAGTCACACAGTCTGAGATGTTAAGAGCACTATGACCCACAACCTTATATTCCTAGCTGACCCAATGTGTTAAAGGAGGATATGGCTCTTTTATGCTCCACTCTCACTAACACTTGTAATTAAACTGGAAAATGAAATGCATACATTTGGCATATGTGGCCCTTCTTCCTCATTTTCAAGTGTGAACAACTTGGCAGACTGGAAAATGCAAAGTTTTTCTCTTGGAAAGAGAAACCAAAAGAAGCAAACGAGGACAACTCTGGCATCAGTAACAAGACAAGAGAGTAACACAGCAAGAATATAATGGTAATTCATGGAACCTAAAGACTAATGTGAGTTTTACATTTCTGAGAATTATTATCCTTTCTGCCTTAATCTTGAAGGTGGTTTGTTTTACAATTTTTCCATGCAACTATCAAATATGTTTCTTAATTATTTATTATCTTTTCAACTTTGCTGTGGAGATGTTTCGTTGCTGCAGTTCAAAACCCAACACTTTCAAAAATTAAATATATGCCAATATGCAGTTATTTGTGCAACAGACTACAACTTCCTCTTCTAAAAACACCTCATCTTATTTTTACTGTTTTTTGGAATGACCTAGCAATGAAGCCACGGTGCCCAATGAAAATAAAAAATTAAGAGAGACAATAACAACTTATATTAGTGGAACACCTGTACACAGCTTGCACCAAAGGTGGACTTGAGTATCACAGCAGCCACTGTTCTTGACTTGCTTTGAACAGGATGACAGACAACAGGATTGTCAATGTGCTGTTCAATGACCTGCATCAATCTCAAGAATAATTTACTGCTATCCGAGACAGATCATTACGGATGAGTTGCACACAATCAATCAATCAATCAATCAATCAATCAATCAACAGTGTTATTCCTGCATATTCCTGCATCTATCACCCAGAAGAGATATATTTCTCAACGTATTCCTATTGCTTTCTGACACCATTCTGTGTCCCTCAAGATGTGAAAGAATTAGTAGCCACATGGCCATTAAGTAGTAGCAATGGGCACAGTTTTCTCCTTTTATGTATTCTGGCAGAAGAGACCTGGGTACAGAGGAAGAGAAAACTAAATACATAAGAAAACATCCTCAAGCTAGCTTGGAGAGATCTTGCCATCCAAAGCTGCTTAGTCCTCTCACCATCCCTATTTTCATCCCTGTTTTGTTCTAATGTAAACCATCCAGGACAGAAATTTAGTCTGTCATTGGAAGAACTGTGGCAAATGAGGAATACACTTTACATTATTTCCTCCGCCATGAGGGAACTCAAATATTTGTCCTGTTCAGACCAGGACAGTTATTATGGGCCTCACCCGAAGTTAATTAGTTTGTAACTGAAATCAGAAAGGTTTCCTGCAAGTTAACTATAGGTCCATTCTGAATTTTATTGGTTTGGGGGTTTTGTTTGTTTGGTTTGTTGTTGGTGGGTTTTTTTAAATACAAAAAAAGTACCCTTCAATAGCAGCTGCATGAATAAGTCTACTCCAGAGAGTGATAGCTGCTAATAACATAAAGGTGAGAGGAAACTTAAGAGTGTAACTGGGAACTTTGGATTTGGAGATACAATAAAAAGCCACTCATATGGCATACAGTCAACATGGTACAGCTTACACGCACTGACAACAGTTTCCAGAGGCCACACACTTTGTCTGCCCAAATGAGGGAGAAAGCCACTGCACTCTTTAGTGCATAACTCTCTGCTGAATATGAGACTTCTTTACTTCAAAAGAATCTCACAATGTGGATCAAAGCATGTAGGCTGCATGGGACAATTAGACACCAGTGCATGGACAAATATTTCAGTTAATGATGCAGCATCATATTATGCATAAGAAATATAGTTTGGACCATAAAAAATACCACCAATAAACTTTCAGATGTGCAATTATAAATCGTGACAGAACAGGGCCCAAAGCATAATCTATTTCATAATACCATAATAAACATCCAGAAGGTCGTATCTGCTGTTTCAAGCCATAACAGCATGCAAATCAAAGGAAATACTAGTCCATTAAAAACAGGATTCCTCTGAAAACAAGAAGTGGATCTTCCTTTATAGTACCCTATCATATCTAAATTGAACCATGGAGAGTGGCATCCCCTCACTGTTCCCGCCCTCCAAACATCAGGAATTAGGAAGGCTCTAAAAATTCACAGCGAAGTATCAGTTATGAATAGACTAAAAATTAATAACCAGTATAACAGGTCAGACTGAAAAACCAAACAAAATGCAATCAATTTTAGGAAATGCATATCTTTTAATTCTCCCCAGACATCTATGATTAGAAATGAAACTGAAGTTGTTCATGCACCATTACTAAAGGTAACAGTCTACTTCAACAACATGCTGCTGGGTATTCATCTCAAACAAAAGAAACTGCAATACAATATTTTATTTTTGTTTTAAATTTGAAAGAGAATTAATCTACTGTCCATCTAAACACCCACAATTCTGTCATGGAGTAAAAAAAAAAACAAACCAAAACAACAAAAGCACATTAGCTGATGAAAAAATTAAATAAATAGGAGATTGTTTATTATATAGCATATTGCTAAACTGATAACTGTAAGTAAACAAGTGGCTCTCTGCTTATTTTGTTTGCTTAATGAGCAGACTAAAAATAGCTGAGCAGTGGCAAAAACTTTAAAGTCAGAAAGTGTTCACTTTGTCAGGAAATCACCTTACAAATGTATGAGAAAATTGGTACCGCTACAAGAAATGTTTGTTTCAATATTCAGAGGAGTTAATGAATGTTAAGTGATAATGGTAGACAGCAGCAGTATGTAATTACATTTCTAAACACACCTTACCAAATCACTTCTAAGTCAAAAGAATCACATGTTCTATTAATTTTCATTGGTTATCAAACATCTGTAACTGTCACCTCTAACAGGTGTTCGGTAATCTAACAGCTGCACATAGTACTAGAAAAAAAAAAAAAAAGAAAAAAAGAAAGAATGAAAACAGAGAGAATCCCAACGTGCTTTCTGTAGCACCAGTATCAACCTCTCTGGCTACCACGTTGCAGACACTGTTCGCTGAAGTTCTGAAATGCAACCTTAGGCTCAGCACCTGGAGTGCCTTGCATCTACTAAAGGCTACATCCAGAAACATGACACTGCCTCAGAACACACCTGTTGCGCTGAGCGAGTCTGCAGGAATGCTTCAAACTTAAATGAAGGTTTACAGTATAGGCATCCCATCGTGATCCAAAAGAGCACCTACCAACCTTGCCACTGAGCAATTGCTTATATCCTCTCTCCTTTTAAAAAAAAAAAAAAAAAGTTGGATATTGCATATCCAGTATTCCCTAACTCTGGTCCCTTCTTTTTCCATTCCCTCCCTTTCTTCCTACTAGTGATCCAGTCTATTTCCTAGCATGCTCGGGACTTCAGATACAGATTTTGATGTAGCAGGCATGAGTTCCACATATCATCATCTTGCATCTGGAAAAAGACAGCAGGATGGACAGACTAATGTTTGAAGTGGGAAGTTCTTCAAAGGAGATCCAACCTTTTGGGAAAGTCAGATGAATCACATCTCTAATTGCCCTGAGAGGAGTTTTGAAATATTTGACTTTCTGCAGACAGTTTGTACAGAACTTCCCAGCAATTCCAAGGAACAAAGTCTACGTATGTTGAAAGTGCAAGAAACAGCCTGTAAAACTAACTCAAAATTAGGATGTTTAGGAGTTTCTACTTAAAAATAGAATGGAGTCAGACAAATATACTTTATTTTAATATTATCTTCTTACTTAATTTATATTAATTATATTATTATATTATATTATTATATATAATATAATTAATTTATATTAATAAATATTAAAATATTTATTTTAATATTATGTTCTTCCTGGACAAGAAGTCACTTTTGTAGCTTCTTCCTAACTGCTCAGAAATTGCACTGCAGACTGCAGTTACCAGCACCAGCAGAGCTTCTACACGGAGAGCTATCTTGAGAGTTAAATCCATGTCATCAAAAGAACCTACTCTTGCTTTAAAGGAAATGAAAGCAAATGTAAAGATAGTTAATTGTGGGCCAGAAAACATACAGGGCCTGCAGTAGCAGTGCCACCATACATAAAACACAGTCAATTCAGCAGTGCTTGTGGTCATTTGCAAAATTGTGAGGTACAAAGAAAGGAATTAGATGAATAAATTGGTCACTCTCTGATGACTGAACTGCTCAGAAGTCATACACAATCAGAAGGCATACACAATTTTTATTGACAATTTACCCACAATTTGAAAACGCTGCTGGTGACAGATGGTGGCTGGAGCTGAGTCTACAGTCTGCTTGACCTGTGAGAATAGTGAGAATCTTGCCCTAGGTCTTTGCTTGACATAGAAAAAGCAAGTGTTGGATGATTTGTTTATTCCTCAGACTTAAATCCAGCCGTAAAACATATCCTTTTTGTCTTTTATCCAGGCACTCCATGAGACTGTTTGATTTAAGGTAGAAAGCAAAATACTTTGGACTGTTTGCCAAAGTAGCTGCAACTGCGTAAAAATAATAGGACTATGACAGCAGGACCTAGCCTGTAACCATCAGACATAGCATCCATGTGGATGAACCTTTAACAACAGTCTGGTCAAGTCAGAACAGACTGGTTGCAGCCAAGTCAAAAACAAGCTAATCCTTTGGATTAGATTGCTTTCAATCTACAAAAACACATCTGGGACGTATATACACATAAACATGTTTGGAATACAGGGAAAAAAGAATACACCCATTTTGGTCCTGGCTTTCCCTGTCCAAAGGCTCTCAAGCCTGGCCATTGCTACCTCAAAGACTTGGAACCACCACCACTGTGGCTTCAGACCAACCATACTGTATGCCTAACGCTTGACTAATATTTTTGATTTTTCATTGTTAAAAAAAGTCTTCATTCTTAATTGAGCATAAATAAAACCTTGGAGTTTTCAGTCTCAACTGGTACCTCAGTCTCTCCAGATATTCCTATCACAGCCATTCTCAACTCTTCCCAAAAGCTGATAGTTGCAACAACATCCTCCTCTTACCACTGAATGGGGAGGAGACTGGCTGAAGAAAGAAACAGGAACTATTAGAGGAAACCATGATATATAGACCAGAGAACTACAAAACTCTCTACAAAAGTGTCTCAAATTATGGCACTGAATGTACAGTATGCAGATGATATTAAGAGCAGCATGGAAGTCTATCCAAATGAGAACTCCAGGTGGTAAAGGTGTTACGCCACTTGTCTCATGAGCAAACATAACACCTCTCACCACTTCAACCACTGACTTAGCAGCAGAATTACTAGTCACTAAAGCTGCCAAGTGCAAAGCCTGGTGCTTCTTTGGTTTGCCTTCTGTGTTCAGCAGGACTCACTTCAGACAGAGAAGTCCAAAGCCAGGTAAGTACTCACCTGAGATAAAACTGTTATTGAAGCAATAAAAACAACAAAAAAAACCCCCAATGAATCAGAATTTAGAATAATGTATTGCACAGAAAAAAACAACAAAACAACAACAAAAAACCAAAAAAAAACCCAAATACCAAAAAACAACAACAAAACAAACAAACAAAAAGAAACAAAAAACCAAGCAACCAAAAAATCCAACCCAAACAAAAAAAAAAACAACAAACCAAGAGGGGAACCTGACAGCAAAGGCAACACAGGTATCAACACACACAGCACTTCTCCATTTTATTCAGTACAGGGTCACATTTTGATTTGAATGAATGTATTCCTTTTAGAGCTCTGAAATGTCATAGATATGGTCATAACTGAGGCACGTGTACACAAAAATGTATCCAAACAACCATCTGAAAATACCATACTTCCCAGAGGTCACTTAAAGCTATGGGACAGAGCATGTAACTACTGATACACAACTCTGCTTAGCTTTTTAACTTGATACCAAGTAAAATGTCTCTCACTTTGGAGCAAACATAGCTCCCCATCGTTAAGAGTTGTGAGACCCACATGTTGCAGGGTTTGCTGCACTTTACCCATTGTAGGCTGTGTTGTCCTGAGACGGTTTTCAACCAAGAAAGGCCTCAAATTTTTGGCAGTTTAAATTATTCTCTGCAAATATTAAATACAGAAAAAAATGCTTTCTCGTTTGTTGTAAACAAAAATAAGCACAGAAAAAAAATCAAAGGGCTGCTATGTTTCTTTCCTGCTCCTCAGATTAGCAGAGCCCCAAAACCATTATTTATGACATGAAATGTGTCTTTCTGGACAGACCTCTTTTATAATACTGAATAGTATGAAACGTTATGTACCACAAAAAGCTGGATGGGTTGATGGAATTGATTTTATAAAGAGTTACAAATAAAATAGCCCAAAACATTAACCAATAAACACATGCCTGGGTGGAAATGCCATATTATAAAATTACTGTAAAGATCCTTAAACTGTTCAGGGGAGAAAAAAGTCCAATTTTCCACATAACCTGACAGTGCAGAGTTTTCTGATAATAAGATCCAAGGAACCTGTAAACCCAAGGCTCTAATTTTCTTATGGCGACTGTGTAATATTTTGCAAAGTAAAATTGACTGAGATGGAAGCTATTTTGCATGGTACAGTGGCGATGGCTAACAAATGAGAGTTTTGTGGGCTGAATGTTAGTCCCCTGCCTCATCTGCCACCCCTAATGACAGCAGCCACCTGCTGTTTTATTGTCACAGCTGGAGCCGGTTCACACTCCTTGGTGCTGAGCTCTGCCCATGAGCGCCAAGCTCTCGCCTCGCCTCATTACTTTGATGAACTTTTTATGGTCAGCACCCATGAAGACCTCATCTAGGACTATACAACCTAGATCGGCTTCAGGGAGTGCTTCCAGCTAGCATGAGGTGATAATACACAGTGACACCACGGCTGCTACTGCCTGTCACTTAGTCAAGTCGCTCTACTATACTTCTGGCTCTACAGGGCCCTCAACAGGTAAAATGCCATGAAATTCTCCTATATAATAAAGCTCACTCTCTTTTTTTCATTGCAATACAAAGATAATATCCTCCTAGCAAAATTTAGCTTTTCAAAGATAGATACTAAAATACAAAATGTATCATGCTGTTTACTACATATAACTACAAACAAGAAATTTCTACATTTCCTAGACATAAACCTGCTGCCTTTCCTAAAAAAAACCACACCTGACATTAAAGAAAGCAACCATGAAAACCATATTACAGCTTGACTAACACCACCAAATAGGAAAAAAATATTTATATGCATTTTACAAGAGAAGAACCATTTTAACTTAAAGAACAGAAAGCACAACACCAAAAATCAAGCCAGTCAAATAGAATTATTATCCAAATAAATACACAGTGGAGAATGATATATGCTACTACCCTCCCCCCAGAAAACCTCCCCACATGTATGCATTTATTAAATATGATAATATACCAAATCAAGATAACAACAAAGCAAAGCCTTTTACAACTTTTTACTTAATCAGAGCACTCTGTTACTATTTTCTACTAATTTAAATGCAGATATAATAATGCTTTCCTTTTCAAAAATTTTTGTACTAACAAACACTCCAAATGTACTGTGTCTGCACACATTTCTAAACTTCATCAGAATTTTTATTATTGACATCTTTAGAGCAGATTGTTTTATGCTTGATCACTGAAATTTAACCCCAGGTTTACTTTCAGCACTAGAATAATCTTTTTGGTGTCAACAGCTTTACATTTGCCCTTGTTTACATATATCATTAAGATTAATATATATGCTATTAATAATAATTTCATTAACATTCTGAAATCATCAAATAACATTTTGACTTTTGAATGGCTGCAGGCTATTACAAGCCTAAAAACCAGAACATTTTCAGTATTCATTGTGTAGCAATCTAGCTGATCAGTTTTGACAAATTCATGCCATGTTATAAGCCATTAAATTTCATTTAGTTTAATTTAAAAATTCCACCTAAAAATAAAAAGCAGTTGTCTCTTTTGTACAAACAATACGATTCCCAATACACACAAGCTCCTGGGGTCCTCCAAAAAAAACCCTGTTTGTGGCTTTTTATTTTATTTTATTGAGATGTTTTAAAATTCATCATAAATAGTGTTTTTGAAATAATATTTTTGAGACCTCCTGACCTAGCAAGAGTTGAACACCTATAAGGTAGCATGGCACAATTTAGTTCCTCCTGAAGAGGGACAGTGCTGTGGATACCCTGCATCCCACATTACAAGACTTCTTTGAAAGGTGGAACCTTAAAAAATGTTGCTGAGCACAGACATTATCCTACATTTCTGAGAATTTACTTATACAAGCCCTTCTTTATTAATGCTTTTTAAGTGTGACCTGAACTGCAGTTGAAGAGCCAGAAAAAATAACGATTCAACAAAGGTTTCCATTCTGCTAAAAGCTGAGCATCTCCCACACAGTCCTGAAAAATATTCAAAAGAACTGAAGAACACACAGACCCTCATGTAATGAGAGTCTAAACTGTAGTAACAACCCTGTTAAATGTAAATGACAACAATTTCACTACCAATACAATTTCAGCGAGTGCTTGGCTTCCACACAGTGAGTTCAAGAACAGAGCTTCTTGTGAAGCTCTGTGACATACTACTCACATCCTTTGGAGAGTCCAACAAAAGAAGAGAAAATTGCTTTAGAAGAAAAAGGAATTCCCTTCTTTTGACTAGATGCTGCATTAGGTCAAACCCATAATTTTCAAGACTCATCTCATAGTCTTAAAAAGAAAATATCAAAGATGCAGCTTGAGCAGTGCAGGTTAAGACATTACAAAATGGACAAACTGCCTCAGTGGAACAATCAACGGTTTCAGTAGAACAATCTCATAATGGTGATGGTAATTAAATAACAATGCCTGAGAGATTTTGGGTTTTTTTTAAACAATAGTATGCCTATTGCATGCTTTGTGATATGACACACTTACACCATCTAAAAAGTTTCTCTTCCGTCAATCTCTAAGCCATAATTAAACTCTAAGGCCACAATTAGCGAGGTATTTATGCTCCTGTTATAAAGGATTTTGTTAAAGGATGTATGGCTATCCATGCTAGCTATATTTGCTCTCTGCCTTACAAGAAGTAGACTACATGTATGTATAAATATTTGGAAATACTCTTCCTTTGCAACACTGTGTTGCCTTAGCATTATGACTGTTTGAGAGTTGCATTCTAACATATAACTTCAATTTACCCAGCACTTACGGTTCACTCATCTGCAATGCTTAATATCCCTCCATTTTCCACCAATTTTAATTTTAGTCACTATTATTTAAAGTTCATTTTCCATGCCCTTTCAATTGTGATTTTTTCGACTGTGACAACAAATATCAGTGCCATTTCTGATGGTGACTTCTACTGGAGTAAGAAAAACCAAACTTTTAAAAGAGAAGCTATCAGAAAATCAGCAGACAGTAACAACTCATGGTCAGTATCAAAATGAGCTGCATGTGAGAGTCTGGAGGTGACAGGATTTGTACCCAACTACTAATCCCCTGAGCCATTCAGCCCCCTGAACAATAAATTTCTATAAGCTGATCCCTTAACCCACCACCAGCTGGTCATGCTATTGCATTCCAACAGTAACAATGAAAAGGGAAACATTTTACATTTTCTATTAAAATCTCCATGATAAAGAATAGACATGTTGGAAAGTCCCCAGACCTCTTTTCTCATCTACTACATATAAGTTTTGAAAATTGATTCTAAGAGAATATGAATTGGCATATGAAATTATTTGGCTTAACATAAATATTCTGTCTTCTGTACTTACTCCAAGCACACAAAGAAGCTTTCAATGTACCTATTTTTCCTTGGTCTGAACAGAAATACCTGTTGATCTTTAAAAATGACTAAACTTCTATGCCTGCTGTTAAAGAAAAGGATATTGATAGAAAGGATATTGGAGACATTGCTGAGGAATTGTTCACCCTTTAAAAATATTATCTCTGTAATGCTGACAGTGTCAGTGTCCAGTTGGGCAACTAGCTACTAAAGGGTGAATAAGATCTGTCAAGAAACCTTTTTACTTTTGCTTTGGAATATTTGTGTATCCACGAGCTGGTGCGTGTTTGTGTTCATGCATCAGTGGAATCTGGTTGTTCATTCCAGGTTTTCTTATCACTTTTCTGCCTCTTTGAACTTACACATTTCTGCAACACAAAATAGACATGTGTCTGCTGATAACGTCAACATAGTTGCGTTCACAAAGAGATAATTCATGTAACTAGATCCAGAGTCACCTTTTGTGTGTTCATCACCTGACCCTGCCTGCTTACACAGTACTAGATGAGCCGTTCAGGGGATGAACTCCAATACCACAAGCACTGCTAGGAGATGTTAAAAAACAACAGATGTGGAAGAAATTAGCATCCCATTACAATACTCATGTACCCTACAAACCCCTTTTTTACACTTTATCTGAAGGAAATTCTCACGTCTCAATTCTCACACAGACCAATGGTTCAATGGGGTGCTGAGAGGTCTCTCTTTAATTTAGATCATGATACTTTAGACTCCTGTACATCTATCTAAGAAATTCCACTTGGAAATAAGCACAAAATACATCTAAGGCACTCTGACTTGGGCTAACACCTAGAAAGCTTGAAGACATAACCAGACTTCTATCTCCCTTGTCCAGAATAATTTGGACATAAGCATAAAAAATTCTGGAGTTTTAATTATTTTTTTTTTGGGGGGGTGGGGGGAGTCAGAGCCACCAACCACAAGCCTTTATCTTAATTAAATAGCAAAAGTGTAATCATTCCAAATACGGTGACTTCAACAGTTTTGATACACTCATTCAAAATGAAAACCGATGCAAAAAAGATACATATAATTTGCAAAACAAAACTGAACAGTGCCAAGTACAAACAGAAGTATGAAAAAACCCTTTCATAACATTTTAGAATACAGATATTACCTGGCATTGAAGTTACCTTCCTGAATACCTATTAGAGAACTTCACAAATCTTAACAGTAGTGACAACTCCTTCAGGATTTACCATCACTTATGCTAAAAAGACATCTTACTTTTAAAGAAATGTGTTTAAACAGCCCTGATGAAAATTATTGTATTTTGTAAAAATGTAAGTACATTTAAGGCTAGTGAAAGAAATTACCTAATATTACTTCCTCTAATCAGGGGTTATGGAGGAAGTTAAGGTACAGGTTAGTAAATATGGCGCTGATAACAAACTTCAAACTCACAGCTATTAAGTCTCTTTTATCATGGCATTACATAAATTAAGCATGTGAGTGACAAGTTCTTACACAGGAATTCAAAGCCAAGATTGCTATTTTTGCTAATAAATACCACCAGTCTGGAGAAAAGGAAGGCTGTGCTTAGCTACAGCACTAGTTAACCCCTAGATTTGTCAGACATGCTACAGTTGGTGTGCCAAAGGGTGAAGTTGGTACAATATTATGCTGTTACCCACTGTGGATCCAGTTCATGCATCTCAAGTGTCCCTATCACGTCCTCAGCAGCGGTGCTGGAGAGGAACCTGCCTGCAGGATGGCCAGTGCTACTGCTCAAGAACTCCACCTGAAAAGGGTTGTTTTACTAGATGCTATCAACACCAAGGATCGCCTCAGCAGGAAATCTTTAGAAACGGGATGCATCACCACCTCACTCTTTCCTGTTCTGGGACACAACTCTGAGCAGAGAAGGGACCAACACGACCTGCCTGTCTTTGCCCTTGCTTTTCACAGTCTGTGCCAAAGGGGAAGCAAGGCTAGCAGGCACTCATTGACAGAAGTGAACAAGCAAATCCTTTCAAGTATTTCTCAGGTTAAAATGGAATCCCCTTTTTCAGCATTCCTCATGTATTTTGCCTCGTAGGTCTGTAGGTCTATAGCTCTTACATTTCTGGTTGCCAAAGAATTCTGCTTTTTCTTGTCACTTTGGTAAGCAGGAACAAAGCATTTATTCTCACCATTTTGTAGCTACATCACTAAAAGTAGGATTGTAAAACATTCAAAAAGGATTTATTTCATTCCAGACACAAGACAAAGTAAACTGAAAATGCTAATTTTTTAAAGATTTGGTACCTTTGTTTCCAATGTATAACTAAATGAATGTAAACCTACTTCCTAAAGAAGAGAGCAAACAAGTGTTGGTTTCACTACAGTACATGTGATCTAGATACCAATGTCTAATCATAATGTATTTATCACAATCTAGCATTTGGCTTGTATATGATGTCCACGGGCACTTATAGTGATAGCTGTCAAACTGCATTCTGTTTCTGGCATAAATGAGCATAAAAACAAGGACAAGAAATGGAGTGCAGTATAGAGTAACAACACAGTCTGGAATTTAGCCCATAGTAAAGAAACAGTCAAATTCATTATTGGCCTCAATGATGGGACATTCATGCTTAACAGCGGCAGAATACTTCAGAAGCCACCAAGCTTCATGGGGCTTGTTTCTACCAAAGGTGTTAACAATTGGTTTAGAAATGCAATATCCTTCTCCCTTCCTTTCTCTTTCATGGTATCAGAGATCAGAAAATCTTAGTCAAGCAATGTATGTTCTGGGAGAAGGAGTCTAAAAGGACATGACCTACTCTCCTTGGATTTCAATTGCTTGTTCCAGTGCTATTTAAGCATAAGTATATTTCAAGTATTATATATATATATATATATATAAAATATTACTCTCTTTCAAGAAATATAAATGAATGGGGAAAAAAATACAAAGAGATTATCAATGACTAAGTTCTTCATTCTTTTCCAAAGTCTTTTCTATATTCTGTATTTTTTAATATTCTCATTTAATTTGGCAGCAACCTTTTTTCCTCCTTGATCTGCTTGTGGTCACTTTTCTATTTCTCCCTTTTTTACTTCTCCCTTGAACCAGAGACGTTCCATATCTGTATACCTGAAAAGATTTTGCAAGTCTGCATCTGTCTCCCAGTCTTACTATTAATTACACTAATCAAGGAAGCCATGATGCTCAGATGCAAAGATTAATTTCTAGTCGACGCTTACAAATTCTAGGAGTGATAAAGATGACGTAGTTTTAATGGCCGGGAAAAAACCAAACAAAGCAACCAACGTCATAACACAGCTAGCACACTGCTCAGCCACATACTACATTACAAGAATGTAGCAATGGGGAAAGCAGGATACGGTCCACTGGCACATGATTAAGCCTGAGTCCTTCCATTTAAACTAGAGGTTCATCTCTCCTTGACAGGCAAATGACAGAGCATGTGCTTCATTCAGAAATGACTCAGGCTATTGACAGTGCAGAGAAAGCCGCCTCTCCTTTACAACATTTCTGAAGAGTTGAGGGCACAATTAGAATACACACGTACTACGATTCACTTCTCTTCCTCAGATCACACTTTCCTTATTTTTTTTTTTAATAGATTATTAAATTTCTATATAACTCAACTTCCTGACAGCTTGTTGTTTCCCCACCTTCCGTCATTCAGTGGTGAAGGCTTATCAGTAAAAAATATATAGTCCTTTTTTCAGCAACAAAGTCCCGAACCAGCCTTGGCATCTTATACAACTAACAGTTTCCCCATGATCCAAAAGGCACTATGCCATGGTTTGGACAGTTGTTCTGTCACCTGAACCCATCCAAGAGTGGGAATCAGGAAAAGGAAGAGACCAAGTGGGTTGAAAGGAAAACAGATTTAAAAGAATAGTAATAATGAACTAATATTAATGCCAATGCTAATATAAGATACAAAGTTATACTCGGCTCCAGACAGTAGTCATGAGCTGTGTGCTTCTGGCAGTGCAGGCTGAGTGCCCAACACTGCCAGCATGACAGCTCCAGCCAGAATGCTACAGTCACAGCAGGAGGAGGGGTAGGCCTCAGGTGTGGGATAGCTGACAAGAATGACGGGACCCTCTTGGGAAGGCAGCCATGAAGAAGAAGAAAAAAAATCCCCCCAAACTTCCTGATTTATAGTGAGGGTGACGTTTATGGTGTGGAACACTTGGGTTGGCCAGCTTGGGTCAGCCCACTGCATCTGCATGGGTCAGAACTACCCTTGACCTTGGTCACTAGGAAACCTGCATACCAGAGCTGGGCATAAATGAAAACAACACATCTTATCTCTTCTGTTCTCACAGAATTGGACTCTGCAGCCTCTAAAAACTACAGTTTCTCTGAACAGAGAAATGATTTTAGAATTCTGCCCCAGCAAAACCAGGTTACACTAATTCCATTGGTTCCCAGTGAAGTAATGGATATTTTTTCCTGAGAACATCTTAATTAAAAAGAGAGAGAGATGACCAGATGTAACTAGGGACTGATAGGCTTAAACATTTTTTTCAGTCCTTCAATCCTTTGGTACCCAAAGTCAGTTTTATCTGTGTGATGAGTAGTCACACCAAACCCAAACAGATATACATGAAGAACACATACTAAGGCTTCAGAGACAATCTGATACAGAACAAAACAGCTGTTCTGCAGAAAACTGAAAAATGGAAAATAGTAATCTTCAAAATCAGTGGACTATATGCCAGGCAGAACACATAGCAATTCTGAGCTGTATAAACAGAGACAAGGTAAAGGGCATCTAATCTTTACATTCTCTAAATTAGTTACACTAAATCCTGTACTAATTTAACTGTTACAGTAAATCCTTAAAATAAATATTATTCAGCAAAGGCCATGGCAACTTGTGCCATATTGGTAAATCCCTGGCTACCTGGAACGAGATCAAACTCATTCAGTATTCTTGAGAGTCTGTTCCAAAAAGTAAACTTTGTATTGTGTGTACATGAGGAATTTATTCACCTGAAGGGTTATTCATAAACAAATACGTAGTCACTTATGGCAGTGACCACCATCAAATTCATTTTTCAACTTTACAGATAACAAATACTTCTGATTACTCAATACATATGTACATATGGATGTATAATTATATATTGATTAGTTTAGCTTTTAGCATAACATATGAATGTATTGAATTTCTCCAGAGTAACAGATAACATTTTTAAAAAATTATACCAATAGACCATTAGCATTATAAGTGAATTTATTTTCCCCAACAGTGTTAAAGATATGCAAAATTTTCATTTTTCAGAGTTGCATAGTAAATGATTAACACCAGCTCTGCTCATTATCTTGCTTAACAAAACTTCTCTAAAAACAAATAAATCAAAAATGCCTCTAACATTCCTGAATAAATAAATTACAGACCTGTTCAGTGGCAGCAATGATATTTTAAAAAGCTTGTGCAAGCTCATTGTACCATTTTATTACAAAACTGCAATTTATAACAAAACTGTCCTCTTTTTTATTTTCTAACCACTTTACTCAAAACAGTACCTTTTGCAACCCAAGAAACTTAAAAAGCTACATAACTGGAAACGTTAAGCCCATGTTCCCATGTGTTACAAGATATAAATAATGATATGAGGAGAACCTTCACTGTCCATTTTACAATAGGATTTGTAAGGAGAACTGCAGTTAAATTAAACAACTACCATCTGATAGGATATCAGATTTCCATCAGTATGAATGCATACTTTATAATTTGTATTAGAAACTTACTTCTTGTCTCAGAATTTAGAATTTTTTTTTTTCATTACATATCGACACTGAAGTTAGACTGCAAGTAAAACTCCCTGCATTTCCTATCCTCACAGGAAAAATCTTCACCTCAAGAAGGAATCTTAAATTTTAAAGACTTAGTGAATTTCCTTCCTACCTTAGTCCCCATGTTCATGTTTCTTTTCATAAAAAACATACATGCACCAGGTAAAAACACACAGCCTTGTCAACAAATCTGCATTTTGTGGTAGTTTGGGGTCAAAATAACCATTGCTGTGAGAAATGCACGTATCACAGAATTTCCTCCTCAAAAGAAAGTATCAAAAAAATGTTTATTCCCTCTTTAGAACAAAGAGCAAAATGAAACAACCCGTGATACAGCCATAATGAAATGCAACTGTTGTCTGTTGCTAGTTTCCTACCAGCCCACAGATTTTTCTTAGCATTAAAAAACAGCATGTAAATTAAGGTGACTGAAACATGCTTTCAGCGAGCAGAGTAATATGGTAGCTATTCATCACCTGAAGTCATAAAACACTAGGTCTTGTCCTTAGCATATTCTAATGAAGCCTATCATGCAAATGAGAGTGACCTTTTCTGTGCATTCTGCAAGTTCACATTTGTGTGAGGAGTATATATAGTTTGCCAATACAAACTAGCCAAAGACTGTATAATTACTGTAATCAATTAGCAGTTAGTGTCGCTCTGCTCATTTGTGGCTAATGTCAGCTAAACCATTCTTGAGAAAACCACCCTGACAGCCTCTTTCTGTTGTTTTTGTTGCTGCTGTTATTCTGCAACAAGAAAACAAGATACATAAGTCACACTTCTCAAGATGGAAGCACAGTAGCATATTTTCTAAAATCCTTTCTCTTAAGGTGAAAAATAAAAATAAGACCTGCTCCTGTGACAGGTAGAGATTCCCCAGTAAAGTTACATATCCTTAAAATGACATTGAAGTTTTCTGCCTGTAAAATGAAACATTAATATTTAAATATTTAAATGAAGGACACTCTCCCATGAGGCAGTTCAGACCACGTAAGGAAGACTTGGTAGAACTTAGGCACTCTTTTCAATGGATGAGTAAACAGGCCATACCCTCTGCTCAGCAACAGTCTATTTTGCAGACAGTTATGGATAGGAAACATTACTGGAGCTGGTAATTAAAGTAAAAACTAATACTGTCTCAGAAATGGGGAATTTTGCACAGGAAAATCATTTATCATGCCTTAGAGTTCCCCACAACTGAAATGTTCTTATTTGGCACATCTCTGTTTTATTCTACAATATCTTCCAAACTGAAACAAGGCTCACTTGGTTTTTCATGTGGAAATCAAGTAGACGTAAAGAAAGGTTATGCCACTACTTGAAATATACTGCCTATATAGCAGCTGATAAGAAAAAAGAATTTTAAGACAAATAAGAATATACAGGTAATGATTTTGCATTCTTTTTATACTCATACCCTTTATAATGGTCCCATTTGAATGATTCAGGAAACCCAAATCAACTCTTCACAAAACCAGAACTCTTCATTAAAAACAAATATATTTATGTCATAAGAAATCAATGCACATTAAAATAATTTTATTCCCTGATTTTACACCTATGCTGAGAAATATTATCTTTTTTTTTGCTAAGGAATTACACTGTTAATGCAATATTGCTATTTGTACACATAAACACATGCACTTTGTATATAGTAGATATACACTGTGCAGCAAAACAGCTTCTAACATCTTGCTATTTTTTTGTGGTTTGGTAAATATTATAATATTTTTTTTTTTCACTCAGCAGAGAACTGCAGGTTTCAAATGGATATATGACAGGGACAAGAAAACACTGCTTTTTCTGATGAGAGAGTGAAGATGGGTTTTCATTCTTTGCATGCACATATCAGACGGCCAATGTTGTGAGCATTTCTATTCTACAAAATACTCTGCAGAAAAGCAGTTGCAATGCATGCACCAGTCAGCCAAGTAAAGTATCAAATACAGAGAACTGTATATTAAAAAAAATATTACTATCAAATTCTAAAATTATTAACAAGTAATATTAGATAAAAGCATCAAAGAATTACTTATGTGTATTAAGACACAGGGATAAAGATCTTTGTGTGTGGCACACTATCATAGAGGTAACTGAACTGATACAACTGAAGCCAAAAGCAAGAGGTGAAAGCCGAAACCTTCCCTTTTCTTCATTCAGATTATAAGAATATTCTTTAAATAGAAAACTAGTGCATTTCAACTGTAAAGGTAAAAAAAATACTTATTTTTTTAAAAGCTCTTTTTTCCCCAAGAGCTCTTGAACTTCACTGGAAGCTATCAGGATGGTGAGAGGGGCAAAGGCAGGCAGGTGGAGGGGCAGAGCCTGCACTGGGAGGTGTGACACTTGGCACAGGTTGCACCCACCATAGACAGGAAGGAAGTGGTTCAACCCCTCTTGGTGTCTCCTCCTCTTCTCCCTGGGTAGCCTGGTCGTGCTCCTGCCCTGCTCGGTACAGTCAAGCAAGAACATCTTCACTGATGGGTGCTGGTGCCAGGGCTGCAGCATGGGTCAGACAGGGGCTGGTTACCGCACTCAACCTTCCCCTCTCTTCACCTCATTTGCTGCCTGCCTGCAGGCAAACCATTCGGGATCCAGTTTTGAGCACACCAAAAATAGTTACATTCCCTCTAGCTTCACTAGGAGCAGGACTTCAGTAGACTCTTTTGGTTTATTAAACCATGAACTGAGAATGCTACTTATCTGCAGCATCAGAAAACTTTGGTTTGGCTCTGTTCATAAAAACGGTTAGACATTTTCCAATGGAAAAAAAAAAAAGAATTTAAAAAAATAATCTGTTCAGCAGGAAAGCATCACTACTTATAGCTAAGCTTGTGTCCCGGTAACTACAGGGGGTGGTTCCGGTTGAGGAATGCATATGGAAAAACCCTAAGGAATGTGGGCTTTTGAACTAAAAAGGGAAAGCAAAAAGCAAAAAAAAAACAAACCCAAAAAACAAGATTAATAAAACTAAAGTATCTGTTTCCATGGTGATTTGGGGGAAAGTGAACAATCAAGTTGCAATAAGTAGAATGACACCGAAGATTTATTGGTTTGTTCTGCACACTGCTGGAGCCAGGCACCTCACGCGGTGTCAGGCACATCTGAGGTGTCGATCCTGACACGGCGCCCAGAAGCGGGAAGATCGCTCTTTTCATTCTTGTCAGAGCACGCGGCGACGGGGGCATCTGACAGCTACTGAGAGGGACAACAGAGGAGACGAGGAGCAGAGAGAGCAGGGGAAAGCAAGCGGCACGCCCGGAGAGCCTCGGGCTGCATGGCAGCAGCATGGAAGGCCTCGTGGAGCCGTCACCTGACCGGCACCCACGAAAAGGCAAGCAGGAGATGCTTCAGAAAGCAGAAGACTCACCGATCACTGCTGATCCACCCCAGGATGATGCCTTTGTGATAAACACTCACGACAACTTGCGACCAAAGTGCTGTTACAACACTAATTGTCCATGAAAGCTGACCTGCAGCAAAGCAGCAGAGTTCAGTTTCGATAGGCCTGGCTCAAGAGTACGAACATGATTGGGGATGACAGGAGACATCCACGCATCAAAAATCTCCAAGAAGGGCTGACGTGACTTTGCACACTGTAAAAAAGCAGTGGAAATCCTAGACTCCTGGCTCTTCGTCAGGAAGGCAGAAAGGACTGCAGGGTGGCATTTTTAAGAGCACCGTTCCAAACTTGAGTAAACTTTGCATGGCCTCAAAAAGCAGAGATCGATCTCTCTTTCCTCTGTGCTGCTCTTATTATGTCTTTAACCAAGCATAAATCCCATGCGGTTAATGATGGAAGATCACATTTTCTCAGCCAAAGATGATCCTCCTTAAATTTCAAGATATTTTCTGATTTTGATTCAACCTAACAGTTTTCTCCCCATTTTGTTTTAACTCAGGAAGCGCCAGGACTTGTAACTTTCTGGTGAAAACCCCTTGCAGAAATGCTGGAAGTGTGTCAAGGCAAGTGGAAAGCATTTTTGCTCTTACTCTTGCTACAAACATTCGCTTCGAGTACATTCTATAAGATAAAAGAATTCTAGAATAAAAAGTAAGAAAAAGAAGGGTATACATAAGGTTAAGCATTTGAGAAGGACTGAATAACTGTTTAAGTATGAAAGTTACTACAGTAAAAGAAAATAAAAGAAAAACTCTAAATTTGTAATCATAAGCAACAGTGATTTACTATTGCCATGATGTTTCAGATTTTTGAATGCTTAGTTCAAAAGAAAAGCTTCAACTTTATTACATTTTGTAATGTAATATTGCTGCAATATTTTGGGATTTTTTTATAAGCTAATATTGTACATGAGACACCTTTTTACCATTGCAATTTAAAATCACATTTTGTGATATTAAATGACCTTTCTTATTATATCTTATTAAAAACAGTGTAGCCCAAAACCAGTATTTTAATTGATAATTTTAGCATTTCAACTTTTGAAAGTCTAAGAAGAGAATGAAGTGCAAGGAGCAAAATCAATCCTGAATCCTATTTGATAACCTTAATATTGGATCAAATAAACAGCTAATCTTGCTTAACTTTTGAAATGGTTCAGTGTTTAGATTGACCCAAATACAAAGTTTAAAATTAAATTGATTAAAGATTGAATCACTTCAATTATTCAAAAGATTTCAAAATTACCAGTTTTAAATATTGAACATACTGAAAATGTTAAGCTACAATGCCAAAAAAAAAAATTAGAAATGTAATCCAAGAATAAAACAAAAACATGTATGGAATAGCTTAACAGGTGGGAGGGGTTGGGGTCTTTTTGCCTTTTTTTTTTTCATTTTTATTTTTAAAATAAAAGGAATAATGCGCAATAAACTATTGAAATTTTATAGAGATGACAAGACTAATAAAATACAATAGAAATACAATTCCATTAGGACATTTAGGAGAGGAAAATAAATTGAATGGCAAATTTTCAGAGATAGTAGAAGATTACAAAGTAACAATACATAACTTAATTGGTTGCTGTCCCCTGCTACCATTTATCCAATCTGGGTATTTCTTAAATACTTCCCCTCTTTAACATGAACACAGACATGCACCCTCACATAAGACATCCTCCATCAGACAACCTTAGGCATCAGCATTAAACACACATCTGGGTGGATCAGTAGGCAGGAAAAAGCAGGCCGTTACATATTTATTTATTTAGGACAGCAGACGACACGTGTCATTCTGACATAGTGGGGGTTACTAAGCTAAAAGAGGCTAGATGTAAACCATGTTTACATTTATTCATATTCCTTTTGAAAAGGAAAATGAAGTTTTACACATTACCATACATTTCTGATTTTTTGATTTATTTAAAAACATTTAAGTCTACAAAGTTATGATGTAGGGCTATCATTGGTACAACACCTAACTCAAAAATTTGAACTGAACTTGGTAAGCTGGTATTGCTACAATTTAAATGCTGTATTACTAAACATTTATTAATACATATAGAATGCTGAAATAGTTTTATATCCCTATACCTGTGGGCAAAAAAAGGCTGAAGAGCTCTTCCACAACCATTGTAATACATTCTTGATTTTTAAAAAGCTGCTCAACTTCAAACAACAATTATTATTACAGACATACAAGAACCTTGACACACACAGTTTTAAACATAAACTTCTTTTAACTGTACAACCTTACTAGACTAAACTCAAAATATTCTATAGGGACATATAAGGATTTGAATAATTTTTCCTATTTAACTCATATTGACAACATTGTTCAGCATTCATTTAGCTCAGCATTTTTTCCAGAACTGATAAAACAGTTCATAGCATTTGATACCATTGTTTCCAGGGAACACTTCGTACAAGAAGCATTAAGAGAAATAAAACCTCTGCTTGGCACGTGTGCTACAAGTTAAAAAGGTCTACCTTTTTTTTAACTGCAATCAGTACTGAGCTTCTACACCATTCATGGACAAAGCAAAGGAACAGTTTACAAGAACATAAATTCAAGAAGAGAAAAAGAAGGTACTTCATTAAGAAGTACCAGCATGCACCACCAACTAAAATGAAGGTGCTAAGTTCGCTGTATCTCAGAAACCAGACATGAGATGGAAAAAACATAAAAATTAAGCCATTTCTTTCTAAAGCTTCTGCTCTCTTCAGGAGCTGTAGAAGACAATACAATTCCTCCTTTTCAAATAGAAAAAAAAAAAAAAGGAAAAAGAAAAAAGAAGAGTTTTTCTAAGTGTCAGAATAGGTTGCAGGCTGGGAAACTTGGCCATTTTCATATTAATTTACAAATCTATACATACACATATATACACACACACAGATACAGGCACTGCACAACATTCAAACTAGTGGAGCCATTACACAGAGACAGTGGCAAAAATATTTAGCAGCACATATGTACCCTGCTTCCTAAAACCCAGACATGCCTCACTGATGGTGACAGAATGGTGCTTTATGTCAGGGAGGACAAATCTATAGTTACTGTCCACCAGGCACCAGGATTTTAAAGACAGAACTTTACAAAGCAAAAAAATGTCTTACTCTTGTTATTGGCACAAGCTTGAAAACAACCCAGCTGTTTCTCAGCACTACTGCTAACACAACCACATTCTCTAATCAGGAACCTGAGCTCCCAAAGGCAGTGCCCACCAGGTAAGCTTGGCATTTAATGGGGTACGGGGTGCTTTGCTGCCCCTTCCCCACACTCTCTTCACCTTCTCTGCATCCCTAAAGCTGATCACTTGGACAGCCAGTAACCGTGATTAGCTCGCTGATCTAACCAGAGGCCAATTTCCTTTTAGCCTGGAAACTAATGTGGAGCTTCTCCAGCTTACCTCACAGCTTTCTTAGCCACATTTGACAAGAAGAGGCCAGGGATGTGACTGTGTGGCCAGGACAGCACCAGGTTTTGGCAACTGCACAAGCTCAGATAAACTTCAGTTTCACAGTCCTTTAAAGACTGTGGTCATAACAGGTCTTTGCTTTAGAAGGTGCAGGTTTTGTTTTATACTATTTTCATCCCACATCTGATTTTTATGAGGTTCCAAGTAATTAGTAACACCACAAATAATAGCCTTAAAAGAAAGACAATGCCCAGAATCTGTCTCCAAACTGAAATCCAAGGATTTGAAGTCCAAACAATCCAAAGAAGTGACAGAGATGCCTCATGTTTTAGTTGGAGCCAGGCTGTTGCTGCCATGAGTGTTAATTCCTACTACTCATTTCTTTTCTGCTGTCTAGAACACATTACCCTGTTTTTCCTTCATTTTATGATACTCCTATGCTGGCACAATCCCATCAGCCAGACCACTGAACAGCTCCGATGGTCCGAGAGCTGCCGTTTTCAATGAGCACTATACAGAAAATATCAGAAGTCTAGATTAAAAGTATCCTTAATTACAAAGTGTTTACAAATGCTTAATATCATCGTTTATTCATGGGGATATAGCTTTTCAAATCTATGATATTCCTTGATAATTCTAACAAATGCTCAGTCCATAAATATTTAATGGCCACTTGTGGGTGTTTTATGTTGCTGTCTTTGGAGTTGACCTATTCTCAGGTTTATTACTTGGAAAAGGTTTATTTTATCCTAAATAAGACTTGTAATTTTACAATATTCAAGTTATGCATAGAGGAAATCAGATAATTCTGTCTCAAGCAAACAAGGAAAACACGCATTTCACAGAAACAGCATCAATCAAGTTAACGAGAGAGAGTTTATTTTCTATGATTTCTCAGGGCTTTCAAACAAAAGACTGGTTTATATATGCCTCCATCCGTAAACAGGCCAATAGCAGCTTAATTGTAACTCCATGGTTGTTCCCATTCCTATGTGCCTATTAAGCTCCTTCCTTCCTTTAGCATGGGTTTTACCTGGCTTGCCTGAAGCTAAACTCACTGTTGAATCTAAATCCCTCCTGCCCATTACAGTGCATGCAACTAAGCGTCTTGCTAAGACATGAGATCCTAAAGTAAGAACATAAATTTGAAATACAAAGCATAGCTGAGGATTATGACACAACCGATGGAAGAAAAAACCCTGTATTTTCTGTTCTGGACCTGTCTGGTCTTTACAGTGTCACCAACACCACATTCCTTATTGCACCAGCAGTAGCTCACACTTCCATCCTGAAGATACAGCAGCACTGGGGAGCTGAAACCTCATCTCTCCAAGTGGACTCTCTTCCTAAGATTGAAGGCATACAAGGCCTTCAGCTGAACACTTTTTCCATCCGATTCTTTATACATCCACTGCTACAACAGCCGAAATATAGACAATGCCAACAAAAACTGCTATGGAAAACACTTCCAAAAACTGACCATTTGCCATGAGAATCTATTGCTCTATAATGACACATTACATACATACTGTATTATTATAAACCAAGAAGGGCATTAAATTACATTATTAAGGTTGCAAAGTCAGGCACCTAGTACTTAGGAAACTCCAAAAGTAAGACTGCCTTTGAAATAACAACCCACTGCTCTGCCCATATGCATCTTCACCTAGAGCTACAAAACTTGCAGCATGTTTCAGACTGATTTTCAGTTACAATGAAGATTCCACTTATTTCAGCTTAACAATATTAAAAAGTAAGTATATGTAAAACAGATATCCACATTTCAATTTAAGGCAGGTATCAAAAAACAGAAAATTGAATTCCAAATTAAACAAAATGAAAAAAGAATCTTTTAATAGGAAGTGCCAAGGCTCTTAAAAAAAAGGTAGGCCAGGTATGTTTAACTATAACACAGACTTTATCACACTATACATACATACTAGATGATAAAGAATAGGGGCAACATCTATCAAAAAGAAAGGAACCATTTCTACAGCTACACAACTGCAATCTAAAAATTCAGTCTATTCTAGTCTGTTCTTTCTCAGAACACACATTTTGTGAGGTAGGAACTTGCCTAGCTATATATTTGTAAAAACAACCAGAACTATAACCTTTGATTTTGAGGCCTCCACTTTTCTCATATTCTATAGCATTAAAATATGTCATTCTCTTTTAATATTTTACTTTCTTTCATTTGTGAGGCAAAGAAATGAAAATGTCCAATCACATATTGGATTTACCCAGCATTAGTTCTCAATTTCACATGAAGCCCTGCAAACCTCCACGCCCCTGTACACTGAATGTTAAGAAAGAAGGTTAAGAGTTGCTCTTAGGGCTTCATTAATGCATGGGTGCCCTTAGCCTGCACATTAAAAGTAATACCAAACCACAAGGCCGTCTTAACGAAACGTCACTGTGCCAGACACCATTAACACGTACGAAACGGACAAGACGGTTGGTATCTTACACTATCCCCTGCCATCATCGCTCATCTACAGAATTTCTTGATTAAAAAGTGGTATGGCTGAACAGCTAGGCTATGTTAGCAATGTCATCTTCTTTGGCAATAACTGGAATTAGTTATCTATGATCAGGGCATTAAATTAATATCTCAAATGAAACGGGTTGTCCACCATTCTTAGCTGTTGGAGCTTAGGTACACAAGAGTCAATCACAGTGTGTCCAGGACACTAATTTCTAAAGGGTTTTAACCTACTATAGGGGCACAGGTTAATCCTCAAACCTAATTTGTATGTCTGTTAAATGCAAAATCCTTGTGGCAGAGGCTGTGTCTTCTGCCTTTAAGAACAGTGTCTATAATGCAGGTGCAACCATAGCAAACAAAACTGGTAATCTAAAGCACTGAGAAACAAACAGAATGTCAATTGAGCCAATACAACTATTAGGAGCTTACACCACCCAGGTCACCTTTGTTAAAGCTGAACTAATTTAATAAACTTATACAAAGGCTTCCCTTGTTCATATCTACATTCTACATGACAATAACAGATGTCATTATCAATCCATTCACTTAGATAGCTCTAGTTAGTGACAGAGATGTTCATAATAGACACAAATGCAGACACACTTGAGATGGAAGTACATTTGCTTATTGAGGCAAGAGGAGAGTGTGTTACCTGTAATTTTTAACCTATACAGGTAATTCTGAAAGCTGAAAATGCCTTTAAAAAGCTGTTTTAACACTAAACAGAGATCCTAAAGACAAGGTACCCTCCATAGCCATAAGCAGTATTTGTTTTTCCCTCATTAACCAAATGGAAAATAAAACATTTTAGTCTTTCACTCCTTTTCACCCATAGTGAATATCCTAAAAAGAGAGGAAAGACTCAAATCATCAAAGCGAATGGGGCCATTGCCATGCCATTAAATAATTCTAGACTGGGACATCTTTGCCCAAAGGCCGGACTGGGGTATTAAATTTCATATCATGTCTGTTAACTTGATCAAAACCTTTAAAAACAACAACACATCATCCTTTCCCCTATTTATTTATATTAACACTATCAAAACAAAACCTCTCAAATATTAACATTCTTTCAGAGCCCCACATGCCAGGTAGCTGGTAGGTCACATGGCAGAAGAAAAAACGCAAGACATCTAACAGCACAATTTAGCACATGGTTTTCACTCTTTGAACTTTGTGACTTCTTTGATTTTCTTTCCTCATTATGGTCACATTCTCCTAAGCTGATATATTCTGTATGCAGTACAGTAATTCTCCTTTTATATACAACACTGAAAACCTTGGAATTTTGCCATTTTCATTTGTGCAAGGGATGCAGAGGGAGCCACTGACTTTAATGTATATTTTCTCTTCGACAGTGGAAGCTTTTGAAAACAGAATGAAAAGTGAAAGACTTCAAATAAACATTTATTTCTCTAAAATGATATAAAAAGGCAATACTTGGAATATTCTTATCTTTTAGAAAGTTAAATGATGAGACCCATTATATCTACTCAACAACCTGCACACTCAAGGAGGTAAGTTCCTAGGCAAGAGAATTAAGTGAGCCTCTATGTGTTTAGACAGAACAATATTGGACATAATGGACATGAATAAACTAAATTCAGAATGAAATAAAATGTGTACTCTAAATGTATTCTTCTGTGGTTTCACCTTTTTAGGAATTGGCACCCATGTTGAAAAGGGAGGACAGAGAAGGTAATTTCTCAAAAGCCTCTTTGCAAACCCACTAGATAAATGACTTGCAAAATAAGCTCTGCTTTAGTAAAGCATTGCTCCGAGTAGATAATGTTGCTGGTAACAGATGATGCCTGTCAGAAAATCACATACGCTGATGGGCTTTGCAAGGCTCCTTATGCCTCACTCTTCCTGGAATGTGGAAAGAAAGCATAGGAGACAGCACTATCTCCCAACTGCTAATTTTTGTGGAGCCAAAAAGAGATGTCAGTTCAGTTAATTGCGCAGAAGAGTCTTTCTTCCCTCTCCTTTCTGCCCATGAATAACAGAGTAGTTAACAATATTGACATTTAAACCATCATCGTTGGGCATCTGAATTAACACCTTACAGAAACGAACAGACAAGTTCACACCTTTCAAATCTACTGTGCTAAAGGCATTTCTGTAGACATGTCTGTGTCAGTTACATTTGGTTAATACTTCCAAGGCACCATAAAAGCTAACTACTTTTTCTTAATAAAAGCTAAGAACAAGAAAGCAGTTGAGAAAGTATACTTTAGTATTACGTATCAACATTGTCCAAGTTCAGATTAGCACAAATTCAGGTTCTTCCACTACAAGAAAACTTTTTTGTACCTTTTAATGTGTTTTCTCTGGAGTTTCTTTCAATTGTTGCTCTATAGGACTATGGACAAACAGTTACTTTTTAAATAGGAACCACTCTAAGCAGCACTTTATACAACAGCTAACCAATAATTTGGAAGCTGAGGAATGATTTTCTTCCAGCATGTGCTTCCTCCATGGTTTATCAGACCTCATCCAAACACTCAACACCTATTACATGGTTGTATGGTGCTTAGCTAATAATTCCACCTTTTAAATACATTCTCGTATTAATAATCAGAAACAGCATATATTTTTGATGGCAGTAGATGTTGTAGTCATCGGAACACTTAACCAATTCTGAGGTCTGTATGGCATAATGCAATGTTATGCATTCAGTTATTTTGCAAATCCAGAGCAAGGTTTGTTGCTGGAAGTAGTGTATGTACATTGCAAAGGTATACTGCTAGGGAAATTAGCTATACTGAGAAGCAAGGCATATTAGGCATGGTGGAGCGTTGAGGAACAGAGCTAGCTGAGGCTTCTCTGCATAGCACTACATTGCATGAACATAACCTAAAAGTCATGAATGAACAAGGTTGGGCACCTTAAATCAAAGACTTTTTCCAGCACCTTTTCTGTTCTTTTGGGGGAAACAGGTTTTCAATCTACCTCAAACTGCATACCTAAACCCACTCTGTAATGAAAAAAGTTTTGCACATTACAGCCAAGTTTTCCAAACCTATGGCTATAGCAATCCCATCTCTTCCTCCTGATTGCACTGTCTGTATCACAGCACTTCTACGTTTACATAGCATTTTAGATTTTAAACTTGCAAGGATAACTAGCTCTTCTTCCTCTCTCTCTCTTAATTAATTCTGACTCTTTACCTGTTTTCCATTTCATAGAATCATATACTGTAAAAAATTAGCTCTTATTTGTACCTAATAACATTCTCAGTTGAGGAGCTTATATTGGAGTCATATTTGCTTGAGAGATACTGAAACCCCTTGAGACTGTCTGCCACAGATATTATCCCTTTTAATTTCCAATTCCTTTTATCACAAACCTTTCCCTGCGCTACGGGACTGCAGAGATTACACAATAGGTGCTCTAAATAGAAATGGTCCAAGATTCTTAAATCTCCGTCTCCATCTCAAATTGCTGATTAAAAGCCAGTCAACTTTGGAGAGTTTTTGTAAAAAGGAAGGTCTCAGGAACGTATTTCCAGTTTGAGTTACCTAGCCCTTTAAATTCTGTGTACCATCCATTTATACGCATAATGCTGACTGAGAACTATACTCTCTGCTCCTATCATTTTTTCTCCTCAATCTTAAGTGGGGTCATCTCCCTTATCACCAGGGAATCAATGCCAGGTTACTGTGCTATCAATTTAATTGAGGGGAGGGCTGCTTAAAGCATCTCACATTTCCCATCGAACATAATGGGATTCTGCTTCCTCCTGACCTGTGACGGTGGAGGGACCTTCCCCAGGTGAAGGCCTGACCCGCAGCTCAGCTGGCCCCACCCCAAACCCTGCCGCCCCCCACTCCCAAACACCAGGGTCTCCATTAATCCTCCCTGTCAAAGGCAGCTGGGGTGACAGAGGGGCTTCCAAAATAAACATCTCCTCCCTCATTCAAACATTTAAATAGCATTTGGTAATTTTACCAGACACATGCTCTCTAGGGTATTACATGTATTTAAGAACAGCTACTATGGAGGAAAAGGAAAAGAGTATGGAGCTTTATAGAGACAACAAATGTGACTTATTAGTCATTAGCAGTGTATTTTGTTTGTTTCTTAAATACATGGTAGACATCTGTCCAAAGGTGTCACCCAGCAATCCTGTCAACTGCCATCGCCAAGGGAGTTTTGGAAGCAAGTTAGGACTTGTCCAGGAGAAAGAATCATAGAATCATAGAATCCTAGGGGTTGGAAGGGACCTCAAAAGATCATCTAGTCCAACCCCCCCTTCCAGAGCAGGGTCACCTAGAGCACATCACATAGGAACGCATCCAGGTGGGTTTTGAATGTCTCCAGTGAAGGAGACTCCACAACCTCCCTGGGCAGCCTGTTCCAGTGCTCTGTCACTCTTACAGTAAAAAAATTTTTTTGGATATTCACCTTGAACCTCCTATGCCCCAATTTACACCCATTACCCCTTGTCCTATCACTGGTCATCACTGAGAAGAGCCTAACTCCATCTCCCTGACACTCACCCCTTACATATTCCTACCATTGTCCCTCACTGGGTGCCAAGGTTTTAGAAATTGCAGATAAAGCTTTGTATTGCTGCAGTCTCCTCTGTGGCAGTAGAAACCAGTAAGTGCTTTTGAAGAAAAAATGAGAAAAAATGAGGTTCTCTGGAATGTTAGGCTTTTGTGGTTCTTTCTCTTTTTTTTTTTTTTTTTCCTTTCCTTCAATACATCCAATTGATATTGGTAAAAAGTACAAACATTTTCAGTATCCTATGCAATGACATGTATATATATATTGTATATATATTGCATAAAGAAGACACATCCTCCCACACAAGACAGCAAAACTATAAACAACTACAGAAAGAACAAGATTATTGTTCTAGTATGGAAACAGACATTTGCAAAGAAAACACACAGAGGCAGATCTATATGGTATTTCTGATACCTAATATGGCTAAATAGCTTCTATCAGGACCAATCTTCTTTCTTCAATGACAAAACATGAGCTAAATTCAAAAAGCACACTTCAAAACATTGCCTGGTAGCCCCTGAGAATTGAACACAGATAATCTTTCTTTCAGGTGCAGCGCATTACCCAATCAACACAACAAAAACTGATTTCCATAAGAAATTCTAGCTTCATCATGCACCCTTCATGTTAATTTAAAAAATAGTCCTTGATTTTGAAATAAAGTTGAAAGTATCGTGTCAGAACAAAGTGGAAGAGGTATCATTAGCCTTCAAATGTGACAAATAAGAAAGACACAAACAAGTGTCAGGATAATTAAAAAGGCATTGTTCACTTTTTAGAGGAAAAAAAATGAATTGCACAAGAAATATTAAGCTAACAAAGAAAGAGCAAATATGAGTAGAAAAAAATGACAGTTATCTGCAAAATTCATAAATGTGTCTTTTGTATAACCGTAATGATCATATTTTATGCTGTCATTTTACATTTAATTGCTCACCCTGGTACTTTTCTTCATAGAAGCCATCAGTACCCCACAGAGCCAGATGCTGAATTGCAAAAAAACATACTGTGACCATAGACTTATAGGAAAGTAACTTTGCTGAGCTGTGGTGTATGACAAGTTAATTTTTGCAATTATACTTTTTCCAAGAATAAATGAAACTGCAGGTCATTACTATTCTATATCATTAAAAAGAGGCAGAAAATGTTCTTGATCATAAAGGCCTCAAACTCATTTCATCATTACTTTGACATATGAAAACAACTTTTCAAGCTGCTTTTCCTCCATGTGACTTAATGAAATAAGCACCACCTCAGCTGAAATATGTAAACATCTTGATACATTAAGAAGCACGTAACTAGAGAATATTGTTATTATTACACAATGCTAACCCATCAGACGTCTAGCAGGAAAGAAATGTTATATGGACTGTGCTTACTCACAGCTGTTAGCTCTGCTGCATTACACTACATCAAAAAGTACTGAAGAGATGTGTTTGCTCAGTTGTCATGCAGACCGAAATCGTCCCCTGTTCATTAATCTTCCTATGAGACGTTAAATGTTAGAAATGTTTTTAAAAAAGAACTAAGCACGAGCAATGTCCATCACTGTCAAACTGCCTATGCAATCAAACACCATGAGAGCAGATACCATTATGAAACACGTAATGTCTGTTTTCTGTATCTGTGCTCGTGCCATCTGAAGAAAGACTAATTAAGAACTCAAAAGTTGGGTGGTTCTTTGAATTTTGAAATATTTACTGTACATGGAGAACTCAGAACTTTTCAGAGCATTCTTTCTCATTTTCTGCACAATTGATTTACTTTCCTATCACCAACAGAAACTCAAGTGAATAGAAGAGATTCTGTCTTCCAGATGAAGAATATATTTATTAAGCCAAAAGAATGAGAGGAAAATATTCCAAGTGTCTTTGCATCCATTTGCAATAAATGCCAAGAACCTTTAAAAAATTGTCTACAGAGCCAACGAAAGACATCAGGTTGACAGCCAAAGAGCTGGAAATCCTCAGTTCACCCAACTGAACAAGTGAACACAGTGACCCACAAGCCAAAAAAACCCCCTCCAATTATTCAGAATCTTCTCTGCCAACCCATGCAATCCTTAATATTACCGAGTGAGTCAAATATATATATTGTTAGCATACCCTTTTGTATATCTCCTAAATTAATGGTGATTAGTTACTGCAGTTTTCTATTCTGAGAATGAGAGAGCAGGGACCAGTAGACAGGTAATGGAAGAAACTGTCCAATAAATCCCTTTACTGAGATTTTTCAAATTCATGGAACCAACTGGCAACAAAATAAAACTTATTTCTTAAAACAGGCTGCATTTAACTTCATATTCTACTCTTGTCCAAGTCCTAGTGCTTTCATTCCAAACAGGAACCGTAACTATTCTGAAATTATTTATAAATGTTCTAGTTTGATAATTAGGAGCACCTCTCCCTCATTCTTCATGTAATATCCTTGCATGGCCACTGTGGATCTCTATGCATGAAATTCTCTCTATTTATACACAGGTTCTGCAACAGCAGTTTCACAATGTTTTCATAAACACAGAACCGGCCTCTAAACACACTTGCTATCAAAAAAGAATGCCAAAAGCACTGGACATGGTATTTTCTCTTCCTTAGGATACTAGGACTTAGTTATTTCCAGGAGATGTTTTTTATCTGGAAGAATAAATTAGAATTACAGAGGGGGAAAAAAAAAAAAAAAGTATGGTTTGAACTGCATAGAATTGCTTACAAGTCTATAGAAATGAAACACTATCCAATTAATTCTCTGCATCTACAGAGTAGGAGGAGGTTGTCCATAGGCAGACTGGGAACCAAACAGCTTTTAAAATCTCCAATGCCACAATTTTAATCTCAATGCATCCTATTTGCAAACAAATAATTGCTAAGGAGATAAAGCTTTACTATTGTGAATAAAAGAATAATATTAAAATATAATCAAAGCAATTAGTAAAGAATATACCTCTTGCCCTGGACTACCACTTACTTTGCTAAAAAATTATATATGCAGCACGGAACTTCTTTTTCCAATCTTTTTTTTTTGTTGTTCAACAGTGCTTTAATGTCATGCCTATTTACAGGACAAGCAACAAAGAGCTTTCCTTTCTCACAAGTAGAAAAAAAGAATGACCAAGAAACAAGTACTGAGCTATTTTTAATATAAGAATCTTTATCAGAATTCAACTTGAGACATTGCAATTGTAATTTAAAACCAAAACACAACAAGAAAACAGAAGTCTGCAGCAAATCAATTTAAACACAGACCACCACAGCTTAGCACTTGGATAACACAACAACAATGAAAGGCAATACGTGTTCCCTTTCTGTTTGGAAGGCAGTATTTCGGGAAATGGCAAGAACCTGAGGCAGTTTTTGTGAGGTTACTTACACAAGCCAAGATACAGTAAAATAATCTCAACTCTGTGGGCAGACCTTTGTCAACTTGTGAGAGTTGGTAGAGCTCAACACTGAGACACAGGATTACCTATGCAAAATCGTTCACAGAGTCAGGGCTTAACATGTGAAGGACTTAAACCTACCTACTATCTCTCCTCCTCTTTCACTGTCAGCTTTCATCTGTATTCATTATTTTCAACGTAAAACTGCTTTTGCATACCTCACAATATACATACATTTTATTATATGCTTGACTAGAAGAAAAAAATAGTATTATCTTAAGACAGATTGCTTGGATTTTTTTCACAAGCCTTTCCAACTCTCTTTCACCTTCAAACCAAAGGCAACAATTTTTTATAACTAATGAGTGAATTTAAAATAAAACACTGTTAAAGCTTTTATTCACAAAACAATATTAAAGCCACCACACTGCAGTTCAAGATATGATTAGAAGTAAAATCAAAACTCTGTTAAAATACATCTTTTTATCATGTAATATAAATACAAAAAAGAGCAGATGCTCTTAAACTATCAAATATGGATTTTTCATATCTGGTACACAATTTACTGTCACAGGCCCTTTGCTGCTACAAAAGTATTAGTACAGCTATTAACTATTTAATTCTTTAGCTGACAGTGTGTTTTAGGAAAGGGATTTAAATAATTTACTCCTACATTCTACTGTTTAAATTTTGCTGCTAGAGAATCATGCAACAGAGTTGTAGAAAAAACATGACGCTTGTTGATAGTGATATAAGACAGGATTATTATAAAAACCAATTATATCTTTTCATTCTCTTTTGCTTAATTAAAGCAAGAAGAATCACTATCTTTCTCAGCAGTAATCATGTGGAAGCTGTATAGCACAGATACAGTAATTAACTTAACCTTATCACTTAACTCTATTGGGTCATTCAAGTGAGGCACAGTATCAGAGCTCAGAATCAATGCTGTAACACTAACATCTTTGAGCAGTTCAGAGATTGAATAATGCCATCTGTAAATGGACAGTCTTTGTTCCTGCTTAGCTATGCTGGATAAATGTTCCCACTCATAACTTTAATATGGCAGCTTAACCATTTAATCATTGTACATTAATACATTATCAATATTGTGAACATGTAAGTACAAAATTACTTGTCAAAGTAATCAGATCTTACCGATTTTTGTGCATAAATATGATATGTATAGGATTTTGTTTTAACTATTTATTTTCATGAAAGAATATATAGCCCAGATTATTTAAGAGAGATTGAAAAGAATTATAATTGCTAAATATAAATTTATTTTCTCACAATCTAAAGTAAATTTTTAAACTTAAAAGCAATGTTCTGTATTTGCTTTGTTAGGTTAACCAAGTGTGCAAAGTTTAGTGAATTTGAGCTATGCAGGGGATACTCGGGCATCTGGGAGATTTTCATAACTGAAGACTTGTGCTGTATCACAACAAATTAAGCATAATTAAACACTCTGTTCAGTGTCTATTGTTAATTGCAGCAGCTAATCTGATGTTTAGTTTGTGTTACGTTCCAAACTATTTCTGAGCACACAGAATTCTTCAGTTAAGATTGCTTGCTTGTAGCCCTAAACTTACTTGTTTCATTTGCATTTGACAGGTTTTAGCTCATTTTTTACTTTCGTTAAACGATCAGAAATTCCCTTGCCAAGGCAGTACTTTGAGGTCCTTCACTTTCACCAAGTCAGACACTAAATCATAGGGGACGATTATCAGCAAATGCTCTCCGACAGCCCCTAAGCCTGCTGAGGTAATGCAGCTGACAAACTTTGATGCGCCATGCCCGTGCACATTATGTTCACGTAGTGTGTACATCTGGGCACCCTTTATGGCGATGCAGCAAACAGCCAATCATTTATTCCACTCTAATTAGCACACATGTAAATCCTCACCAATCAAGCCACTCACAGGGTTACCGTTGTGGCAGCCATACAGCAAGCTGGCAGGACATGGGAAGAAAGTACAAGAAGCAACTATTGGGTTTGATTTGAACCTGCCGTCACGCCACGGCAGGTCCCCCCAGTCCTGACTGTAACCAGCTCTCCCCTTCACAACCCATCACTGAGCTACACGAGAAAAAGGTCATTGGGCAGACTGCCGACCGGCCAAGATGCTTTGATTCTTTACAGGCTTTGGGAGCACACCTGAAGCGACACGCGTCTCCGATAGCTTACAGCGCAATAGCTGTCGCGGGCAAAAGTCAGGCGTAGCTTTAAAGCATGCGGCACAGCATGGAGTACACATTACCTTAAAGAAGCACTGTCCACCTCAATATTTTAGACTCTGTTCTGTCACCAGGAAACTATCTGTCAGGTGTCAGCATCCCTTTTCTTCCTCACAAGCCCAGGTGCTTCGCTGGGAACTCTTTTATTTTGAAATAAATAGCAGACACCTTCAAAAGGACAGATTCAGGCTTTCAGAAAAACTACTGACTTTGGTTTATATTATGCAACTCCAAAGAATACTGTGTGCTCTGAAGTACCTAACGTGGTTAGCTCCCATCTCCTAAAATCAAATCAAGTCAGTATGTAACACCCTACCGCTCTATTCATTACTAAATTACAAAATGTTCTATTTCAAAATGGCATTAAAACACGTACACTTATTGTCAAGGATACGACAGTTAGCTTAATAAAAGTATTCCTCAAAACAGAGAATATTCCTTTTTAGAACAAAAATCTACTTAAATCTTGTACCTTGATGCTTTCAGAATATTCCTTTTTAGAACAAAAATCTACTTAAATCTTGTACCTTGATGCTTTCAGTGATTAGTGCAAGAAAACAGAAGTAATACTACATTTAGCAGTAGGCTTCAGTTACACTGATTTACATTTTTATTCAATGGACTGGAAGGATGAAAAGACACATTCACTAAATTAATGTTAAAACTTTTTACACTTATGTGTATTTCTACTCACCATTTATCTTTATCTCCCTTAAGTAAATATGTGGATAAATTGATTTGTTATAATATACAAATTAATGAAGAAGCAACTAGCTATGAGAAGTTCAGCATCAGTTCATTTTTCAAGCAACTTTTCAATAAAATATCACTAGAAATAATTATTCTTCTAAGATTATTTGTACAACCACATCAGAGGAACAGAAAGAGAAACTGTGATGATCCTTCTCTGATCACCTTCTCTGACTGGAACAAAGACACTAGGATGAGAAAAATCTGCGTTCATGAACAGAAAAATATTGGGGGGCGGGGGGGGCGGGGAGAAATTATGTCCTCACGTTATAGATACTTTCACTGTCAATTCTGCCTCTCTGGTTAGTCTCCCCTTGATACAGAGCTACCACTGAACCAGGAAGCAGGTTGTAGCTCTCAGCCTGGATACGGGCAGTTAGGTAGGACGGCTCCTCCCAGGTCAGCAAGAAATTGCTGTCTATTTGAGCATAAGGAGATCCCTTTTGAGGGGAGGAGTAATTACCTTACGGGTTTTATCAGCTTATGAACCTACTTCTGGGATATCTGTAACTCAGCTGGTGAAATTAGACACTGCTATTCTAAATTTATTTCCACATCAATTGGAACATTTATGTTTGCATGATGGCTGGATGCTTGCAGCTTTGCCAAGCCTGAGGTTGGGAACGACGGCCTGGGAGAGGCAGCCGTGTACTGGGTGACAGCCGGAGCCCTTGCATCTCCCCTGCTCATCGAGCACTGTCTGGGGGGATTCCCAATCCAGAAGGGATGGGGGGGAACCAAGGATGCAGAAAACACAGCTCTCCTTTCCAGACCCTGAGGTGACATTGTGTTGTACAGCCAAAAAATGTCAAATGCCAACCAAGCACTGCTCCTGCAGGGATCACGCTCTTGCACCACAGACAAAGTATGCCTGCCCTGGCAGCTGCTCAACACCTGGCCAGCACCAATCCTGCTGTGCCTCCTGCCTGCCTTCTCCTCATTCCTGTGGGACTTCTATCACATGGCCATGGAAGGCCGAGAGATGACTACAAATGCCCCCATCCCCACAAGCGCCCTTTTCAGGATTCTTCCCTAAATACAGACCTCAATCAGATTTCCAGTGAAAAACCACAGAAGACTGTTGGTACCGCAAATCCAAATGCAGAAGATGATAATGGGTGAGGCTGTGCTCACAGGCAGCAGTGCCCTCCTTCCTCAGGCTCCTGCCACCCAACCGCTGAGGGTGCCTCAGGCCAGGCTGGGGGATGGCAGGGAAGCGATGGGCCCAGCTGAGCCCCAGTGGGCAGAGGAGCTCCTAGCTCTGGCTCAGCTGACCCAGTGCTGGCCAGCACGGCAAAGGCAGTAACCCCACGGACCACATTCAGATAGAGGACAACCACCTTGCACCTAAACTGCCCATAACACCAGCCCCCAGGAACGGGGTAAGGCAAAGGAAAAGCAAAATCAGGTCCTGTGGTGACCAAAAGCTGAGTATCACACTGTTCCCTACAGCAAGAAACGTTGGTGGCTGCATCCTGAGGGAATTACTGGGTAATGTCACAACAGAGCGGTGCCTGTGCTGCTCAGAGAATCCAAGGGGAAGGCAGGAACTATGGCACATTCCTGCAAGTACAGAGCAAGGAGAAAGAGCATGGACAGACCACCTATACCAATTCCACAGTTACTCTGTGCAGGTAAATGAAAAAACACATGATCTTACATTCTCCTTTTCAGCTGTTTCTACCTTTTTTTTTTTAATATGTGTTTGATGCAAGAGGGTTTTCTCCTTTCTTCATTATCACAGGATGGAAGAGTATCGTCCATGTACAATGCCATAAAATTCTGAACACAAATACTTATAAACTGCTCAAAACTCATTAAGTATCCCCTTTGATCTGTTAATAAAGTAAAAAGAGGAATACATTAAGTAATCTGATCTAATATTAAAATTTTTTGTTGTGCCTTTTAATTCTGACACGGTTCTCCTAGATAAGCAAACGTTTATGTGCAGTTACATTTTTCTCTCACTCTGTGTCATCATTTGAGATGTAATTTAATTGGAAAACTAAAATGCCTCAGCTGCTTTACCTCTTCCAGCTATACAGAAAATGTTTAAAAGCTGTATGTCAGGAGTTTTTAACAAGTCTTAACTACAAGATCCACTTGCTTCACTTCATTACGTACTGGTGGATGGTCTTCAGTTTTCTGACAGCATAATAAGAAAAACAAAACTGTAGTTACATTATTATCATCGGATCCCCCAAATTCGATAGCCACACCAGAAAGGCAGCAATGCCCCTATGCCATCTGCACGTCACTTCAACTGCTCCACTATCAGCAAGCTGGCCAGCACATGACAGTAGCTGGGTCAACGCAATTGCCCTGCAGCCTTTGAAAACCTGACCTTTTTGTCACGTATAAGTCAGAGAACATTATTTTAGCAGTATGCATGGCTCCAGTAGTACTACACACTCAAATCAGTGTCCCAGCCACCTTAAGGAAGTAGAGAACAGATACAAGAAACCATCGGGAATGGGAGACAATCCCAAGAACATCAAAATATTAAGTGAAATATGGTAGACCTCTCTTTCTTTTAGGGGAAAAAAATCCTCAGTGAGGATTAATAAAAATTATGAAGGGAATTGACGCAATCACTGTAGGTGGCTATCTCAGCTCATCTCAAATGCAAAGGCAAGGAAAGCTCATTGTAAGCTATAAAAGGCAAAGGCAATCAGGCAAGAAGGGCAAATATGTAGGAACTCTAATTAACGAACAATAAATGCATAAAATAAACTGCCAAAAGATGAAATCAAAGCAGGTACTTTTTTTTTTTTTTTATGGGACAATACACCAGTCCACAATTAATTTTTGGTAATAAAAAATCAATAGCTTTTAATATTTTTTTTCCTGTTTCCTATCAGAAATTGTAAAGCAGCTTGGTAAAGTAACAAATATATTTACTTATTTTTTTTCTCTTTAAACATGCTACCATCAGTTTAATGGCATAGAAGACTGATGTGCTGTGTAAATTCTTCCTGTTTAACTTATCTGAAATAACATGTTCTACTGGCCATCACAGCACTGTCCAAAGAAGAGATTGTATCTGCAGTCTACAGGCTCCGCCTGTTTAACTGTCTAGTGAGCAGTAAAATTTTGTGATGATGATGACCTTTGTGTACAAAAATCTACCTGTCATTCTACTAGACACTGTTTGCTATGCTTCCTGGAATGCACCGTAGTATTTGAGTGCTCTATAGAAAAAGTGGAGCCCATTTATCTAAAATATTCAAGTAGATAAATTGAAATATTATTTAAAATTTCTGTGAAGTGAAAAGATACTAATGTTAATTTATGTTTTAAAATTCTGCAACAGAAAATTAATTTATTTTAAATTATTTGAAATTATTGATTATTGGGTGTTTTTTCGAAAAAATTTTATCTGTGTATAATACTTGCTGTAAATCTGCGATCATCTGAGACTATATGTTGCATATTATAGCAGACAGTTTCACCATACACACACCCCAGATTGTTTCACCTGCCAAAGTAAGAACAGTGGCTTAGCCAAACCATTCATGACAGGAAGCAGAAGACAGAGAAAAGCATTTGCAAACAAACCAAAGAATATGGGAAATGGCCCGTGCAGGCCATCCAGTACAAAAGAAGAGTGATCATTGTAGAGAACATGAGTAAAGGACTCAGAGATGGCTTTACATAAAGCCACATTAGCTGTTTATGAAGAAAAGCACTTTTCTATTCATAACTCTTAGGGTTGTATTCAAGCTAACATCCCCTCCCTGGACCACCATGGCTGGATCTAATTCTTCAGCACTCACGCTCACCGTTGGGTAAGCACTAAAGAGAAGGTGGTAGGCGGTTATCTTTGATGATCTTAATGCTTTTGCTCCTAAGCAGACAGACTCCAATGAGTTTCCAAATGCCAGGCAGAACGCTCCTGTGCATTGTGTCTTTCTTCAGATGGTAAATACGAAAATGACAAGGAAGGATAGTCAAAGGCTTGACATGTTCATGTACCTTGGACTACAGACTCATCTCTCTCCCACGTTTTTGTGTTGTTTTTTTTTTTCATTTAAATCCATTTCCTCTTCTATTTCTGTTTCAACCATTCATGTGATTTCATTGCCAGTTATAGCCATCTCCTTATATACAGCACCTGTAGGCATTAATTTTATTTAATGTACTATATGCTTGACACTCCACATAGTGTTAATGAGTTGCCAGCTGCCTGTTGTGATACAAGAGGTAACTGCAAACCCAGTGTCGCCTTTACTTCTGCACTGGTTCAGTTTTCTATTGTGACACATAAATGTCAGCTGGTACGATCAGAAGTAAACAGTCATGACAGACAGGGAAAAAGGAGCTGACACTTGAAGGTGATGATATCCATTAGGCTTCTACAGCTGCCACCTCCTGGGGAGACTGCTGAAGGATTTGAAATGTGGTGCACAGCTCCTGGCTAACGTGGCTCTATGACAAAGAATATGCTTACCTTCAAAATACCTGGCCTACCACCTAACCATCTGGCTTATTATCATTCAGATAAATCCACTTATATGCACAGAAAGAATAAAGGCATGATGGAACTTCAGAAGTGCATAAAAAGGGCAGAAACATTAGTCAATCAGCTTGACGATTTCCGAACAGTTGTTAAGGGAGCATGTCATTGCCTTGCTCACTTAACCATGGATATAAAAGAGAAGAGCTTCCCAAAAAGACAGAGTTTAAGATTTCAATTAAATTAAGCTGCATCTTAGGATGTCCATCAAGAGTAGTTAGAAAGATTATATCCAAGTCAATCTTTATTCACATTTCATTCTTTGTGATAGTAGATTAAAGAGTTATTTTGTCGAAGAGAGAACTTCTACCTGATAAATGCAGAAGTGAGAAAAACCACTTGGGTTAAATACCAAAGAAGTTTTCTTACCACAACTGGCTCCACTAGACTTTAAGTTGTGCAAATCAACCAAAGCCTGTATTTGATGTGTGAGATGATGACTGAGGAAATTTGAGATCTCCCAGTGAGTGCAGACCCCCAGCAGACACCAGTGCCTTTGCTCTTGCTCTACCCCACACCTCTCTGACACATTCACATGGATGTCAAGGAAGAATGCAATCCTCAGATGGCACATGTACCTCTAGGCTGCTGCAATTTATGCCAGGGCTAACATAGCTCAACCCAGAAAATTAGAGTTGTAACTGCTTCCATGATCTCCTTCCATCCCCCACACTAAGACCAATATTTTTCCTTATAAGAAGCTCAGTTAATTGCCTTTATTATACACAATATTCATTCCTTAGATTTCCATCACCAATAGAGCTATTATAAATTATTTCAGCTGTACTCTTCATGCTTTTATCCTAGTATTGATTTTATTTTTAATGTAAACTTTTAAATTACAGTGCCAGAGAAACAAGTACTTACAAAGGCTAAATTAGCAAGACCTGAGAGAAAAATACAGATAGGTGCTGAAGATACTTGATACAAAACATTAAAAGGTAGTATTATTTTATGGAATACTAAAGTGTAAGAAAATGCAAATGTAAAGGTAGTTCCACCTTCCAGTATACAGCAATAATAAAGTATTAGATTTGAGCTTCATAATTAACTTAATCAGATGGAGTTTTCTTTAATTCCCTAATTCCTTTCCTTCAGCCATCTAAGCTTTACTCAGCCTGAAGAAAACCATTATGAAAAGCACCAGCAGGTACTACCGGAAACGTTTCTCTGTGCTTGTGTTACAGTAGAGCACACAGCATTTTACACCATGGCTAGTATTCAGACATCATAGTATTTTAAATGTATAGGCACATATCCCCACTTTTGTTAAGGAAATGTTTTTCTGTGCCTCTGATACAGGGACCTCCTTTAAACTGCTAAACTAAACACAGAATTTAAAGGTGTGCTTAGTCTGGTCTCTGCAAAGGTATGCACACATAAACGCTGTATGCAGAATCTCAGCATTTGCAATTAGTTGAAGGCAATTTCAGTAAAAAATAAGCCTTTTATGCCATGGAATTAGAGCAATAGGTTAAATTGTAATTTTTGTCAACGAGTCCATTTTTACTCTATCGATTTGTACAAGGTGATGCGATGCACAGATTTGAATCTTATATACAGAAGTGATATTGCATTAATTGAAAAATAGTTGGATTTCTCCCACTGCATAATAGATCCCTTTACATTATCATAGTTTTAATCTCTGATGGGTTTTGCAAAACTCGCAAACCTAAAAATCACTGATTTTATCTTAATTCAGATGTGCCAAATACTTCAAGATGAGGAAATCCAAAATAGCAGCCTACGCAGACTGCCATGCAAGCATGAAACAAAAGTTAAAATGTTAGCATCTCCTTCCCATATATTGTAGCATATTAATTGTTGGTTTTGGTAACGTAGCTTATTAGTTTTGCATAATTTAAGTTTTAATTCATCGTTTAATTTTTAATTAAGTAGTCTCTTTCAAGATGAGCATTCTGCTCAGATTTTAGTTAGATGCTAAGCATGCTATGCATAACAGCAATGGCAAGAATGTAATATTTAGTTCATACGATTTCTCTGTGATTTCAGACATGAAAGTAACCAGTTTTTCAGAGGATAAAATAACAGCAATTGTAAAATGTCATATAAATTTTAAATAATTAAAGCCCTCTGAAAATATCTGAAAAACTAGTGGGGCAATTATACAGAGAAGAAAAGCCATATACTTTTTACAAATTTTGCAGGGTTTTTTCTGTTTTGGTGGGCTGTTTTTGTTTCGGGCTTGAGTTTTGCTGGGTTTTTCTAGAATTTCCCCACCCTCCCCCAAATCCACAATACATGTTGCTAGAGTAAGAACATTGCATTTTACGGGGCTAATTCCCTACAGAACATGACAAACTCCGTGCACTTCCAAATATGTGGAAGCCCTAAGGAAGCTTTACATGTATTTTTGCACACAAAGAGGAAATTAAGACCAAAAACTATTTAAAATGTATACCAAATGAAATTTGAGAGGAATTCTAATTATGTATTAAACTAGCCTGATTCTTTATCTATGGGTATTTAAAAAAAATAATAATAATAAATAAATAAATTAAATCTTGCTTATCGCAGACTACCTGTGGCTTACTGGAAAATTCACTTAATTAGATTAAATACTCCATGGACATGAAAATTTTGTTATTGGTTTAATTTTCTTAACATTTACTGATGAAAAAAAAAATCTTGTTTTAAGAACACATCTGTCAATTCAACTAAATATTGCAAGTGCTTCCAGAATTTTTCAGGCTCACAAAGGCTTGCCTTCAAGTTGAAGGAAGGTTAGCATCGAAACACCTGAGACACCTAACAGCAAAAACTAAAACTAACTTGTTGCATAAGATTTTTGCACACATAAATACTAGTGCAACCCCAAGCATAATTTTCTTTGCAAATCTTTCCAATGCCCTAAAAAAACCGATGTTGGTTTACATACAGGTTTTCATACCAGAACTAATTCAGTTACCACTAAGATCCCTACATTTAACTGCAAGTAGTAATATCCGTAGTGTCCAGAAAATGTCCCTAGACTGGAAAGTCCTATCCCACTCAGCAAGATACATAAAAATACACATACACAAACATACATCTTTCCTAAACAAAAGGAGAGCAGCTGGCTATTCCAGTTCTGGGAGATCCTTTGGCTTCATGGTTGAGGGAAGGTTGAGTAACTGCCATTTGAGGTCTCTCAACCCTGAAGCTTACTTTACAACCACATGTTTACCAGCAGGATGAACTGCAGTTAATTCAACCTCAGAAAAGAATTCCTTGTAGGATCCACCATATAAGCCCCAGTTCCCCCACTTCCCCAGAAGAAATTAACTTTTGAGGGTGTTCCTGCCAGGAGGGTGATATCTCCCAGCAGTACCCATTGCTGCCAGGCTCCTGCATGCTGAAGTATAGGTCCTGGAGGCTGCAAAATCAGAAAAATGTCCTCAAGAAAGTTATAATAAAGTCCCAGAAAATTTGACAGCTAAGAAGGCAGGAAAGAAGTCAGAAGCTTGCACTTCCTTAGAATGTTTTATTTTGCATAAATCCACTTTTTTTAAAGAATAATTTTTAAAAATTTTCTTTAATGGGTTACTAGTCATTCAGCTACATTTCTGGAGGAAATTAGAAGTAATGAAGCCTTGCTTGGCAATCTCAGTCCAGAAGTTGGTGACTCTCTTAGGGCTGGAGTTGCTCAGTGTGAACTGGGAAGTAGCCTATTCTTTTAAATTTGACTACGGGGATCAGTTTTTTATTTGAAAAAAAGCAGTGTCTGGTGGCTGACCCCGAGTTGCACAATAAAGGTCTGTCAGGGGAGATACACATAAAGATGGGCTATGCACAACTTAACAGCAGAGTATCATGTGTGTTTTCTCCTGTTCAACAGGAAGCAGCAGGAGGAAGCCCTGTTTTTATAGACCTCTGCACTGTTACAATACAGCTAAACATGCATGGCCAAGCAAGAAACTACACAAAAAAAAATTAAGTTGTCCTTGCTCTTCACTGGTTCTTCTGCTTTTCTGTGTTTCTTGTTGTTTCAAGTTTTGTGGGGTTTTTTCAGTTGTGTTGTGGTGTTGGTTTTTTTTAAACAAATAGCTAAACTACAAAGACCACAGTCCACCAAAAAACCTGAGTTCGGGGAATGTTAGCTGTCTCAGTTTCCTATTTAAACCAAGTGTTTCAAAGAAATTCATAGAAGGGCTAACAAAGCTCTCTATATTTTAAAACATGTTTTTGCATGATGGTTGAGATAAAGCCTGTGCCAGTCCTAATGGAAACCCCAAAATCTGTCTTTAGAGCACACAGCTGAAAATATCTAGTAGGAGCAACGGACAACTCAGGTTGAGACCTAGTGGTATTACTTCAGTTATATCTGCTTAAACTTTCTGACAGGAAGATCTGGATAGACCAGCATTCACCACAGGAAATGGTCACTTATTAAGGGGGTTACAGCAGGTCCCTTTTCTAGAGACAAAAATATTAATTGTAGTATCAAAAAAATCTCCAGTGGTTTCCCATAATCAGGGTACTAGCACTGCAAAAAGGAAGTAACTTACTCAGCAGTTCAAAACAGAGTAAAAGGTTTTCTCTCCTTAAAGTGCAGCAACATAGCACATCTCTACACATTCGAAATCTGAATAACTGGGTCACTTGGTCTGTGTGAGTAACCTATTTTGCTGTCATATTTATATAAACAAACAATTATTTTTAATAATCATTCATGCTGCTTGACTTACTAATCTTATCAGATAAAAGTAGTGCACTCCAGCAATATAAAAGAGCCATGACAAAAATTTATCACCTAGCCTTCAGCTGTATACAAAAGTATTGTAGAGAATGAAGATAAAAGAGAGATTTCCAAATTTGCACAGACCTTCCTGATACTGAAGTCCAGGCAGGAAAGGACTGAAGCGATTCCTGTTTTCTCACCAGCCTCAGTCACTAGAAGATGCATCAGAGGGCTATATGGGCACGGCTGCAGATCAGTATTTGGGTGGTGATGATAAGGAGCCTCTAAGACAAGGAAGGTGATACACTTGTGGGAGAAATGGTTATTTTCCATTACTCATTACAGAACATTCATTTTGAGCCAAATTTATGGTAATTTTGTGTAACAGCACTACTGATTCAGCATTGGCCTGTCTATACCAAATGCGTAGCCATAACACACATACCATGTTTAAACCTGGCACTCTGGTTTGCCTGAATGTGCTGATAACCCTGAAAACATGGTAAGGATGTAAGAGCTGGCAAACCAAGCACAGTAAAAACCCGTAAGTCTACAAACAGTGGTGTTGGCAAATTCTGTCTTCCCATGATTTTATGCCTCATGAGTTATTCAATCCCCAGCTGAAGTTTCCATTGCACAAAGCATTCCCTCTGCTGTGAGGACTGGCAAACACAACCAGTACACACACACTGGAGCCTTTCTTTGCATCAGGACACTTATCAGGTCTTTTTTTTTATCTCCCCAGACACCTATCTCCACGAAACTTTCAGGAACAGAGGCCATAACCTAAAGTACTATAATAAGGTGTAAATCACACCTCAAAGACAGATCGATCAAAGTAGGGGAAGGTAGTAGGCTGTTCATCTCTCAAGGATTTAACACATTACCTTCAAATGAAAAAAATAAGCATTTAAAAATTTTGTTTTCCTTTCACCTGAGGCCCTAGCAAACAGTATAAATTTTGAGCAGCCATATCTATTTTTCAGTGGCTAAACTGGCATTACCATATTTCACAAACCATGAGGGGTTTTCTCTTGTAGTTCTGGGCCCAGTGAGATTCAGAAAGTACAAAAGGGCACATAAGATGCTGTACATTTTATACCCAGTAAACCCTGATCTGCAATTGATTTATGCAGTGTGCTAAGTCTTTATTTCTTTTCTTTTAGCTTGGCACCATAATTTCACTTTGATGGTCAGCCTTTCAATTAATCAAAGTGGACACAGCGTTTGCAGCTTCTTTTGAAGTCAGAAAGAATTGTGTGCTCAAGACCTCTTAAAATGAGACCACTTATTTAGGTACTTAAAGATGGCTGTCAACATCTAACACCAGTCTCCTAAGTTTGAAATCGCTGACTTGAGTAATTTGCCCAAGGAAAGTGAACCTGGGGCACAGAAAGACTACACAAAATCTTACCTCTCATGACCCAAAAGCCCTTGGCTCTTAGTTATATGTGCAGACAAATCTCTTTCTCAACGGGTTTGCCAGTACTGAAATACACTGAAGCATGTAGCAGCAGACCATTTCTAATACACTGGTTTGGTCAGAACTGTTTTCTAGGGGGATCTTATGTCCAACTGCAATTACATGATAATGGAATCCAGACATGGATTTACAGAAATCAGAAGAATGCAGCAAACTTACAAGGCATTTCTCTGCGTCTGACTGCTCAGAGGAATTGCATCCAGGTTTGCTGAGCACCGGCTGTACTGTGCTTAATAGACAGCCTGACACAGGAAGCACTGGCTGACATTGCAGCCCAGCACCCAAGAAAGCAGCACTCCTCTTTTGTGGCAGGAAGCGTTATGCATTCACAAAAACTCTTCTCATAAACTAAGAGGTGCTAGAGCATTAATAAAGACCACAAAAATAGAATTAGCAGCTGGGTGGAGATGATACATTTTCCAGCATGATGTCTTTTTTCCTTCGGTTATGAGTCAAACAGCTTGTCTGTACTGACATGCAAGTGTAGGTAGCGCAGGTGACGGACATGATGTACTACATGAAGGAAGTCACAAAAGTTCACATCAGGGCCTGTGGCGGGCAGGTACCCCAGTCGTTAGGCCATAATGAAGCCCAGAGTACCAGACTACAGCTGTGGCTGCTATCTGCCCTTGTTAAATCAGAGCTAGCAGAAGCATGCCTGAACAAATGCTTTGCTTTGCTCTACAGACCTTTTACGAGATGTACATGAACTACAAAGGTCCAGGGAGGAGTTATAGTGCTAGGAACACTGAAATGGAATTTACTTTGTAATTTTCAACAGATAACAAAAATCTGTAAGCATTTTCCCCTTCTGTTTAGAAAATGCATCTTGCTACTTTACTTGTAACACATAAGATGTTAAATCAGAGCATAGTGGGTAAAACAGTTGCTTTGTAAAGTTTTTATTGTGTACTGATTGCAAATACTCTGCCATTAGAAACACATGGAGCTCAATATAAACTCAGTATTTAGTTATCTGCAAGCCTACACTGCCATCCATCTAATGCTACCTTTCCTTCAGTATTTTGTACCTAATATATATATCACATCTCTCCACCACAGTTTTTGGACACCACTACCAAATCCATTGGCAGACCAAAGTCTTGGGCGTATTGTCCTTAATACAAACAATACAAAATAAAAAATCCCTCAGTAATTCTTAAAATGGGGAGAGAAGGAAGCAACTCGGGAAATAGAGAAATGGCAGCACCTACTCAACCCAGAATAAAATTTGCACAACACTATGTTTCAGAATCACAGGTAGCAACATGATCAAAAGCTTTTGTACCTGACATATGCCTCCACCTATAAAATGTAATCCTGTTACATTTGGATATTTTCAAAACCTGTTGGGATCTAGTTTTTCCTCTAGACTTGACATTTTGAGTTTTGAGTTTTGTTTTTTTAAGTTTCAACCACATAAAAACACACGATGTAATAAAACATTAAATTTTGTTCATGTTAAATTCTGCTTAAAATGCTGAGTTCACCTCCCTCTCAAGGCTCAACAACAGCAACCACATCATAAGTCTCCACAATAAACCTGGATGTATAAGTTGCCTCTGGTTGACAGCTGGGGTTCAAAAAATTTATAATTACACTACTCACTGCACTAAAGAGGCAAGATGTAAAATAAGAACCTTTAAGAGAAGTGATCCATCGACTACAACATTTTAAATAATCATTTGTCATAGAATCATAGAATTGTTAGGGTTGGAAGGGACCTTTAAGATCATCTAGTTCCAAACCCCCTGCCATGGGCAGGGATGGCTCCCATGACACCAGGTTGCTCAGAGCCTCATCGAGCCAGGCCTTAAAAACTTCCAGGGATGGGGCTTTCACCACCTCTCTGGGCAACCTGTTCCTGTGTCTCACCACCCTCATGGTGAAGAACTTCTTCCTAACATCTAATCCAAATCTACCTCGTCTAGTTTGTATCCATTCCCCCTAGTCCTATCACTACCTGACATCCTAAAGAGTCCTTCACCAGCTTTCTTGTAGGCCCCCTTCAGATACTGAAAGGCCACAATAAGGTCTCCTCAGAGCCTTTTCCTCTCCAGACTGAATAACCCCAACTCCCTCAGCCTGTCTTCGTAGGAGAGGTGCTCCAGCCCTTTGAACATCTTGGTGGCCCTTCTCTGGACACGTTCCAGCACGTCCATATCTTTCTTGTAATAGGGGCTCCAGAACTGGACGCAGTACTCCAGATGGGGTCTCACAACAGTGGAATACAGAGTGGAACAGAGAGGGACAATCACCTCCCTGGACCTGTTGGCCATGCTTCTCTTGATGCAGCCCAGGATACAGTTGGCTTTCTGGGCTGCAAGTGCACACTGACAGCTCATGTTGAGCTTCTCGCCCACCAGCATCCCCAAGTCCCTTTTCTCAGGGCTTCTCACAAGCCAGTCACTGCCCAGACTATATTGGTACTTGGGATTGCCCCAACGCAGATGCAAGACTTTCTACTTGGTCTTGTTGAACTTCATGAAGTTGGCATGGGCCCACCTCTCCAGCCTATCAAGGTCCATTCTTAAAATTAAGAAATTTTAGTTTTTTAAACAGAAATTCTTTAACTGCAGCTAGAAGTAAATTGAAGAATCTGTTCAGCGTAACATAGTAGCCTAGTCTACCACCCAGAAGTTTATCAGGGAAAAAAGATGACAGCATTTAATATATCTTTCTGGAAGGGAGAGAAAGAAAATATTTTTTCCTGTATGTTACCTCAGAAAAACACTCATATGACTAAATAATCTGTAAATCCTCACCACAAACCCTTAACACTAACACTATATAAAACTTTAACGAAGAATGCTTTGAAGACAACTGAATTTGTAGGAATACTGCAAAGAAGTGTGTCTCTTGACAGTATTCCATATACTTTCCTGTGAAAAGACAATCTTAAGTGATTCAATGTCTTTTATTGTGTTGCATCCAACCTAAGTAGTTGTGTCTAGACTGAGCAGCAAAGCTGTACCGTGGTGTATCTTAGATTAAGCCTGTATTTGGTGCTCCCCCTCTACTTGGTGCTGTATTCAGTTTTGGGCTGCACACTACAAGAAGGACCTTGAGGTGCTGGAGGGAGTCCAGAGAAGAGAAACCAAGCTAGTGAAGGGCCTGTAGAACAAGTCTTACGAGGAGTGGCTAAGGGAACTAGGGTTGTTTAGTCTGGAGGAGGATGAGAGGAGACCTTCCTGCTCAGCACCTCTCACCATTGGGCAAACACAAAGAAAAGGTCAAACTACAGCAAATGCAAGACAGCCAAAATTAAGGCTATCCTTAAACACATGAATGTCGAACAAGTGAACAGGTGAGTGCTGCCAGGGGCACTGATACAGTTACTTTGATGCAACCAACCTGTGGAAATATTTGAACAACCTATTCAGTTCTGTGAACTGGGTCATGTTTTGTATCATATGTGAGCAAGTAACTCACAAACAGAGATTTATAAACTAACTGCTTACAAGAAAACACCTACTCAAGTCTGAGAGGCACAATTAAACAGGAACAGACCACCATGACCAGCAGTTCCTTTCACCAAGCATCTGTGCCTCCAACTTTGACATTTGTGCAGTCTAATGAAATTCTTGAACATTCATAACTTGTGGTGAATCCATCTGGCTATGACACAGAAAAAAACTACTAACACGAACAGTTTTATGTGTACCACAACTAATCACTCAGTTTGCCTTAACTTGGATGTCTTAAGTATAGTAAATGCACTGCCATCTATGTTTACTCTTTGTTTTTGAAACAAAACAAAACCCTAAGAGGGGTAATATTAAAAGCTGTATTAAAAACAGGAATACAAGGAAATTCAAAGATACTTTTTGATATCATGCATAAGCCAAGGCACACTACTTATATACACGTGGAGATTATATGACAATATATTTTACATCACATGAAAAGTAACTTGTGTTTTAAAGAGTAAAAGATTACATGAACCATCTAGAGTTTGCTTTGTTGATACATGGGATGTTTTCTATGGTTTTAGAATTTGCTGCCAAAGATTCAATCTTTTTAACAGTGTTTACTATTTCTAACCCATTTCACTGTTTGCTATGCCTTTGCACCACCTCCCTACTCCCAGTAAAGGTATCTCCTTGGCCATGTACTGCTTCCCTTCAGGAAGACAACCTACTGCTTTGGAAGGCTGAGATCACACAGCATGCAATGGGTGTCCTGCAGAAACTTCCCGTGCCTGTTGAATTTTACTTCTCTTGCGTTCTCTTCTGCTGTTCCTCCTGCTAATACCATTCCCTTGCTCCAAAAGTGGCAATGTTCTTTTCTCTCAGTTCTTCTAATAAGCCTAATCAAATAAACCCCAAGGCAAATGATCTCTACTTATGTCAAGCTTGAAGGCTGCAAATTCTTCTTCAGACCTGAGGAAGAGCTAGAAGTGCCCAAAGTTTATGTCCTTTCCAACTGTATGAGATGGTTGATTATAAGATATTATCTCTCCTTACAAACCTAGCTTTTGAATTTTCCACACTATGCTGATCATCTAAAAATTGTACTCTGGTTTCTTCTCTGCTCCACAGCAGCCATGTATCAAGGAGTGCTGAAAGGAGCTCCACTGAAAAGAGGTATCTAATTATTTGGGGCAAACATTCCCAGGCATGTAACAAAGTGGTGGAAAAGAAGAAGAAACTAATGGAATTCAAATTTATCTTACAAACCACAGCCCTCTGTATAACGAAAACTGCATGCCAGGAGTCAAAAGAGCTAGGATGCAAGTTCCCCTGGTATCAATACTCGCAGGCAATCACTCACCTTTTTATGGAGAACAATGACCTTTTTTGATACAATGGTGACACAGCTTAGAACAGTAAGTGGGAAAAGTAAGGAAAAAAAAGACTTTTTATTATTCCTTGCTATCAAAATGTAAAAAATTTAAATTATCTAAAAAAGCATCTCTTTATTAAAGAGCTGATGAAAGTGAGGGTCAGTCCTATTATCCTTTTAAATTAACAAAAAATTCCTGATCTTTTAAAATTCAGAAGAATAATGTATATTTAAAATATTCTGTAATTACTGCAAGAGTATTAATTAACAGATCATGGATGCATAAGTAGTGAGATGAAGGAATAAGCCATCTACTCACTATAAATATAAGCTTAAAAAATCATTTTATAGCATTTTTGTAGCTGTATGATGTTAGGCAGGTCGTAACACTAGTACTTTCCTCTGAAAACCTAATAATTATTAACCTTTTTAATTTTTAAGCTGAATATTGACTTTGCAATAAATTGGAGTAAGTTCAATCTTACAGTCAATTCCAAACATGAAAGAGTTTCTCTTTTAGTTACACTGATCATTAGCACTAATTTACAGATATTTTCTTAGGTTTGACTCAAAGATAAGTCTGAATTATTTTACTGCAAATGATTTTAGATAACAGTACAATAATTCATATATAAAGCACAGAATTACAGAATCGTAAAATCACTATTTTCTCTACCAAACTTTAAAAGGTTATTAAAAGTTACTCCAAATTGTATGGGAAAATATTAAAACACACAACACAATCTTCCTCCCACAATAAGACCCACAGGTAGGGAGGAGAAGCATGGGAGGCAATTCTGTTAAATTCAGCCCTTCAGAAAATGTGGCCGGTTTGCTTCTATACTTCAAGACTGCTTTTGTTAAATATTTTTTGTTAGAGTTAAAAAACAAAAAAAGCTTTCTAGTTAAGATTTGAGCACTACTAGTTTTGTATGCCATCCTTCAACTCCCAGAAATGTGCCTCTTCTCACCATAGAAGTCTGAATCACAGTATAGTTGAAAAACTCACTGAGCACAGGGGTGTACGCTGAGCACAGGGAAGGCTGACTGATCAGGCAGTGATTTCCTGCTCCTCCAGCTCATTCCCTCCTCTCCCCATTGCAATAGTCAGCCAAGACTAACAGTTAGGCTGCGCCAGCACCACAAGAAAGATTGTGTTTTCTCACCCTGGGAACCCAGAGGGGGGAAAAGGTGAGTTTCTTGTCTAGCATATGCTGGAGAAATCAGACAACTGACTAGTGGAATGTCCAGTTGTCTGTGAGAAAATCAGTCATGGCATATGGGCTGTAGGGACCTGAGCTGGGAGGGAAGAATTCACATTGGCGGTGCAGGAAGCCAGCTAGGCAGCTGGTGGGGTAAGTGGTGCTCTTCCACAAGCTGGAGCACGAGCTGAGCATGAAGGCTGAAAAGGTCACAGTCAAAATAGTTGGAATTTGCAGTGTCAGGATTTTGTGGGGACAACAAAGTGTTGACTGATACATTCACCCACAGGCTGGTGGATGAGCTAGAGAAAAGCTGTTAAGAAAAGGGACATACAAGCATGTGTAGGCATAGGAAGCAAAATACACTAGAAATGGGGAAATAATAATAATAGTAATAATTAATAAGAATCTTTCTAACAATTACAACTCAGAACTTCTGTATTTCATACCAGCTTCTTCATAGACACAGAGATTTCCCAGCGGTGCAGAATGCTCCTTCCAATACCTCTTCAGCAACAAAGAGAATCACACAGACAGACACAGCTTTCTTGTGTAACCGCACTCCAGCACAGCATCCGCATCTTTACCTGAACTGGGCACAATTCACATCCCCAGTGCTGTATCAGACTCCCTTTTACTGTTTTGGGAAACTCATGCCACTACAGTTCCATACATAGGAAATTAAGAGTATCAGATAATATATTGATGAGGCTAGTATTAACTTTCAACTTCTGAAACAACATTTGATTATTTCCTATGTTTTTTTATAGGTATATATAAAGATAGAAACCCCATCCAAACAAAACCTGAAGCACTGTCAAGAAAATTACTTCAGGATATCATAGAATTATAGAATCATAGAATATTCTGTGTTGGAAGGGACCCATCAGGATCACAGAATCACAGAATCACAGAATTACCAAGGCTGGAAAAGACCTTTAAGATCATCAAGTCCAGCCTATGACCAACACCACCACACCATCTAGACCATGGCACTAAGTGCCACATCCAGCCTTTCCTTGAACACATTCAGGGACAGTGCCTCCACCACTTCCCTGGGAAGTCTATTCCAATGTCTAATCACCCTCCCCGTGAGGAAGTGCTCCCTAATATCCAACCTAAACCTCCCTTGGAGCACCTTCAGGCTATGCCCTCTTGTCCTGTCACTAGTTGCCTGGGAGAAGAGCCCAGCCCCCACCTGATTACAACCTCCCTTCAGGTAGTTGAAGAGAGTGACGAGGTCCCCCCTGAGTCTCCTCTTCTCCAGGCTAAACAACCCCAACATCCTCAACCTCTCCCTGTAAGACTTTCCCTCTAGTCCTTTCACCAGCCTTGTTGCTCTCCTCTGGACCCGCTCCAGCACCTCAACGTCCTTCTTGAAGTGAGAGGCCCAGAACTGGACACAGTACTCAAGGTGAGGCCTCACCAGTGCTGTGTACAGGGGGAGAGTTACATCCCTACTCCTGCTGGCCACACTATTCCTGATACAAGCCAGGATGCCATTGGCCTTTCGGTCCAACTCCTGCCCCTGTGTAAGGCACCCCTAGAATCAAACCATGTGCCTGAGAGCATCATCCAAACGCTTCTTGGACTCAGGCAGGCTTGTTGCTGTGACCACTTCCCTGGGGAGCTTGTTCCAGTGCTCAACCACCCTCTGGGTGAATAAACTTTTCCAGATATCCAACCTAAATCTCCCCTGATTCAGCTTTCTGCCATTTTCCTGAGTCCTGCCACTGGTCGCAGGAGTGAAGAGATCAGTACCTACCCCATCTCTTCCCCTCAGCCTCCTCTACTCCAAGCTGAATAATCCAAGTGACCTCAGCCGCTCCTCATAAGACATCCCATCCAGACTCTTCACCATCCTCACGGCTCTCCTTTAGAGAGCTCTCCTTCTTACGTGGACAGCAAACACCACATGGTCCAAAAGATCATGTGTGTCCCATAGTGTCACATGTCTGTTTAACTAACTGATGGAACAGTCGTTTGATGTTCTCCGGTATGATCAAAGGAAAAAATAAAGAAAAAGGGGGGGCGGGAGAAAGAAGAAAACAAACAACCCTGAACAAACATGAATAACTTCCCATGTATTTCCTTCCTTAGAAATTTTTCTAATTGAAAGGATAAAATCCTGTTATGGATATTCATCACAAGTGTAAAAAGAAACCATTACATACATAGAGTAAATTTGCTGGATGACAGTTTAAGTTTTAATAAACTGTCAGGACTCAAGAATCTAGGGGACTGCCTTCATCAGGAAATAACTCAAAACAGGAAAGAGTAAACTCTTTCAATTAATGTCTGCAATGGAGGCATTACTGAAGAAGCAACAACCTGCTGGAGTCCCTCTATCCACCAAGCTCCCAAATGTTATCTGAAAACCTTGCTAGTCTCTAGGTGACCAACCTCGCATTCTGATTACATACCATCTAGTTTCTACTACTTTAGGCCTCAATATAATGCAATTCTTGTGGCACTCCAATCTTCCAACATATCAACAACGTCTCCCCATGCTATCCCATCAGCAGGTTCTCATAACTACAGCTTTGTTGTGCATGTATGTGTGCAGCAAGGTCAATAATGAAAATATTTAATAATATCTATCCTAGTATAACCTTCAGAGTAATCACCTGCTAGGTCTGTCATTACTTTTTTAATACCCTTTGCCAAATCTGAGAGCCTGATTTTTATCAGTTCTCACTAGAACCTTACGCTTCTTGTTCACTAGAAAGAGACGACTTTTTCTGCTGATCATTATTTCTCCCAGTTTTTAGGCTGTCTGTTCATACCTAATCTTCTTTAAGGTGGTTACTCATCCTCTGAGGTCTACAGCTCTCTTCTTCTACGGTTTTTAATCTCATGAGCCAGATGCTTAGGCTGTGCTCTGCAGGCCCTTGTTAACCTTCAAAAAGAACACACACTTCTTTGCATGAAGATTTACTTTCCGCAGCAGCCACTGGAAAGAAGCCAAACGTAAAAGATCTAGAAAAACTCTCATAGTCGTAACAGCTCTAAAATAATTTTAAGAATATTGTTAATCTTGGGAAAACATGGTATCTTGTTCTTTGAAAAGGACAGAAAAATAAAAAACATAAGAACTCTGTGCATAATAAAATCTTACCACAAGAAAATGAATTAATGTATCCTACCATCAAGAGATCCAATTCTTTACTGGGCTATTCAAATTTAAAAATAATAAAAATTCAGATGTGTTCTTGGCTTCTGGTTCAACTTAAATCTGAAACTATTCTGTTTTGGGAGTATTGTAGGACACAAAAGGTCCAATCACATGAACCAAACCATCAATGAACAATGAACCGACTGCATAGTGCCAGATGGGCAACGAATGATGCAGTTGGCTGCATCATGTCAGTATATGATGTCCCAGCTTTCTAATAACTCTACCAGATTCCACCTGCTTCTCCTGTAACAATCTGTGGTTATTTTTAAGTGGTATTTTTATCAAGTAGAGGAGTTGGATTATAAAATAATCACACTAAACTTAGATGGATTCCAACAGAAAGTCAGAGGCTCCTATGAGATTAGGCCTCACTAACTACTAGAAGGAATACTTCTGGCGTTGCACTTGTGCTGAAAGAGAATAAAGCCTTGCCTCGATTCTTATTAATCCTGGCTACTGAGTGGGAACACAGAAAGATGGTTTCTATTCTTGGCTCCATCACTGGCTTGCTAGATGTCCAAGGCCAAATATCTTAATTTTTCCACACCTCAGTTTTTCATTGTGATATAGAAATACTTTCTTAGATTGACAACTGATGAAAATTAGTATGTAAGTGCTTTACTATTTGTCTATCCACTGCATGATGTTCCTTTCTGTGTGCATACCTATCTCTTCTACAGGTCTCCTGTGTTCACATTGGACATGAATGCTAGAAGCAGGTAACTATAGATAACCGATATTTCACATACGTCCTATACAGACTGGCCCTTACCACAGCTCAAAAATATTAAGACAACCCACAATAACTTTAAAAATGCTCACAAAAAGCTTAACTAAAGAAGTTAGGTGCCTTGACTAGTGACTGTCCCAAATTAAGAAGGAAAAGCCACAGCTTACAGTAAGGTATACTTTCCACCATCGTCTTTCATCATCTGTAATTGTCTTTATATTCTCCTGCATGCAGACTAAATGTGTACCTACTCTTCTCCTTGCTCCCCACCCCACAGTGAGTGCTGAAAAAAGGCTTCACCATACTCAGAACCCAGTTTTAACCTCCAGGTACCAACTCGTTGGCCTGCCCCTGGCTGCCTATCCCATGTTGCTAGATCCCACCTGCTTCTTTAGCTTTTATTCAGTTTCTGCTTGGCCACCAACCCCTCGACTCTCTGCAGAATTTGGATCTTGCCTCCTTTGCCAGCACATTAGGGTTTTGGAAGATCTGTCTTGGTTGCTTGCAGAACTGAACACAATGTGATCTTGCACTAGTCATCCTACCTACTCAGCTCCATTAAAAAAGAGAAACAAAAAGGTATACAGGCAGCATGTTCTTTGCAGCATTTTTATTATTACATTAAGAAGTTACTTTAGAGATTTGAAGTAGTTGTTTTTAAACAACAAGCCTATAGAAAAAATACCTAGAACTACAACATACATCAGGCTTTTCCAGCTTGTGCTTAAACTTATATAAACTAAAGTACAGAAAAGCACCGTGATTTCTGTTAAAACAGTATGAAATAACTACAAAGACCAGGAAACAAACAAACAAACAAATAAATAAATAAAATGTAGGCACGTGTTTAATAAATTCAAGCAGTCCAAAATTACTTTACGTACTTCATTAAACTGCAGCAGATTCTGGTTGAGCTTAAAGAAATCAAAATAAAGTTGTGAACCATACAGAATAAAGGATCTCAGAAAATATTTTAGCAATAACCACCACAGCTGAATGATTTCCCCTACCCAAATATCAAAGGAAAATAGCTGTCAAAAGTGTAAATTAAATCACTTTTAAACTGAACAGAAAATTATTTCCTATTTTCCACAGGTTATGATTTGGAGTGATCTTAAACCTCTGGAAAAGAATTTCCCAATTTTCAAAAATTCTGAAGCCCAATTACAAGTAATTATAGCTTTTCATTTTCAACATGATGAAATAATTTGATTCTTTTTACAAGAGGTCTGGTTTAGCTCAAAATAGACAAGTGCTTCTGCAATGAGTTAGTACACAAAGACAATAAAGATCATTCTCAAAAGAAAATCAGGGATACATGTTGGCTATAAATCATAAATGGAGCATTCAGGCAAAAATAGTTTGTGTGTTCTACAAATGCCACTTATTTCCATTGCACATGAGTGAGATAAAGTAAACAGACCACTGACAGTTTTGGCTTTCAAATACAAAATGGGTAAGATTTGAAAGAAGAAAAAGAAAATGTATGGCATAATCACTACTGTTAGATCTAGTTTTAAAGTATAATTTGGAGAAATAGAGCACAGGAATACAAGCTTTTCTATATTCTCATTACAGAAGAAAAGCAAACTAGGACCATATAGCATTAAATTAAAACTAAATATTATTTTAAGTATCTTGTTCCCAGGTCTACTTGCTTCCTCTCCCCCCAGGAATTACTATTTTTTCTTATTCTTTTGGAAAAGAAACTATATTCACTAAATTATAGATCCATTTCAGTAAAGCTCCTAAAACCTTTCATACAGAATCTAAAGCTCAACCAGCTCCCAGTCAGTGCAGCACAGTTCATTACCATAAGGTTCAATGTACTTTGCAAAAGGACTGTTGTAAGTGAAAAAACCTCCTAAAATAACCAACACATTTCAACTGTACCCAAACTAACCTGCATTTGAAGCTAGACTTTGGGTATATGCAAGACCACCTAATAAATACTAAGTGCTGTAGTAAACCTTTACACCTTAAACTTTAGTTTTTAAGGACACAGGTTTGCATGACACCTCCAAGTTGTAACTGAACTTGATATAACATGCATATCCAGTAGGAAGAGGAAAAGTTTAAATATACTGTAGCAAGTATCATTTAGATGCATTTATCAAAGAGAAGCAAGCGTTAGCCTTCTAAGCAGGCAAACTTAGTCTAATCTGGAGGCAGAAAAATCTTAACACAGCATTTCTTAAACTCCAATCCAAGATCAAAGAAAGCTTTCCAGCCAGACTCTGATTTCCAGCATTTCTACTTCCCCCTGGTTTGTTTAAAGGTTAGCTATTTACACTGTTACCCTTAAAAAGCAAGATACAGGGCACACTATTGTCACAAGCAGAAACTGATATAAAAAACACCCTTATTCTATTTTAAAATAAATAAATGAAACCCTATGTCATTTTTGTAACATTAAAAGTGGCAACAGTATCGTTAGGGTTAATTATTTTCCATAAAAAATGTTTTTTGCTTAATGCTATAAATTGGTTAACAGTGTGTACTGTGTTATAAAGTGACTAATACAAAATCAAAAACTATTTCTGCAGTGTATCAAAGCACCTGGTTACTATTAGGTTTTCAGAAAGAAAATTAGTAGATTGAGTACTGACATATTCAATAAACGCAGGTTTCTTTTATGGCCAGTCTTTTGAAAGCACAGCAAATCTTCAAAGGCTATTAAAAAAGCACCAGCCAAAGGAAAAAAACAAACAAACAGACTGCTTAACCTCTAAAAACTAGGATAAAAAAAGGAATTTTCTTGCTAGACCACAACAAAGTGAGAAAATTTTGAATTTACAGACATTTATCAAAGCCTTTGAATGCTTTCCCATCTTTTGGGGGTAGTGGACCAACAGCAGATACATGGAGGGATAAAGCACATCACCAACAAAAAGCCAGGCACACCAGCATCAGAAAATTGACATCTACAGCCCATTTACAGCCCTCCTACTCCCTCAGGTACATATGTTGCTGAAAGCTGGGCAGGACTTAGCCATATTACACAACATTATACAATTCCATAATGTGTTTTATTAGCATATACATCTTTTAATGTCAACCCCAAAAACAGGAAATGACAAAGCTCATTTTTTATTTGCACAGGCCAGGTACAGGGGGTTTTTCCCTGCGTTTCTCATCCATTTCAGAAGACTGGTTAAGGCACTACATTATAGCAGTTGTATCTCCTTGTCAGTCTTGGAAGGTTAAAACAGCAGGACAATGTTTGGTTGAAGGTTAAAGTAGTTCTGAGGCTGTACTAGCAAATATTGCCTGCAGACTGTGTTGGGGGCTTTTTTGTAATACTCAATGATGACATGGAAAAAATCCTAAACAAAAGGGATTTGGGCGTTTTTTTACTTATTTCCACTACCAGGAAAGTATTTATTTTTATTAACGTTTCCTTCTTCCCAGGCAGCTGATGAATTAAAAGTTGAAGCAGATTTTGAAATGTATACTATTTTCTCCAGTGTCTAACAGCCAAGAGTACATTCAAACACCCTTGGGTTACCTCACCTAGAAAGACCCAGTCAATGTGAATTGAAAGTACAAGTAACAAAACAGAAGGCATTTGGCCTACATACAAAACTAAAATTATTCTTAATTAATTATACGCAAACCAAGAGAAATTATTACTCTTATGAGATAAATACATGATGTTTTAAACTATGTCGAGTACTTATCCAGCATGCAAGGCTCTCCATTCACCACATGACCCTAAGGACAGGCAGTGGACCAGAGGACATCTGAGGGGTCTGCAAAGACGAGGGCAACAGGAGTGGGTTGTGAGCCAGAAGAAGCCACGTGGCCAGTTACATTTGGTCTGAAGGCTGTGAAGTGCCCCAAAGGGCATCAGTCATCAAAATTCATCTTGAAAACTGCATTATTTCATCTACATTAAGAAACATTTATCATACTAACAAATAAGAGGCAATTCTAGTCTATTACTTAGTCTGAAGAACTGTCAAGGCATCTTTTCCACAGAAAAAAACCCAACAAAATGACTTCAACCTGATTTACTCCATGTCACAGCACTACTAGTCATTCCAACGTTTATAAATCCACTGTCTTCACCAGTAAGGTATTAAACACAGTAACCTAGTAGACATGAAATCCAACCTTGTCACATAGCAAGTAAAGACACATACGGCAGTCTAGGGCCCAACAGGGCACTGTATATATCTCCAGAGAGGATGAAAGGACATCTGTAATTTATAAGAAAGAAGTACAGTCATTCATTAAAGGAACTTATTTTAGCAACTACAGCCATCCATGCACTGGGCAGGATTGTGAGTGATGGCAGAACTTTAAATGTGCTTTGATTTTACAATGATCTGTGCCTTCTACTGACCTAGTTTGAGAAGTGGTTTTATGTAGTTTTATCTTCACTGAGAAGCAGACATAAATAAATTATCCATTTCAATTTTGTTGGCATTTTGTTGATTTACACATGAGCTGATGAGATTTGCGATGATATACTCCCTGTTCTCCAGCACCCTGGGATGAGTATTCTTCCAACTGTCTGAATGTCACTGTCTGGATCACGTGGAAGGACCTACTCTGTGGAAATGTCTGTGTATCTTCTAGGGAGACAGTGGTATGTTCTGAGCTGTCAGTATATAAATAGTACTTTAATCTAGATATTCTTTGTTCAGAGTTCAGTCTCTTAAGTAACTTGTGACTAGCAGCAGTAGAAAAGTCAATAGGAAGAAAATATCCTGAAATGAACCCTAATAAAGTAGAAGAAATACACCAAAATAAAATTTAACCTGCTGTTGACTAAAATCTTAGAACCAAACTCTCTCAAATGTAATAGATCAATGACATTGAAATCTCAAGGCTTATTACAATGGCTTTGTAATTAGCCTGCAAAAACCTCTCAGGAAGTCTAAGTTGAATATTGTGCAGTTGGCTTTCTCTTCTATGAGGCAAATCCCTGAAACGAACAGATTAGTCACAAGGCCCTAAAGGCAGAAAAGTAAGGAAAGCTTCAGTTCCCCCCAACTCCTAACATGAGACTTCCATGAAATTTAAACATTATAAATAGGCAATACTCTATCATACAATTCATAATTAGACAGTGGAACTAACAGCTACAAAATGTCATTAAGGCTGAAGACTTAGCAAGGCTGGAAAAAAGGATTAGACATTTATACGGGGTAACAAAAATATCCAGAGCTCTAATAATGTTCCAAGATCTATTGAACATCATGTTGCAGAATTTAACCAAAGAATAGGTGGCTTCTTGCATCTTCCTCTGCAACCTCAACCGTTGACCACTGGATACTGAAATAGCATGGGTTAACAAGCCCAGTCTGTCACAGCAATTCATTGGCAGTTTTAAAAATCAAGCTGATCCACAGGCTTCAGCTCAAAGTGACTAATGATCATGGTGTGTGCAGTCGTAAGATTCTGGGAATCAAGGGGAATGGGAAGCAGCTTTCCATGATGGCCAAAGTTAGATGAAGTGGACTGCAATGACAAGTTTAGGTGTCAACACTACATTAAGAACCAAGCTGCAGACAATCTTTGTTCAATAGAAAGAAAAAAAAAAAAAAGAAGAAGAAAAAACAAGTTTCTTTGGCTGTTGTGTTATAAACCTATCTAAAAACAAACAAACAAACAAACAAACAAGCACCCTCATAAGCAGCGAAACATGTAAGGGTAAACTAGAATTTAATTCACGACTGAGAAAACTGTTTTAAGTTAAAACAATTTTTCTGCCACTGCTTCTTAGCTCTTTCCTTCTCTGTAGATAGCCCTGTCATATCTGTTCCTCTTTCCACAACATAACTTGCTCTTGCTTCTTTCTGTCCCAGAGAACTCCCTAAACCACGTGGACTTCTTTGCATTTCTTGCCTCCTTTACCAGTCCCACAAGAGACAGGCTGTGAAGGGGCCATGTCTGGCGTGACACCCCACAGAACAACCAGGTACCCACTGGCTGCAAAAGGCAAAACTCAACACTAAAAGTGGGGTTGAAAAGAAAAAGAAAAAAAAGAGAGAATGTAGCCATAGTTAAGAAAACATAAAGCATCACTCAAAGAAACATCAGGTTGAAAAGTCTGAAAAGAAGATGTGCAATTAAAAATACTTAATTCCAAATCCAACCATGCTAATCTGTGTTAATAAGCCTACCTGTAAAATATGGGATAAGGTTCTACCAAATGAAAAAAACAACCCATTGATAGTTCCTATAAAACACAGGTCAAAAGATTGACTTTATATGTAAATATTTGAACTACATGCTGTAAGTAACATTTCAGCTTCTGCAAGCAATTATTAAATATTAAGTAAATAGCTATGGATCAAATGTACAAAGGTGAATGCAAAATGCAGCGATATTTAAATTAAGATCAAAACAAGAAACAGCCCTTTGGTGTTTGGTTTTTCTTTAGAGTGTGGTGGATAATAAATATCCAAGAGCTTTCCAAGGCCTCAGAACAGATGGGATCAGTTTCTTTGTTTCCTTTTGTAATCCTGTCACAGAAGCAACGCATCAAAAGATACAACCTGCAATTTGGTGGCAAAGAGAAACACTGCACCTCCCTCCAGTCCTTCAAGACTTTTTTTTTCCCCCCAAGAAAAGCAGAAAGGCAAATCTGAAGACTTGCACCAAAGAGTTCATATCATGAATTTTATTACTCAATTCACCGTCCCATACACTGAGAACTCAGACTAATCCAGCAGGTCAGATATGGTGAGCCACCAACTGTGGCTCTTCATGAATTTATAGGAAGCCTGAAACCATCCTTGGTAGCTACTTGTCTAGGCCTACATACACAGTACACTCTTGAGGTTTGAGGCAGGTGGCAATCTCTGGACCTCACCAGGAAGGGGTCGCCTTATCCACAAACAATATACAGTCATTTTGTTGACAAATCCCTACTCACAATAACTGCCCCCTGCAAGGGTCCCTGTCGGTGCACAGCAGCCCAGCCTTCGCCTGCACCCTACAGAGACAGGAAATTACACGCACACAACCATTGCAGAGAACAGGGTCTGCAGACACACAGAAGAAATGCTGCACTCTGACCCTGGATTGCAACCAGAATTTAGAGCATGGACTAGTTTTCCCCAGCCTATGTCCTTAACCAACAAAATCCAATTTTATAATATAACCATTACACATGGAATTAAGAAATTCTCTTCACAATCATGAGGGAAAAGAAAATTAATCAGAAGCTAAAGAAAAAGTACTTAACATACTTACCAATATCTACGAAAATATTTTATTTGTTTTGAGAAAACAGAAAAAAACCTAAAACTCAGATAAGCCACTGGAGGCAGTATTTAAAAAAAAAAAAAAAGCTTGTGTGCATTTTTGGTTAGCTGAAGGCACTTGATTTTGTTTTTCTTGGTAAAGTAGAAAGCCAAAAGTCCTTGAATGAACTGGCACAGTGTAAATAACATTTAGAGCCTTCTTATTTGTCCTTTTTTTTTTCCTGCAAGTGATTAATTTCATGAAATAACACGAACAATTTTTCATAAACTACAATGCAGTCTAAGAATAGGGCCCTATATAAATTGAACACAGTAGTCACATATTTTGTGGGTAGATTAAGGATAAAACTGCTAGCTCCATGCTGTGCCAGATGAAAAGGAACTGCTTGAGTACTTTAGAGCACGCATATTTAGTAGGCTATCGAAATTATTTATAAAACTTGAGGAAAAAATTACTATTTAAGGAAAACAGCATCATTCAGTGAATAAGGAACAACAAAAGGAGGAAATTCAGGTTCCAGTCTCAGTTTCTGAGAGACTAGGCAAATCACTTCTTCCTGTACCATTTCCACATCTACACAATGAAGGTAGCATTCACTAATTTGGTAAAACCCTTCAGAATCTGTAAATGAAACACTTTGACATAGTAACTGAGTATTTCTACAGAAGTAAGAACTTCGCACTACACAAAATTGCTGAATGTTGCAGGAATTCAAAATCTCAACAGTATGTTAAGCAGCCATGGCATATTCACCATATCCTGTACATGTGAGCAACACACGTTATTTTCATCTCCAGCTCATCACATTTAGCAAAATCCCAAGGAAACAAGTAGGTGAGCTGAATAAGTATGTAGACCACAGAAGATTCCCCAGCAGCCAGACAGCTACAGTTAACATGAAGCAGAGTCTTTACTACCTTCAGCCATCCCTTAGACATTAAGAGACACCCCAGTCATTGGAGAATGAAGCAGAGTGATACGAAAGAGCTAAGTACCAAAGAAAAGTCCTGTAAAATCTACAAAACAAAATGAGCATTTACTTTAGCATCAGAACATAAATAAGTAGTAATGTTTTAATAAATGATGTAGGTGTAGGGAGCCTCAGCAAGCAGCTCAGTAGTTACATGTAACACCAGTATTGAGGTCTTCAGAGAATTTTGTCTACATGTTCATATAGCACTGTGAAATGCAATTCACAATCCCTTTTGACAGCCTCAATTTAGACAAATCCACCTTTACAGTAGGGACTATACACTACAAATAACTGTCACAACTTATTGAAGAGCTTAGTTACTTCCAGATCGCTAAGAAGACTCTTATCTGAAGCATGTACAAAGAGACCTCCTAAGAAAAACACAAAAGATGTGCAAAAGCAATGAAGAACAGAGGTTTACCCTAAAAATTAAGCTCATTGCTAACTTTTCTGAAAGTGAGATGCTATCTTTCAATGGACCTCAATGGAAAGCCTCATTAAGAACCTGCCACTCTAGAACATTTGTATTGTTATTAATAATGAACAAATACATTAAAAAAATACTACACAGCCACAGCCCTGTAGTGATCAAGTATTAAATAACATTGTTAAGGCCAGAATTGATATTTCAAGAAACAATAAACATAAACTGATCTATAGTTTCAGATTTTGCAATGAATGAAGGAATACTGTTGCTATGAGTGATCTCCAATGCAGGAATAAAGTGAAAAGAAAAAAGAAAAAAAAAAAAAGAAAGAAAGAAAGAAAGAAAAGAAAAAGAAGGGAAGGGCAAGGGGAAGGGCAAGGGGAAGGGCAAGGGGAAGGGCAAGGGGAAGGGCAAGGCAAGGCAAAGGAAAGGAGTCAAAACTAAACAAACATGACCTCTAAATCCAGAATTTATTTCCAGGATCTTTCACTAATCTAATGAGCATGATAATCTAGAATGGCCATCTCCATGTCACTGCAGAGGAAGGAACACAGACAGAACAGGAACCCAAGAGAACTGCCTATTGGGTTATGGTGGTTTTAGTGAGAATAAAAGCCCACCAGCCCCAAGTATTTACTGCATCCCCATAAAAGAGCCTACTGTTCATATACCAAACTTTACAGAAGGACTGACTTCACAGTCCTACATATTCACTTAAACTGAAGTCAGTGGTGGTTTAAGCTAATAATGATAGATTGTAAACAATCACAGTTCAGAAGGTGGCATGAGTTTGCTTCTACCAATTTACTGATGGGGGCTGCATACCTCTTAAAATTGCCAGAGCTTATCTGCCAATACCTCAAGAAAAAAATCACCAACAAGTTGTTCTTTCAAGAAACATCTTTCAAAGTGAATATCCATCTGACAAAATGCATGGCTGCTAAAAGTTCAACAGATTTTCTAACAGTTTCTTCTAGAACTTAAACACCTTTGCCTGTCTTTTACTTTGATTTATCTCAATAAGGGAATAACAAGGTATTTTTCCCCTTAATAGGAATGGAACTGAATCTGAATCCTGAATTTCTCTTTTAGAGCATGATATGGCCTTAAGAACAAGTAGAAAGATTTAAAGATGTTATGCCTCCAAGAACTCTATGTTCATACTGAGACAAGAAACATCAGTGAGCTACACAAAATAGATTTTAATGCCAAATCAATCTCACCAAGAGCAATGCAAAGGGACTTGCATGACCAATGCATTTTCTTTGGAATTATTCCAACAGAGGAAACAAGAGGAAAGTGAAAAAGCCAATTTCTACCCACAAGATTTTTCCAGCATCTCCTACAGAACATTTCACTTTCTCTGCACAGAAACAAATCCAGACTATGGCACTATTGACAGGTGACAGTCAACTGGAATAGCAGAGAGGGGCCTTTTTTAACAGGCCTGAGATGAGCTATCAAGCTTAGTAGCTAGACATTCACTCAAGAAAAATCTTCAAGCCTCCAATCAATACTGCTTGCAAATTCTCTGTTTGATTGACAAGGAGAGAGGGAAGGCAAGGTAGGACAGCCCACGGCCTCAGGTTCCCCAGGGAGAGGAACAACAGCGTAGTTACACATCTGTAATCAGTCACTGCGGGGAGAGAGCAATGGTGAAGGCCACGGTATCCTGCTTGCCTGCCTTTCAGCACACAACAGCTGTCTCTGACTTTGAAGGCTGATTTGTCTGGTACCCCCACAGTCAATGGCAAGAACTAGCTTCTCTGACCCATTCTCTGGCCATGCCTAAGACAAGTTCTTGCTCTATTGTACCTTTGGGAGGGATCCACATTTCTCCACTGACTTCATATTATGCCTTTAAGTGCCTCATCAAAATACTTTGGGAGCCCAAAGATAACAACCATGAATACTTCTCTCTTTACTGTTTCAGCAGGAAACTATACATTAAGTGGGGAGGGGAAGACAACAGGACACAAAGATGCAGCAGCTCTTTCCAGCAATATGATCCAAAAGGATCACCAAATGCAAGATACATCTCTAGAAAAACAAAACTCTGAATGGAACTGGAATGGAGCCAGCAGTCCTTCCAAGTCAGAGTGGTGATGAGTCACCAAAACGCTTGTATTCCTCCTGCCCACATTCTACATGCACCTCCCTTTCCTAATTTCTAGCTAAACATCTTCTGCTGCCTGTAATGAATACACTTTCTGTTTTTACAAAGCACAAATACTTCTCAGACTAGGCTATCAGCAACCCATAACAGGCAGATATCTCAGCATCTGGAAGACTGTAGTTTTAAAGATCTGACAAGGAATAATATCTGAACTTAGGTGGTAATTAAACTGTCTGAGCAGCGCTAAGAACAGATACATTATCTTTTAATATCAGAAATGAAGTACTATTAGAGAACACAAAGCACTTCTCTACACAGGAAATATACAAAATAGATCCTTCTCTTGCTGCTGGGAGCTCAACAGATACTCATATATTTGATCACATATTTGACATCACACTATTGCTCCTACTGACTACTGCCAGCTTTTCTGCGCAATCATGCTTGTATAAATTCACATCTTTCACACAACTTTAAATGACTTTCAGAAATAAATTTTCCTATTAGCCATTTATTACATAATGATTCATGGTGAAATTTCTTGAATGGTACACTGAGCTTCTAGGCTGGGGAGGCAGCAGGGAAGAAAAAACCCAGAGACATAAAACCAAACTAAGCAGACTACTGTGCTAATACATGGGGGAAAAAAGCAAGGGAAAGAAAAATTTTAAAAAGTCCCAAGAAATCCACCAAATTGTATGTGTTGTGGCTTTAGAGAGTACAGGGGGGAGGTTATAACAAAAATCAAAATCATCTGTACAATCACCCTTTTCTGTCACATGCAATACTTTCATGATTACTGAACACAAAGCATCTAAGAGAGAAATTCAGAAAGCTGCACAAGAAATACCTGAGAGGAAAAGAGACCAAAGCATTAAATTATTTGAAATGCCCAGGACTGTCATAAAAAATAGACTGAAGCTGTAAATGCTAGCTCTGTAACTGATGCCCAGAGAAAGAGTTTCAGTATCTGGTATTACACTATTTTGTATATTTTCTTGCTGAAAATTTACTTCTTAACTGTATCTGAATCAGAGATCACACTTTCACATCTGCTAAGGCAAGAAGCTTAGGAGTTCCTTTGCAGTACCTTTCCAGATCTCTCATAAATCCATTTAAATCAACTTAAAGCTTTCTAAAAATCCCCATTTCAGGTATTTTTCCCTGACTTCATTGTACAGAATGAAGAGCACACCTTCAGACAAAATGAATTTCTTCCTGCTGGGAGCCAAGGATAGAGGCACACCTTTGTGCATTCAGCATCTCACAGCCACTTCTGCTGACTGACTCAATGTTTCTATACACTCCACTACTATTTTTTCATTAGATCACCTACCAACAAACTAATTGTGCAAATTGGAAGCACCTCCAGTTCAACAAAATCCGTATCCACATAACAATAGACTCTGCCAGAAAATATCTAAGTAGCCTGGCAAATTAACTATGGCCAGAGTAAAAGATCTTTGTCTAGAGAACTGTCCACAGAAGATCAACTCCTCTTGCTGTCAACTCTTCTAACTGAACTGTTAGCTCAAAAGTGGTACACAATCACGATACGGCTCAAATTCTAATGATGATGTGTGTTTTATACACTACAGAATCTTCTGTTTCCTCTATGAAACACATCCAGACCCAGAACCTCTGCAAGAACTGACAGAAGCTGAGCATTAAATAACACGTGGGTAATAAATTATACAAATAAGCAAGTGCTAAAACCAATATTCTGCGTGAAATTGAGCAACCAGATCTATGACGGATAGCAGGTTAGATGATAACAGTATTTCCTTCAGCCTTGAGTCTATGAATTTGTGCCTAATTCTGCCTACTTCCATAAACACGCTGTGATATTCAGCTGCAAGTATCACACATTATTTTCCTCCATCATTGGTAAAGAGAAGACACAGCAACCTGGAAAAAACAAGACTGCCACCAGCAGAATTCCTGCATCATTTACTGCAAAAACTGGAAGTACTCATTCAAGTTAAAAAAGAAATAATTTTTTTAAAAATGTTGATAATTCATAGCCTTGCCTCTACCTCTCAGAAGCCATCTTCTACCCACCACCCTGTATTTTTTTTTTTATCTTGACGTTATTATAAGCAAAAAAAAAATAAAATCCTGATCTTTCTTTTGAAGTTCTATCTTCTGTTTTCCTAGTCTCTACTACTTACAGTCTTCATTATTCACAATTGAGCTTCATAGCTGGGAATAGGTTCTTACTCCTTTTTCTTCTTCCCCTACAGCTGCAGTTAAGAGCTACATATTTATCAAAAAACAGCACACGTATACAAATACCACAAAAGGAAATATGTTATTATATCAGCATTCTTCTGAAGTCAGTCTCTTTCATTTTACCCAGCTGCCTGGCTTCCATGAGGCTAAGAATCATGTCTTTATATGTGGTTTTGTATCAGTAAACAGGAAAACAATTTTGAATAAGATCTTTGGCTACTGCTATAACACACCTATTATATATAGGATTAAGCCCAGAATTAGTGGGAACTGTAAGAATCAGTACTATCATCCTGAGATGTTATAATTTTCCAGATGCCACCTTGCTATCAGACCCCATTCAGTGCAAGTTTGTACTGTAAGCATCTTTCAGAGAAAGAACAGAGGCTGCAAACTGATGCCCATTTCATCAAGGGTCTTGAATGCCCGTGGCTACGTATCTTCTGTTATTCAAGAAATCATCTCGTCTTCTTTTGCTATAGGAAGCAAACACACTCTAATAAATGTAGTTAAGCTAACAGCGAAAACTTGAGCAGGAAACATAGTTAGCTCACTGTTAGTCATCACTGACAAGAAGAAAACATGCAGAAAGCCAGATTTAAAAGAAAACAGTCTTAGGGCTTTGAATCTCATGGAATAACAACCTACATTTTTTCCTACTAAGTTGAATCTTGTTTTTTGTGTATTGATCCTTGATATGATCAAGCAAAAGGGAAAAAAAAAATCCTCTGGAACAAGTGGAAATGGATGAAATTATTTATAAAATGTTCAAAAATAAACCTTCATATGTGACCCCACAGAATTTGTTACCTGTAAATACTGAGAGCATCTGTCTGTCTTCCACAAACAATACAAGGATGTAGACGTTACAGAAACACAGTTGCATTTCACCTGGCAGTTTGATGCAGCGTACTTGCACATGACAACACATTGATTTTACTTCTACCTCCATGCAGACATCTACGTAAAGAAATCCATTAGGCAGACAGTTCTCATCTCTATTGACTGACAGAGTGACAATCGAATACTTTTCACCTTCCAAACTGACTGACAGCTAGACACTTAAACAAGCCTTCAAGTTGCAATAATAGTATGAAACACTTTCAATTACCTGAATCAAACAAATCCATGATCCCACTAGTTGAATGTATTTTTCCATCTGCTGCTATGCCTGGCTTGGCTTATGCTGTTGTTTGGGCAATTCAGATCCTTAACAAGAACACTGCAAACAAACAGGAGCCCAGGGTTTCTAAACAATGAGCTATATCTAAAGTAGTCTTACTTTATGCATTTTTGTGACCAGAAAAAATAAATGAAGCCAGCTTTTTTAATTACTACCTTTCCAGCCTAGCAAGGAAGCAAATCTTTTACACTTACAAAAAATTGCATGGGAAATAGCTATAGCATTAGATAAGTGTCTTTCTAACACTAGTAAATGTTAAATGCCAGCCTGCCTTTAAAAGGTGAACAATTTTTTTAGTAAAATGAAATCATAACAAACGGTATTTTAACTTTGGCTCTAAATATATGCACAGTTTGGCTAGTTTTCTAATTCAAATTCAAGGTATTTTTCTAAGTAATTAAAATTTCAGTGAATTGAATACTCTCCAATTAAAATCTGAATTTATTTAGGACAGAATAATGAACAACTGAATTTGACAGAGAAACAACAAAATAGGAAATCAGATTTTTCAGATACGACAGCTCATGAGTAATCAAACCCATATATATTTGCATTTTATAATTTCTAGAATGAATAACTAAGGTTGGAAGTATCTTACGTTCTGTACACATCAATATGTGTTGCTGCAAGACATTCAGCATGATCAGACTGAAATATCTAAATGAACATGCTTATGAGTTAAACATATACACTGCATAACAGGCAAACAAGTAGGATCAGAGTGCGCCCTAATGTACTGTAATTGGGTTGACAGAAATAAAAGGAAAAGTCAGAGTCCATCAAGAACTGCTCAGTAAAAAACACACAAAAAGCAAAAGACTGTCTTTACAATTGAACAGTTGCATCAAAAATGGTCAAAGCATTTTAAAAGACATAATTTTATGTTCTGAGAAAACAAGAACTGAAAATAAACTACGTTTCCATGTATTTCCCTTATAAAAACTGGCTTTTAAGCCATGTTACGTCTAAGGAGGTTGAGTACAGTTACTAACTTTTCCCCTCCCTCTCTGTGCACTGCTTGTTTTGTTTGGAATCTGGGCAGGTAACAGATAATTTCTACAAAAACCCAGTGTTGCTTCGCAAGCTTCATCACAGTTTAAATGTACACAACCACAACAACTGAAAAGGCTTAATTTCTGTTGCTGTTTTTTTGCAAACAACAATCAGACCTTAAAATAAATGTAAAAAAAAACCCCGAAACCTTCAAAACAAGCAAAAAAACCCAACCCCAACCGACCTGCCACCTTCTGATTTCAGCAAATAAGCCTATGTTCACTCTACAGCATTTGAAATCATATAGTATTCAGTTGCTATTATGAAAATAATATTTTAAAATATTTTGAAAATAATGTTACAACACCAGTTTTACAGTATTAATAATTTAATGGATAGGTAGGAACACATTTTTTTTCAGTTTGTCTCTTAGAAAGAAATCAAATAATTAGCAAGAAAGCAATTACTTGAAAATGATAATACTCTTCCTAAGTTACTGTGCTTAGCATTTCTTCTTTTTTTTTAATCAGTCAATACAATTTGAAGGCGTCAATATAGAATTTACTGTGCACACAACATAAAATGACTCTTTCAGAAGAGACTTGCTGTTGCACACTATACAGCAAATTGATTTTCTGAAAAGGAATGCAGCCTGTACTTAACCTAACAGTGTAACCTTGTTGTACTACATGAAAAGGGATCATGCATATTGATTTCTTTATTACAATTCCTCTTGTGATCAGTAAACATTCGTAAACCCTTCTTCTTGGAAAAAAATTACTTTTCTACTTTGAAATTAGCAAATATAAACAGGCTTCAATTTTGAATTCTGAAACTGTCCTTCTTTTCACAGGGAGATAAATGCCATACTATTCTGGTTTTCTTTGCCCATATTTTAGGTGTACGTTCTTTTTCAAGTTGCAAAAAGCAAGCAGACTGGATTGATGCCACTGACAAACCACTGGGTTTGCTAAACTTCGAAAGTTTTTCTTAAAAAAAAAAAAAAAAGTGACATCCTTGATGTATATAGGCATTCTCCTTTAAAAATAATGGCTTGCATACAAAAAGAGCAAAACAGAGAAAAAAAGAGAGAGCCACTATGATGGGGGGAAAAAAGTAAAAGATCTCGTACGGTCTCTACTCTGATAAAACTAAACTAGAATAGTAATGGAATACGAATTTTATATTGCTTTCTTTTGAACACAATTAAACTTCAGAGTCTGTTAATATGTAGTTTCTGGAATCGATGTAAGCAATTAAAACATTTCAACCAAAATGTTTTGTGAGGCATAATTACTATAAGGTCACTAGATATTATTTGGAGTCAGTTTAGTTTATCACATTACGACATGACAGGACGTGAGGCAAAAATTATAAATTCCTTCCCTAAATCTGTCCTTTTCTGATTTAGATGGATGAAGAATAATTAACTCTTAATTATTCAGATGACTTCAAGGCAGGTTCAGGATTCAGTAAAGAATGCAGTCATTTTAACCAAGGAAAGCAGTCTCCTATCATTTATCAAATCTTGCAACTTGACCAATGATGAATAAAAAAATCTATGTTTACCCATAGCCCTAACTGCTACCTTAGAGGTTGTTAAGCAACAAAATTTCCTTTAAATTCTACCATATGCAAATTATCAGAGGCAATTTGCATTTTAAAGTATTTAACTCTACATATTTATTGGATTTTGAGGCCATGCTGATCATTGATTTATGTGCTTCTGGCAATCATATTTCCATATTTGTATGATTTTGATGACAGTAATAATTCAAATATGCAGAAAGTTGTTCTTTGAACAATATCTTTAATTACGTCCTCAAAGCATCATTGTTTTGCCTGGTGTCCTGACAAAAATGGTTTGAAATGAGAAATGGCATTATGATCTGAAATGCATAGAAGTACATTTGTCCTTTGCTGTCTAATACCAAATGCACAGAAATGACTTTCCATGTTAACCAATCCTCAGCCCTAACCAGTCTGCAAAGCCCAACAACCTTGCACGTAAATACTTTATTAATTCTGACACACTTTCACGACAAATTCAATCACAGTTCATAAGATTTGTGTTCAAAATGCAAAACCTGCCCCATTTACTTTGCCGCTAACTCAGAAAGTTTTGCTGCCACGTTTTTTTATTAGAGTTGTCACAAATTATGTGCACTCTTATGAAAGCTATCAAGAACTGTAATCATTAAAAGATCCACAAATATTTTGCCCATTTACTTCTCAAATACAACCATCAACCATGTCTTCTGTCACCACTATCGGAACAGTTTGTTTTAATACAACTTCTGTCACTGGAGCACATGTATAAACTTTTTAGAATAATTGTTCACTCATGTACAAATATACAAGAGTAATGCATTAGCCTACACGATGAACTTGTGTTTTAGTTAAGCATTCCTATTTATACTAATGTTCATTTAAATATTGTGCAAAAGTCAAATATTATCAGAATAATATAACATTTTTACTTTAGTGCAACATAGTTTTCCTAGTTTGCTGTTTCCATAAGCAGTACTCTATATAATACTCTTTCTGCCTCATTCAGGGAGAATCTAATATTTAAAATAAAATAAACAACAGACCCTTTTTCAAGTTATATATAATTTAAGAAGACTCTGTTTCTTTTTAAAAATGCATAAGTAGTTCCATAAATAGAGCTGAAATTAACCTAAATTTATCAACATTTTTCCATCTGTAAAACACACAATATTAAATTCTTATGAAATCATTAGGCATACAGTTTGCTTACTCAGAACCAAAACATACTGCTGCATAAATGGGTGGTTTTCTCTCTGATTTTAAAATATGTTTTACCAAAAAAAAAATTTAAAAAAAAAACTAAACAACCTTCCTTTGTATATTCCATGCTGCCAGACAGGCAAAAACAATAATGAAGGTATGTAGCAACTATGATGACTGTTAAAAACTAAAAGCAAAACCCAAAGAAATCCTCTATACTTCAAAATAGTGGCATATTTTTGGCCAGCAAATATCTCAAAACAAGAGTTTTTCTTCAGAGACACTTGAATATTTTATTTATGGATGTTGAACACAAATTTAGTGCACACTGTAACTGTATAAAGCTCTGCTTTATTTTTTTATGAGAGCACCCCAGGCAAACAAACATGTAATGTAGACCTGATGCCAGCCACCCTAATATACTCGGTACATTTTTTTTTTTAACTCCCCAGGTGGAAGGAAAGAATTCACAAGTTTGTTATGTCTGCTAATTATCTCATTTAAATATAAGCTCCTCAGATCAGTAAATAAAAGGAAACGGGTGTAATTTTGTGTCATCCTTTAAAGAGACATTTACTATTTTGTTAAATACTATAGCACACCAACATACAGAATCTAAACTCACTTAACTATCAAATGCATTTTAAAGACAACTGCACCCTTACTGTGATTCTTGATTCACTGTAATGTAAATATCTTGTCTTGTTCCAAACAAGCACACTGTTAGTAAAATACATGACATTTGCTGAACAACCTTTAAGGAAATAATTAGGTAAAGACAGGCTGCTGTTTTTAATACCCAGGGGATTAAAAATGTTTACCTCTTTACCAGACAGGTACTATCCACTTACTACCAAAATTTTGCAAGTAAGTTTGCCATTAACTAGATGTGTTAGCAATACAACTAAATACACAATCTGCTCAAAAAATAATTCATTTTTTACTCATACAAAGTTCCACGAGTTACCTTTAAAATCCTTCTAAAGATCATAAAGGCCTCTGTAATGTTTGAATCTATAACACACAAGTGGTGCTTCTGGAGGTGAAGTTAAACCCGCGTTTTCGCAGGGAAAAGCCGAGAACTAACGCCAGCCTCTCCCTCCGGCACTCTCTAGCGGCTGAGCACGGAGGGGCACCGGTCCCGGCCCGACCTCCGCGGGCAGGGACACCCTTTGGGCAAGGTGCAAGGAAAGGCGGCGCTGGCTGCTAGCCTGTACACATCAGGGCAGCACAGAGCCACCGGGCGCCGCGGCTGTCCCGCGGAGGAGCGGCACCGCGGCCGCTGCTGGCAGCTGCGAGGGGAAAGGGGCAGCGGGCGGATTGCGACCCGGGGTGAGGAAAGGCGGCGAGAGCGCGGCACCCGGGGGTGCGCGGCCCCGTGCCCTCGCTCCCAGTCGCTCCCAAGGAAATACGGACAGGAATTCTCAGTTCAGACTCAGCTGTGGCTCTGCATTCTTCCAGTCATGCTAAACTTCTCACATCTCTGCACATGTATGCGTGTGATTAAGCAATCTAACACTATGGAAAACACAGACATAACAATTCCCCTGAAATTAAATCCCAGAAAGGGGAAAAAAATTATAATAATGTCCAATTCACTACGACTAGCGAATCGTTTGTGGAAATGCTTAAGCTAGAAAACACACTACACAAACCCAACAATGAACATGCTTAAAAAATCGCTAAATTCTTCCTACATAATTAGGTAAACCAATTCTGAAGAGGTTTGCAAGAAATTTAAGTATGGGATTAGACACAAGTTTACATGACTAGAAATATATCCTAAGCAAATACTGTTTAGCATCTCACAGTCCATTCTTGGAGGCATGATTGTTACCTGAGTAATTTTTCTCTTTTTTTTTTTTTTTTTTTTTTATTTCTCTCTTTCCTTTCTACAGCCCATTAAAGTGCTCCAGGGACTTATTTTTGTGCATCCCTTGCCCTGACCATAATTACCTCCAGGTACAATATTTCTCACGACTGAGATGTCCTGAACACAGCCAGGTGCTCTCCAGGGCAGCTGACATATTTCCACAGTGTAAGGACCGAGAACTGGACACATCCCAGTTCCACAAACACTGGAGGGGACAGAACTAACGTCATTTATCTTACTGAAAACTGCGATTCTTGATGAAGTTTTGTATATGCTCTCAAGAAGAAGGGGTAAATACATTTTCCTCTCAGAGGACAAACTCCTTTAATGAATCATGTGGCAACAATAAAAAATGTAAACATACCAGTAAACTAAGATTTTACACATATAATCCAAAACACTCCATTTTAGAACCTAAGAATAACACAGCATGCTTTTATTTTCTAGAATACTCAACCCAGTATTAAACTGTAAAAGTATTTTGTCAACAAATTACATTTTGGCCCTTAAGAATATGACATTGTAACTAAATGGGTAAATTAAAAATATTTTAGTTACAACTAAGGCCTCTCAATATATTTCAGGCATAATGAATGAATCCTTAAATCGATACCATAAAATACACAGAATTTATAAATAATTAAGACATTTATCTTCATGGTAGAGAATAAAGTTATTGTATGCAGTTTAGATATGAAAATGAAAATCCTGTATAAAACTGGTACCATTTTTATCATTTGTAGAGCTCAGTAGCACTGCTTATTAATAATAGATTAAGCAGTTGTAGCCAGCTATATAAATTGGCAGTTGATTGCAAAGAGACCTAAAATTGCAAAAGCACAGCATAGCAGTTAATGCAAAAAATGGCCCTTGCATTTGTAAAATAACAAAAACTCTGCACCTTAAATTGCTGCGCTCAGCTTGTAGCTGTTGTAAGGCAAAAATGAAAGTAATATGATAAAATTAAAGCGATAGGAAAGTAGCATTTACCAGCAAACATGAGTACAAATAAAAGTCAGTTTCAACACTTCTTTCTCATTGAAAATTAAAGCAAAATATTCACTAGTTTACATGATGAATTCAGAATCACTCCATCTGAGAAAGTCAAAAGGCATACCTAATATTTCAATGTTGTACTGTGAGCTACTTCATACAGTACAAATGAGTAATACACCTTTGAAAGAATTCCACTCTGCGAACTGCTAATGAGTAGCTTTTCAGAAGCAAGCTGCTTTTCCAAGGGCTTAAAAGAAATTGCTTTGTATCAACTTAGTTGTATGCAAATCAGGTTTAAAAAAAGAAAGACCTGGATGGGGACTGAGCAATGAAACCTTGCGAAGCACAACTTAAATGAAACGCAAGGGTAAACATACTTTTGTATGTGTTAAAGTCACCGCTTCATGCTTAACACTGAGAAGGCTTACTAGAAAACATCTGCTTCTATAAAAGCTAAAGTCAACTTGGCAAAAGCAAGTGATAAACGGCCAGTTTCCATTTAAAATGCCTAAAACCAGTAACAACATAAGAACAATGTTGAGAGTCTGGAAGTGTCCACTTTTATAAAACTAACATAGAGCTTTTCAGCGATTCCGCTCCTTCAGTGTTCGGATAGTATAAGCATTCTTCTAATCATGCACAATTAAAAATACTAGAAAACTGCAACAGATCTAAGAGTCACTCATAAAACCTTGACTAACAGGAGAAGAAGTATTACAACATTTTTCTGTAGTTTGAAAAAGGTGTACATAGAAAAATAGTGAATAGTGCAGGACTAATCACATGAAATAAGAAAAATGTACAGGTCAACTCATTTATAGTAATTCAACCTTCATCTTCTGATTTACTTACTGTAAAAAATCTATTATAGCCACAATTTGGTAGTGAACTGTAGCCATCTACTGGAATGAACAGATAAAGCAAATGTTTAAGACAATGTTCCTCCCCAGGAATCTAGCTTGCTTTGTATGCTTTCTAGTTAGTATACATCAGAAAAATGAACGGTGTTAGATGCTATTAATACTGGAAAAAGAACATCTCTCTGAGCCAGCACAAGCTAAACAATGTCAAAAATACACTCACTCATTTGGCAAGCATACTTAAAAAAAAAGGAATACTTTTTTACAATACCAATGCATAGGTTGTTTGCTGTAAGTGGTGAAATTTTATCTTATGATCACTGTATTTATATTTTCAAGAGCATATAATAGCAAGCGTATCAAGTGAAACAAAATACCACTTATTGAATATTTATTGTAAAGCAAAGCAAATAATTTCAGTGCTTTACAAATTTAGGATACTGTATTTCATTAACCGGCATCAATGTGTAACATAGTACTAATAAGCTCAGCATTCCTTTATTTTAAAAACATGAAAAGATCAACTCATGCCAAAGTGTATTGCTGCTGTCTGGAAACATGAGAGCTTATCCCAGTACTTAGGACAATACTCTTGAGTGCAGCAACTCTGGTTGCATCCCACTGTCATGAGGTAAGGAGGCATGAACTAATTAATATTCCTGGAGGAATTAATTCAACCTATGTTCAGCTTTTAAGTACATCTTCTAAGACATCTCAAATTATCCCAGGAAAGGAGTGAATGTTGAAGAGATAGAAGGAACCACCAGAAAAATCCAAAGCCATTTTGGAGGAAAAACAACCTGCAGAAAGAGATTATACCTGTTATTAAGAGTAGATGATACTACAGGAACAGTGAGCAAGTTCTCCACACAGGCTCACAGGGACTGAGCTGGAAAGTACGTCTGCTTTTTCAGGAGCCATAGTTTCATCTCCAAGCACCACTTCCTTGTGTCTCCAGACCCATCCTCATGGCTGCAAGAACATGACTACTAATAGTCTTTTCTCAGAGAAGACCCTACTAGTGCCAAAGGACAGTAATTGAGTCCCAGGCTGCAGGTATCAAGGTACATCATCAGATGTAGAGATGCTAATAAAATTGTTGAATGGGGAAAGGGGAAAACAGCCACAGTAAGATCCTGTTGTTCCTCTCTTAATGCAGTTTTTGGCCAATTTAATTTCCATCATGAGGGTACTCCCAGGCTATACTTTCAGCACACATTCCTTCCTGTCCTCTAGGTGTTCTGGCCCTACACAAGCAACATCAGAGTCTCTTCCAAGCATTTCGGATGTCTTAAAGCACTCAGTTCATGTTATTCATAAATGCAGCAGAAACATGTTTTCTGTTGCATCTGAGCCATAAAACAGACACAGCAGATTTCTCAAGATTTAATGTCTGCCTTGAGTAAAACTAGCCCATCGAAACAAGGTGCAAAGTTTAATTGCCACAAAAGAAGAGCAGTCCGAGAAGATGGGAAGCATAATGGTCTAAACCTTAGAAGTTGCTTCTGGAACTGGTTCCTGAAAAAACAGACAAATATAGCTGGTGAGGGAAGTGGAGGACAGCAATAACATTCAAAGAGCAACAGCAAATCACTGATATGTCCACACACACACGGAGTACACCCTACAAAATGGGAGGGTGACTAGAAAATACTTATGCCATGATTAACCCCTATATAACAGCCTCTACAGCTCAGAGGAAGTCAGCACAGTATTAAGCAAAACTTATTACACAGAACAAGACAGCAGAGCTTTGCAGTCAGAGGGATGATAAGGTCTCCTCAACCATGCCTGTAATTTTATGAGTACATTTGAAGATCTGCTCCAATGTATTTATTGTGAGCTCAGCAATGCCACACATGAAAATCAACTATTCTTCTCAAAAAATCCCTTATCTAAGCTTTATGATCTTAGAAGATCAGCACTATTCAATATTTCAAAAAAAATCACAAATCGCTGTCTAATAAAGTGAAGTGTAACTAAACAATTTTAAATGGGAACAACATCTTGGCAAGGCATTTACAAAAGCCCACTAATGAAATTAATTAGTTAAGGTATAAACAGTAAAACTTCTACTGAGCAAATTCTGCCATATTAAACTCTTTACATTGATGGGCTCTCATTGAGTAAACCATTTTTTCTACAACAAATGGGGAGAAATTTGTATGAACTATCCCACCAGGCAGAATTGGTAGTGAGCAGATGGGGTAGTAGCATCTTTAACCAGCACCATTAAGTCTCAAAAACAATAAATATACTCATGCTTCAAAGCATAAACCAACCATGTATTGTCATCAGGAGTTGAGGGGAAAAAAAAAAAAAAAAAGAAAAAACAACAAACGAAACAAGAAAACCTAGCCCCCCAACGCCTCACTGTTAAGGAATTTTACTCAGTTACTGCTCAATACAACTGTTTTTACACCTCTCCTGAAATAGCTGGTATAGCAAGACTTGAAGGTGTTATGCTAATTACTATAATAAAATCAAATGCATCGATTGCTGTATTCAACCCTATGCTGATGAAGCCTATTCTGAATCAGTCGGTAATAATGTTAAGTTCAAAATCTCTTGTAATATATGCTACTGTTCAATGAATTCGGAAGATAATCCAGCCCCAAGAAACTGTTAGAAATACTAAACAAAACCCCCAAATTAGGCCAATACAAGCTATATGTTTAAGATTGAAGAATAATAAATAACTGTAACCCTGCACAGACATAATGGTTTCCCTGTATTTCAGACACTACAGTACTAGGTAGAACTGCTTTTTTCTTTTTTTTTTTTTTTCCCCTTCTCCCAAATCACTATCAGCAGTTTTTATAAAAGACATCTCAGTGAGATAACTGGTTATGGAATCAATAAATGATATGACAGTTCATCCAGTCTGTGTAGCACTACATAGGAAGTAGTGCCCTTCTTGTTAAGGTTCAGTATTAAAAGATATGCTTGAAATAGAAAAAGGCTGCTGAACAAACAACATTGAATGTCAAACAATTGACCATTTCTCACAAATTTTCAAAACCTGCTGAGGAAAATAACTGTGTATAGACAGCAATAACATTTAAAATTGCTTTTATCTTTCACAGAGCATCATAAATGCTGAGGGTGAAAACTTGGTGCTACCTAAGTCAATTGCACCATGTCCTTTCATGAAACCAAAATACAGCCAATGCGTTCTGCAGCTTTACTGCTTTTTCTACATAACTCTATAAGACAAGTTTGTACCATGCTTCAATTGCTTAATCATAATCAAGTATCATTTTTACGTGTAATATAGGAACCCTTAAGATCGGGTTCTGATTTCATTAAATTACACTGGATTAACACATGACAATAATTGCACCCACAGCATCCAGATGCCATCAAAAAAAAAAAAAAAAAAAAGGACAGAAAGATGTAGGATGTTCTAATGTTTTAATGGCCTATTTCACAGAACAGTCTCTCGGAAATAAACTCAACCTGTCACTACTAGGCACACCAACATGCTGATTATACTAAAATTATGAATCTCCTTCTGAACTGCAGTGTTATTCAAATCCCTTCCTCTATCCCCTTCCCGCTCTCTAAGGCTCAACAAGCTGGAACAATAATGTGCTGAGCCACAGCAGCGGGGTCGGTCGCACAAGATTCTATTCATCTTTTATACAACTGTGGGTACGCGCTTCTCCACAAACGAAGCCAAATGAAACCTGGTCCTCTGAAGTACCAGCTACATCTGTTGCTTTATGAGGTAGGTCGGTTGCATTATTTTTGTGTCCCCCCTCAAATCCTTTCAATTTTTTTCTTTCTTCATCCAAATCACTCCCAATGCTTTGCGCTAACTACTTTTGTTTTCAGCAATTATTTTCACTCCAGCGCCCGGAGGACTGATTTGGAAAACAAGCATAAACTGATTCCAAACACTCTAATTATCAGTAATGAACACCTATCATATTCTATAAGTAAAGAACCGATTAGTTACACTATGAAACATATGACTGAAAAGCCAGGCACTAGACATGCAACGTGGCCTATGCAGCCTCTTGCTCTTTCCCA
>CM036587.1:116903636-117131136 GCA_020745705.1 Hemiprocne comata | reverse complement strand
TTATAGGGGCCTTCCAGTACCTGAAGGGGCCTACAGAAAAGCTGGGGAGGGATTTTTTACAAGGGCACGTAGTGATAGGAAAAGGGGTAATGGCTTTGAACTAAAAGTGGGTAGATTTAGACTAGACATAAGCAATACATCCTTTACTGTGAGGGTGGTGTGACACTGGAACAGGCTGCCCAGAAAATTTGTGGATGTCCTATTTCTGGAATTGCTCAAGGACAGGTTGGATGAGTCTTTGAGCAACCTGGTCTAGTGGGAGGTGTCTCTGCCTATGCAGGGTGGTTGGGTCTTTAAGGTGCTTTCCAACCCAAACCATTCTACGATTCTATGAATTTATCATGCAAATAGTTAAAAGCACATTTAATTAAGTTACAAAGTTGGTCTTGATTTTTCTGCATCAATTGTAATACCAGGCTCAAACAGAAGATTTCTCACACCACCTGCCCCCAAGTCTCCCACTAACTCATTTTAACTCCAGCCAACTCCATGGCAGACTTTCAGGCCAAGAGAGTCTCACGCAACATACTGTAGGATACGTATCTGCTGTTTAAAGATGCAGGAGCTTTTCTGAATAAAGTAAATTGGTTCCATTTCAAGTAGTTTTCTTGAATAGTAAAAATAGAGAATATGTACTGAAGGTCAGGTTTGCAAATCTAATAAAATGATAGTTCACTGAACAAAAATTAGCAAGATAATGTAACACATTACCTTACTCTACATTTTTTTCCAGTATTTTCTTATTAATTTTTTCAAGAGTGTGTGCAAGTTTGGAAAGCTGTTACATAGGTTCAACCTCATCTTCTTTACTGAGTTATACACAGACCCACGTGTATGATAGGACCAAATGGCAAAAAGAGAAACTCAGAATAGCTGGATCCTGAACAGTCATTTTGCATGCACTTATCTCTGATCTAAACAGCTGAACTAAATACGTATTTTTTGTTTCAACACATCTGAAGGTATGATGTGTGTAGTTAATTGTTCCTTCAAAAATGCAATTTCATGATGCATTTGATGATTTAGGTATACAACACTTTTAGTTCTCAGAACTAACTAAAAATAGTTATTTTAATTTATTCCTGCTGCCTACAATTACCCATAACCATGTATTTTTAAATATTTCCAGCCTATAAAAATTACTAATTTTTGCCACTTGTGTTTATCTGCATTTAGACTTTGATTTGGATAAATTAAGCTCTCAAGTGTTCCTTGCTTTATGAAACTCTGCATGTTGTACACTTCAACACAAATAAATGACTTCTACCATTAGAGGTTTAAATAATGTAATGTATTTCATGCTCAGCCTGAAGCTGGATTCCAATGAAGTTGCTAATGCACGTAATGATTAAGTGTAACTCAAATACTAACTGTGTTGTTGAAAACATGACAGGCAATAATTTGGTCTATTATATTCTGCCATTTAATTGCCTAGTACAGACATTCTCTGACACGTTATGAAGCAATGATTTACAATTATTCAAGCTGCAAAGGTCAGAAAGTGACATTATAATCATCTACACAGAGATCCCTTCTAATGCACAAAAACTAGGTAATACCACACAAAAATAGTTTTACTAGAGTAGCAACTTTCTATTTAAAATTTCCCAAACTGCACAAGTGTAAATAATTAATTTATATTACAGTACATTAAGGCATCCTTGAAAATATAATGTTTTTCCTGCTCCTACCAATAAATTTATGAATAAGTCTTTTTTGCTTGCTAAAAGCAATTTTAAGAGCAGGCTTTCACTAAAAGTAGCCCGACATTAACAGTAATCAGTTTTAAAAAATCTGAAAATCTTCAAGATTTTTTAGAACACAACACATGGGACTACAGCCAATTTTTTGATGCAGCCGGTCAAAGCACATTCTTATCTATAAAGTACAAAGATCTATTAGCCATTATACTCAATATAGGCAAGAATTTTTCTTTAGATGTTTTCAAAGTAACCACTGTCATTAAAATACTGAACCTTACACAGATTAAGATCTCTGAACTATTCTTAGCATTAACAAAAGCAGCAAAAGTGAAGTTATTTTCATGCTTAGGACACTGTAACTCTCCTCAAAGGTTGTTTATTTGAGGCTTTAAAAATAGCCAAATTTAGCAAAACACTTATTTAGCAGAACGTCTTATAACAACTCCAGAATTAATTGAGAAAAGGAGCTTGAAAGCAAATCAAGAACTGAGGAGCAGACAGTAAAAAAGATTAATACCTCCATCCACCAACATACCAAAACAAAGCAAAAAACAAACAAAAAACAACAAAAAACCCCAACAACAACAAAAACACACAAAAAAACCATAACAAAAAACAAACAAAAAACAAAAAACCCCAAACAAACCAAAACCATCCCACAAGAAAAAAACTACATCAGCATTATACAGAAAAGACCCCAACCTTTTCCACTCCATTCCAAATTCCTTTGTGTATACAAGTACTTACTTCTGTTCCTTACAGCACTTTGTTACTATATATGGAATACTACAGATGGAATAAACATAATAATGGAATAAACTACAAATGTCCATTCAATTTTTAGGAAGGTAATAAAAAATGTTTAAGTGCATGTTTTCCTAAAAATTCAAACCTACCTTATACCCATCTTCCTCAGCTGATTTTTAAGAAGTCATAAAGGAGAGAGAAAGAAGCAGCCACTCTTACTTGAAACATATAACTACCTCCACAAAAATTCTGTTTCTGAAAGCAAAGGCATGAAAAAGGCAAAGGAAGAGTAGATGCATTTTTAAATCAAATATTGCCTATATATTCTGTTCAAAATCTCAAGTGCAGAACTATGCATTTTTCATGTTCTACCTGAGGCATAAAATTTGAAAAGTGCATTATAAGCTTTTTCACTGCATTTCACCAGGCAAACAAAACAAAAATTTCAAATGCTGGGCAACCAAGATTTGCTCATCTAACCCAGGATATCAGCCAATTTCAGAGCCAGACTTTCAAAAATGAATTTCAAATATGCAGCAGTTTGCTACCTGCAGAAAATAGATACTACCTCCGAAATAATGGCATATGCTTTAGAGCCATTGCTATGGAAAAGAAAACAATTAACACACATCTGCGATAAGGAAATGAGTAGCAGAGGGTTTATTCCAAATGTTAAAACATTAGCAGTGTCCAATTTCTATGTCATGTAGTTTCTGCTGTGCAGCTGAAGAAAAACAAACCCTGAACTTCAATTAAAAAAAAAAATAAAACAACACAGCAAAATTACTGCCTTTTTCAACAACTAAGTGAATTATACGTCGTGTACTTTGTACCATATAAATATGAGGATCATTTCAAAAACTGAGACAGAGCAAACCCTTCCTAAAACAAAAGCACAGATACAGCTTTCACTCTGTGTTTTTAAACACCATTTCCAGAGATTTTTTGTCAAACAAAAAGTGGTATTTTGAGACCATACTACACCACAATGTTGCACTGACATTTCACCTTTAAAAAGTGCCCAAGCAGATTCAAAAGCTTTTGAAACACAATTTATCCTCACAACTAGCAGAGGGCTTATTATCTAAATCTAAAAGTCAGAGGATAGAATATTAACTACTGCAGAAAAGAAAACATAGTGCGGGACCTTCTGTTTGTGACAAAATTACAGAGTTAATGTTCCTGAAAGATCACTTCACCTTTTAAAGCATGATTTTTAAAAAGGTAAAATTTATACCAATTAAAGCTAATGAAGAAATGCAGCATGAGCTGCTTATGTTCAGGAACTAATAGGTCCACTGAGCATTTCTAAGATTATTTAGCCATCAATGATAATGAATTGACATTGTCAGTGGTGTTAATGTACCAATGCTCTATAGTGCCACTAATCCGATAGCCAATCCTCGCAATTTATTTTTTTTTATGTTTCTACTTTATTTTTTTAACCTACACACTGCCCAATCCTTTCAATTAAAATAGCAGAAATACAGCACAGGCTATTAAACTTTTTTCTCTTCTTCTCATTTAAGGATGGCGTATTCATTATTTGGACTACAGTTCAAACTGCCTTGGTCATTCCTCCTTCAAATCCTGCTCAATTCTTCAGGACTTTTAGCTACAGTACAAAAATTTCTTTTCCAATTAAATCAATGTTAATGTATAATTCTTAAAATACATTTTTGGTGCACGTTAAGTGAAATGTGATGATTATTTAAACAGGTATATAAATCAGATTTTTGTGAGCACAGGGTATTGTGGTGTATGTCTCTTCAGGTGATTGTTTTGCCACATCTAAATAGCACAGCTTCACACTGTTGATGAAAATTAGCTATACAATATTACATAGAAATAGAAAATGAGTACCTGCTTGGCTACCAGGTATGACATGTCAGCAACATATAGTAAGTTGCAATCAGCTTAGCAAAGTAACTAACATTCAAATCCAGAGTTTAAATGATTCATACATGTTTTGCTTGCTCTCTTGCATTACCATCGTGAATTGCAACTGAGAGTTGTGTAATTTCTCAGACAGATTCTAAGAACATGTCAATCCTGAAGTGAAGGAAGGAGTTTTTGAAAAAATGAGATGCTGTGCCAAATCCTAATAATTCTCTTTTTATAAAAGATAGGGAATTAGCTATTTTGAGATTGTTTTTACTTTTCCTCTCACAATAACGTAGTTAAAGAATATGATGATTTTTCAGTTTAAGTCAACAGGGAATTGAATAAAGAACCATTGTCAAGTTTGCTGACAACTTCTAAAGAACAGAGCTTAGCCTTAACTAAACAGTTTTATGGATCTATAGTCATTAACTATCTTCTATGCCAAATTCTCAGCAACTCATATAGGAGAGATAGTAAATGAGATTTTTCAAACACCATGAAACAGCCTGCCATGCATAATGTTCATTTTAAACATGCTGCAAAATAAGGAGTAGAACAAGTTATTCTACTACTGATACTCCGTGGACTTAAGAATTAGGCTAATACATTTTTATTTCTTGTTTCAAGAAGTCAGCAATTAATTTTCTTAAGTGAGTAAAAACATCCAAAGTATCTCATAATGCTGCATGCAAAATTATTTGAAAAATAGAGAGATGAATCAGTGAAAATCACTCAGCTGCATCTTCAGCTGAAGATTCACTTGTCCTTTAAAATGCATAACTCACTTTGTCCTGCAGGAGATTGGTAGACTAAGGTTAAAAAAAACCCTCTCCTGCTGAGTATTATCCCCAACATCACACCACACCATTCATGTGTGCACTGCATCATCTAATTGAACCTGTGCTGTTCTACACACTAGCCATAAGACCGCTATAGCAGCTTACATAGGTTTGAGTAAAATGGTTTTATTTGATGCATATATTAGTTAATTTCTCCAGCATAATAACATTAAAATATATTTTTAATCAGAACTGGGGTATTAAAACCCAAGTTTGAATGTCCTATGATGTACCATATATGCCATGGCATTTTAAAACCTTTTAAACATTTCTGCTAAATTAATTAGTTTTGCATTAAGGAGTCTCAATGCCTCCTATTAAATGCAACACATTTGAAGGACAATTAAACATTATGAACAATCCTTCTGAGGAAATAACGATTAAGTAAAAAGGAAAAACAAGATTTTTTGGGTAACAAACAAGAACACAAGCATACATAAAAGACTTCAATTTATTTTTGAAGTCTTACACCTGCAATATTTTAGATCTGTTTGTTTGAATAATCGGTCTTCTGTTTTGTTTTCATAAAGAATGAAAACCCTAATGGAGTCCAGAAATCTGTTAATGGTACTAAAATTATAACAGTATAGCAAAAGAAAAAACCCCACACAGTAAAGTCTATATTATATATTTTTTATGTCTTTAAATGGAATTTACAGTTCTCCCTGGCAATGTGAATGAACATCCTATAATTTAGTCAATTTACAGATTACAGGTTCAAATTGACCTTGTAGCCCATAAAATTGCTCATCTTCAGTGCAGGATTAGAAGTGGGAAAAGAATGTCATAACTGTATTTAAGGAATTTACCATAACAATGGAAAGGAGGATATGCATGCATAATTTTAGCCACTCTTGCTCACATCACAGTTTTCAATTCTGAAACAATGCATATCCTGCACTCCTCTCCTGGTTAACCATGCTGGAGACTGTTTCAATTTACTCACCCACAGACATGACACTTGTATTCCCTCATCCCAAGGTGCCTCTTGACATGGTTTCTGGCATCTCCGAGCTGAGCTGTTGCAAAGTGGCATATCTTGCACTTGAATGGCTTTGATCCTAAGTAAAATTTAGCATAAGATATGAGTTGAATTAGAATAATGTATCACCCACGGTTAAAGAAATAAAAAATCATGGCAAAAAATAACCTTTTAAAAAGCCTATCCCACATTTAACCTGTTTGAGACTTTTGCCTAACAGAAAAAGTATCCTATACATAAATTTAGAACTTCCAGGACACAGATGGCATATACCATACATTGCTCATTAAAGTATCCTCAAGTTCAAGATCATGGCAACTACTCTCTTAACCTTTAGTAATAATTTACTCCTTTTTTAATTAGAAAACCCACAAAATCTTAAAATGAAAAGACAATGTAGTAGGTAGATAACCTTTCAACAAGATGGCAAAAGTTATTCTACGCCTTTCCCCATTTCCAAATGCTGAAACTCAGGTAATGGTTTAAAGTGGATTGATATAGTGTAAATTGCAAAATGTACTTGTTTTTTAAGCAAATATATTTAAAGTAAAGTAATTTTACAAGTCTTCTGACTTTGAATAGATTTCACATTAGCATTGGTATTTCAGATTTGTTCTATCACACACAGAAAATGATTCATAGCCTAGCGATTGTAATGACATGCAATGTATGAATATACAGTGGATAAAATATTATGCCTTTATGACTGTTTTATGGTCAAGAATTTATGATTATTCTGCAAACCAGAAGTATTGACATTTTGGCTATTATTTATTTCAAGAACAACTTTAATATTAAACGTCTACTGCAGACCAAAGAACTCTAATTATTATCCAAGAAGTATCCACCTATTACTGGTATCACATCAGTTCAGCAGAAAGTCAAATGATTTCTCTGTCTTAATTAACAGTGATCCTGTCCTGAGGATGGAAAAGCTTTTTGGTTTTTTTTAACTGAAACAGTTAAATTTTGCATATGTCCATCCCCATGTTACTACACAGCAACACCAGTCTAAAGCATACTGTAGTACTTACTAATTTCTGACCACTAAATCCTTAAGTCAATAAATCAAAATCATACAACTGCAGTTAAAAGTAAGTACAATATGGTCATGGAGTCTCCATATTATGTTTAGTATATGTTTGGTGAAGTACTTCTTCCAATACAGTTAAGCTTAATACAAAATATGTGATCTTTAATAAATATACATAAAGAGCTCTGAAGCTCTGATAAGAAAAACTTGGTGCTTTATCATACTTGATCAATGAACATTTTTGCATTGCCCTTGAAAAGACTGTCAAGAATCCACTGGTGAAATTGAGGATCTTAGTAAAAATTTTTAGAGTCTTAAATTTCAATTTAATTCCCAAAAGCTGATGAAAAATGAAGCATTTAATTTTAATCTTCTAACTGAAATAAAAAAGTCAACAGTACTAAGCACGGGCAGACAAGGTTGAATATTTCACAGTTCAATGACAATGAAGCCAGATCTCTTAATACTTCCATTTCTACTGTAGGAAGTAGATGTAAAATATATTTAGCACCTGAATGGTTATATCTAGTCAGCTTTATATGTTTAAATGTCAAAAGCAGGTTGAGACTGCAGCTAACAGCAATCACATTCTATCAATCACACTGAAAAACCCCAGTTTATTTAAATGATCCTGATAAAACTAAATTAATCATTAATTTGGTGACATTTCAAATCAACACTGCATTCTATAAAGAAATCCATGCAAATAAAAAAAGCCTATCTTTGCATTAAGTAAAAGAGTATTAAAAGTTGATGTTTTAACTTATGATCTTAAAGATTAATTGCATCATTAATAACATCAAGGCCACAGTTGGAGAGGATTTTTTTTAAATCTATTGGTGTTTGTACTGCTCTTTTTTTTTGTCACAGAATTAAAATACCAGGTGGATTCAATCCTATGTTCCCTTAGTTTCTCTCCTACTGATTAAATTATAAATTTGTTCCTCATTCTGTTACTGCAGGTGTCCCACAGGGCTTCCATACAAGACCTTTGCTGGTTTCCATTTACATGACTCCTTTGTGAAAAACTCAAGTTCAGACCAATCATAGATACAGTGTGCTGACAATACAGAAATATATTATTCTGTTGACTGCTCTCATCCAAAAAATCACGGAGGCCTTGAGGTTTACTTATTTTCTTCTCAGATCCAGAGATGAGTATCTGTTAACATCTCCATTTAAACTCCATGAAAATTCAAGTGCTGGCAGGCTCCAGTCAGTACTTATCACCTGAAACAAAAGCAGGGCATGTCCCTTTCAGGTTGCTGGTGCCCAATTTCTTCCTGTATGGTCTTGGATGGAACAACCCAAAATTTTATGGTTAAAGTGAAGACATTAGACTAAGAGTTAAACTAATGGGGCAAAAAATCTATATTAACAATAAGGTTATCTGAAACAATGTTGAAGCAATTAACCATTTCTTAGCCATACTTATCACAGATTTTAATGGTTCTCATATTCTGCGTTTAATGTGATACTACTGGATTCACACTTGGCTTTTAGTTCACAGAAAAATGAGAAAAATACTTTCAATATAGCATCTTTCCAACCAAATGACTTGAAAAAAAAGCCACAGAATTACTTTACCCATAATTATGGTATGGAAACAAAGAGTGCATTATCTTACGGTAGCAGTAGGCTCCTAACAAAAGAAATGGGAAGAAAACAAACAAAAAACAAACAAACAAAAAAAAGGCAAAAAACCCCAAAACAACACAAACCAAAAAAAAAACCAAACCCACTCACCAAACTGAAAATAGACTAAATTTAAGAGTTCAGGTCAGACGGACCCAAACCATGCTACAGTTTCACAGAACAGACTGGAGTTCATAGCCCTTATTTTCAAAGAATCATAGAATCATGGAATCATGGAATCACCGAATCATAGAATCATAGAATGGTTTGGGCTGGAAGAGACCTTAAGGATCATCTAGTACCAAGCCCCCTGCCATGGGCAGGGACACCTCACACTAGACCAGGTTGCTTAAAGCCCCATCCAACTTGGTCTTGAACACTTCCAGGGATGGGGTAGCCACAATTTCCCTGGGCAACCCGTTCTAGTGTCCCACCACCCTCACACTAAAAAATGTCTTCCTAATGTCTAATGGAAATCTGCCCTTTTCCAGCTTAAAGCCATTCCCCCTCATCCTCTCACTACACATCCTTTTAAAAAGTCCCTCCCCAGCTTTCCTTCAGGTACTGGAAGGCTTCTCCCCAGAGCCTTCTCTTCTCCAAGCTGAACAACCCCAACTCTCTCAGCCTGTTTTCCTAGGAGAGGTGCTCCAGCCGTCAGATCATCTTTGTGTCCTTCCTCTGGACTCGTTCCAACAGCTCCATGTCCTTCCTGTTTTGGGGACTCCAGCACTGAACACAGTACTCCAGGTGGGGTCTCACAAGAGCAGAGTAGAGCGGGAGAATCACCTCCCTTGACCTGCTGGCCACGCTTCTTTTTACATTAAGACAAGAGAAACTGCCTCAGCTTTTAGCCAGCCAAAGGCAACATTATCTGCACCTGCAGGCATAGGTGTGTTCCTAGTTCAGGCCCAATGCAAAGCGAGCAGAGCCACATGAAATACCATCATACCATGTCTTCCTATGTTTAGGAGATGAGGAGGCTTACATTGGAAAAACCTTCCATTAACTGAGAAATTTGATGAGAAATGAAACAAAGATGATGTGGTTGCAGGTGATTTTTTTCCTCGTATGTTGATTGTTAATTAAGTTTATGGGACCTGCATCAATTGCGAACTAAAAAGTCTTCCACCTCCACCACTCCTTTTATTTTTCTTTACACTTCCTCATTTTCACTTGTCAACATGTGATGGATTTACTTGTTATCTCCTCTCTAGCAAAGCTTCCCTTTCATTTGCAATGTGAAAATCTCCTACATTATTTAACAGTATTTTGAAACATTATTTTTCTATTAATGGAAATCATTAGTTGTATCTTTCTACAACTTTCCCTTCCCTCCCACCTCAGCCCCCAAACCATCACCAATTACTCAATTAAAAAAAAAAAAAAAAAGGCAAGGAGTTGGATATGTTTACACATATATACATTTAGAAACACATGTATGCACATCTGGATGCTGAGGAAAGATTTATTTTTTTTTAAACCACATAATCAAAACGATAACTGGGAAAATGTGCAGCTCTGCTCCTATTATGTACCTGGTGTTACTCTGGAACATATAGGAAGCTAGAAATGCTGTACTTTGCCTCACCAGTGTTTTAAGCCAGTGTATATATAGTTGGTGGAGAAGGTCAGTTTCCTCTGCCACCATTCCCAGTAACTCAAAAATATCTGTTTCTTGTTCAACTGCATGCATTGTGATAAAGATTGAAAAAAAAAAAGATTCTATAAGATACCAAGGAAATCACAAATATGAAAATACGGATTGGAAGAGAAAGCCTTATTCCCATTAACTATTAATAAAGGTCTCCACATTACTATTTATGTGCATAAGCAAAGCATAAGAAAAGCATTTCTTTTAAAGGTACCATGAGGAAGAGGGTAGATTAGAGTACAAACTCTGATTGTAACCCTTCTACATCACCCTCTGCAAGCACCACCAAAAATGATTTGCAAAATGGAACGTATTCTTTAACTGCTTTGCATATTTAGGGCCATCCAAAGGCACAATAAATATATACTTCATAATAAGACCTACACACAAGATGTTAAAAAGTACACTAACTTTTACTAAATGTTACAATCAATGATGTAACTTATGTAAGTAGGGTTGCTTTGTCATATATTGATAGTTACCTCACTTTAACATCCACATTAACTTGATTTTAAATGCAATTAATACATATAGTCAAGGAAGACTAATGGACTACATTCTGCACTTAACCTGGTGGACATTTTCAAATGGCACAAGTGACCAGTGCAAACCTATTTTGCATTGTAAACGACTAAATAAATCTTAATGGATTAAGAATGATCAGCTATCAACACACAAGGGAAATTAAGTGCTGAAATGCCTACATTGATTATTTTAAATTATTAGCCTTACTCTGTTCTTGAATTTGTATGCTTTTAGTGAGCTTTAACACATTTACAAGACTTATTGACTATAATTACAAGAGAATTCAAGTAATGGACACATCAATTATAAGCAACATGTCTTGACCAGACAGTTGCATAAAGAATTCTAAAGAGAGCTCCATTAGCATCCTCCCCCTTAGTTTTATTCCGTTTTATCTGCCATAAGAGGGCATATTAAGGGCTTATACAGCTGTTCTGACCGTGTGAACACAGGCGTCCCTCTAAAGACTTAACACTGCATTCAAAGTTGGATATTAGCTGAAGCAATACAGATAACTACGTTATTGACAGGACAGAAGTAATGCTGAAAGTATTAAGTATGTGAGTTATTGGTATACATGAACACTGCAGCTATAGTAAAATACTTTGAAAGGTTTGAAATACAATGCCTGTGGTCCCCAAGATTAATTTTAAACTTTGTTGTCCAGTCACGCCCTTGCCTTTTCATAAAAAACCTTACAAAACTATTTTAGGATTATACCAGGAATTACCATCCCTTTACGTTTCATTTTTCTTACCTTTTTGTTCTCTTCCTTGTAACCATGCACTAAGTTTCAAATACTGCATGAATTTAAACTATAGCTTCCATAATAAGCCATTATTTAAAAGTACAGTAAAATAAACCTTACAGTTTTAATGAAAATATGTTCATTGAAATGTGAATTTATTATTCAAATCCACTCATAAATTCAACCATGGAGACACCACTTGTCTAAGCAGAGCTCAGTGATTTAGAAAAGCTGTCTATTTAAAATAAAGAATGCATGGCAGGTTTATAGAAACATCGCAGTGAATTTTTACATAAATTTAGAACTGCAGCTTATGCATTTTTCTACAAAAATGTTTTTAAATTTTCCACTTAAAATTAAACATAAAAATGAATTGAAAGTGTGATCAGCACAGAAACTAAATCAGATGCTACATCCCTGTGCATCACATCAGCCTTACGCACTACCTTCCAAAAAGGCTGGCTGATTCCAATTTCTGTAACTTATTTCTACAAAAACCTCTTGATGCTTCTTATTGGTATCTATTTAGGAATGATGTAATATCAAAAGTCTATTATTAAGCATTATGTGATCCTGAAAGTGTGACTGAATTGAATAAACTGAATAAACAATTTGGATATTAAACAACTGAGGAAGAGGAAGTTAGAAAGAAAAGCTAATTGTTCTCTCACGCCACCACTGCTTCATTATATAAATTTAAGAACCAATTAATAGTTATAATGTAGATTAAAGGAAAGGAAATCTCTCTGCATGAAACAAAAAACAGAAGGGTGACTGTGCTTAAAACGTTCTTACATTTTCTGCCCTTTGATGACTGTATTTTCATACCCCACTAGGTAATTCTGAATTTCATCTGGGGCTCATCAGGCGACATGAATGCCAGTTCATAAGAAATGTTAAAGAGATTAACAAGCAGAAAAAGACCAGTAGTATAATTCACTCTGTTTGAAAGACCACTTGCAAAGAGAGTGTTTCCATACCTGTATGGGTACGGATGTGAGCTAGGAAGGCCATGGAATTGCTACTTCTACACATCTTCCCACAATACTTGCAGACATTGCCTTGGTTCTCCTCCCTCTCCCTGTTTATTTGCTCTGTGTCTTCCACAATGTACTTATTCACTTCCCGCAACAGCTCTTCATGTTGCTCTTTGATGTGGAGAAACAAGCTCTGCTCCGAATCAAAGGGCTCTGTGCACTTCACACACTTAAAGGTAGCGCCTCCTTCGGGCAGCTCCTCCACGCTTGCCTGCTCGTTCCGCATGTGCCCGGCACTGGCCAAGTGCTGGTGAAGGTTGCTCTCTGTGTAAAATGATTTTCCACAGAGTAAACAATGAAAATGTTTTTCTTTTGAAGGATGTTTCATGGCTATATGAACATTTAGTCCGCTCAAGCCATCTGCTAGAAAGCCACAGTCGTCGCAGCGAATACGTGTAGATTCCCCAAGGGAGATTCCTTCCGACTTCTTCTTTTTCCCACCACTTGGTGAGGAGTCTGCTTTCACTGCGAGCTCGCTAGCTTTCACTCCACCTGCCATCTGTCTGTCAGCAGAATGGTCAGTGGCCTCCCCATCCTGATGGCTTTTTAACCTCACTATAGAAGAATCAAACTTCCCAAAATTTTGCATTGCCTTTCCTTTATCATCAGCACTGATAACTGTTCCTGAAGCCTCATTGCTACTCTCTTGCATGCCCTCAGCTGTTGAGCCATCTGCCTCCCAAACATTGTTATTTATAGTTACTTCTACTTCATGTTGTGCTTCCATAAGGGCTTCTTCCTCCTCCCCAGTAGGATCCTCTTTGAAACTTCTGTTACCCTCTAAACTCTGTGTATTTTGTATCGTTTCTCCAATGTTTCCAGCAAAATTTGATTGCTCTACTGCACTACTTGTTTCTGCAAGAATTGGCATAAGTGGGTTATTTTTTTTCAGTGAGATTTTTTTGAAAATGTCTGCATTTCTACACTCTACTTCAGGGTTTTCTCCATTTGCTTCCAAGCTTTGCTCGCCTTTTCCTGAATTCAAGTTTGTGCTGCTTGATCTATTTTGATTTTCTGCAGTGCAATCATCACTTGAGTTTAGAAGCTCCTGACCATGCCTACTTTTCTGCAACACACAAGTACCTGCTTCTTCAACTGCTATCTCCTTGTCAAGCTTAACAGCTTCATCTTTCTGAGGAGTTTGCTGGAATCCTTCCAAAAAAAGGTTTTCTCTGCCATTTGTAGGCTCCTCTTCAAGTTTACCGTCTTCTGCATTTTCGGAACTGCCACCTTCAGGCATTCCTGGAGATGCATTTTCATCTAAGACAGTACACTCAGTTAAGCTTTTACTCAGACCTTCTGCTGTGTCACTGGTACACTTCGTTTCACCTAAACCAGTTTTCAGTTCTTCTGCAATGTGATGGTGTTTCTCTGGAGACAAAGCAGTGCCTTCTTTAGTGATATTTGCTGTATTTGCTTCTTCCCCAGAAGAAGAATAAACATAAGATTCTCTTCTACTTTTATGTTTCTCCGTTGCTGCATGCCTAATCATCTCTCTTCGAGTAACAGCATAGTAGTCACAAGCCATGCAATAGTATTCAAATTGTTTTGTATGTTTTCGTTTCACATGCAGCTCTAAAGAAGAAGCAGAATGAGCAATGAAGCTGCAGTGCATACACTTGTTATCATTTGCACCCATCGCTCTTCTCTGGAAGCATGTGTCACTGTCTTCAGTAACACTAGCTGGTTCCAGAAATATTCGTTGGTTTATATTTAATGTATTGCTAGTATGCTCCAGATCTGGCAGCCTACTGGCATTTACAACTTCTAGCTCAGCATCTCCTTGCTCAACTTCCTGATTGTCTAAGACAGAATTTTCCAAATCTGATGACTGGCTACCATCCTCAACGTGTTCATACAAGGCAGTCATGGGGCTACCAACCTTCTTGCTCATGGATTCAAAATTACCTCCTTCAGGGTTAACTATGATCTCCGAGTTCTGTTTTCCGTGTCCTTCTATTTCAACACGACTTTTGTGTTTTTTGGTTGCACAATGGCGTTCCATATCTCCTTTGGTCACAGTATAATAATTGCAAACCTTGCACAAATAGCTGTACTGATGACTGTGCTTTCGTCTGATGTGAACAGTCAAATTTGTAACACTGGAGGCCAAAAGACCACAATGGGTACATGTCCTAGAAATAGTGCCTTTGGCTTTCCCTCTTTTGGGAGCATTAGTTAAAACTAATTCATTTTCGCCAACCCTTTGTTCAAGTGGAACTAATTCCTTATTTCTTGATATGTTTTCCACAGAAGAGGATGAAATCTGTATAATTTCTTTATCTAACTCTGTATTCCCACTCCCAGAAATGGAAGAATCCACCACTGTTTTAATACCACCAACTCCAACGCAAACCTTTTCAATACATTCTTCAAAACGTAATCCAATATTGTTTTTCCTGGCATTTTCAAGGTGCTTGCTTCTTTTTATATGCTTCTCCATTCCCTCCTTACTTAGTGAGTAGAGATTACAAGCTTTGCAAAGGAAGTGATACTCCTGTGCATGTCGGAGTTTTATGTGCCTTGTAAGAACGGTGGAAGATCTTGTCTTATAAAAACACTTTTTACATTGAAATTGGGTTTTATTCAGAACAGAATGCTTTAGTTCATTTCTGTGATTTATGAAGGAAGAGTCTGGAGTTTTTGCTTTCATTGGTACTTCCATTTCCTTTGCAAGACTTTGGCTGTTGTTTGATACTGAGTCAGCATAAGTTGCCACTTGCAAGGTCTGATCGCTGTTACTCAATGGAGTAGCTTGCTGAAATAATGAATCATGTTTCTCGGTTTTTTGATGGTTTATCAGTTCTTCTTCCATTTGAAAAAAAAGAATGCAAGTTGGACAACTATGGGACAGATTATGCACTTCACTCATATGGCTTTGAAGGCTGATCACATTCAAGCTGGTAAATGAACAGAGTTGACAATTAAAGCTACAACCACCCATCTGGTGTTTACTGTCCCGACAGTGTTGCGTCATGTCTTCCCTGACTCCAGAGGAATAACTACACACCTGACAATGAAACAGGACCCTTTTTGTATGAAGCTTTGCAATATGAACTTCCAAACTTATTCTGTTGTGAAAAACATTACCACAATCAATGCAAGTATGAACACCATGACCAGCAGTAAGTTTAGCGTCAGAATCTTGAATAGCTGTAGTGCTGGAAGAAAGAGTATTTTGACTATCTTCAGTAAGATCTTGAATTTCTGAAGCAGTATTACAATTACTTTTGGCATCTGTTTCTAATTCTATGTGTGACATAGAGCTTGAATCAACAGGTTTAACCTGTGTGCTAGAGAGATGCTTCACGTGTACTCGCTGAGTTTCAGACTTGCCTCTCTTACTATTACCAAACAAACTGTACCTTCTTTTAACCTGCCTTTTTAATCTAAAAGTCTTACTCTGACCAAATGAAGACCTTAACAAGACAACATTTCTTTTATATTTTGCTCTATTAAATCTCCTTGTCATGTTTAAACTGCTAACTAGCTTTTTGGTAGTTGAAGGGAGTTCTGGTTTCTGCCATGCATTTTCTGAAGGTCCTCGTATTTCTAGTTTTTCAGTATGGACCTCATCATTTCCTTCTACGCTGGAAGAAAGCAACTTTTCTTCTGTCGTAGTATCTGCCTTTTCAGTGGGAACTTTTGAAGATGGTATCTTTTCAACAACTTCAGTGCCATCATTTTGTTTAGACAAACTTACTTTTGAGCCTTTCAGTGCACTGCAAATACTTAATTCTTCTGCATCAGCACTTCTTGCACTTAATTTACTGGTCCCGGGTTTTGCTCTGACAGTCCTCTCTCTAGTTGCAATAGATTGTTGGTTTTTAAAGGGTTTTTTTGTCAATATCTGTACAAATCCTCCCCGTGCAGCAAGATTTTGGCGTCGAAGATGCATCTTGCTAAGGAAATGAGCATTTAGGAGATTTTCCTCAGCACTCTGAAAACCACAAAGATCACAACAAAATATCTTGGATTTCTCATGATCGTGCTTAACATGCGTTTCTAATATTGAACAACATTCAGCTGTGCAGCTACAGTGAGGGCATGTTTGGTCTTTGCATTGCTTAGAGAGGCCTTCTTGTTTATGTTTTTCTGTATCAGAGCAGGAAGGTAAACACTGATGACTCATTTTGTCTTTAAGACCTTTGGATATGTTTCCAACTGTATAGCCAACACTGATTTCTTCTGAAGACGACAACTTGACAGGAACAGTAGCTGGCACCTCTTGTGAATGATTATTTTCCTTGTGAATTTTCAATATGGCACCATCAGCACATTTGAAATCACAATATTGGCACAGGAAATTTGAATTAAATATGTCATTACCAAGACAACTGGCAATTCCTTCATTCTCTACAGCTCCAGCTACTATACTACTTCCTTCTCCAGCTACACCTTTGTGCAATTTCCTTTCACTGTCTTTCCAGTCTTCTGAAGAACTCCGCTTTCTTTTTCTGGAGACATTATCAGGTTTGTCTGCTTCAACACTATCCAGGCTTGGTGATCCTGACAGTGCCCTTTTGTTTGTGCCATTCTCTTTTCTTTTCTTTTCAAGGTCCCTGAACACTTCATCTGATATAAGCCTTGTTTTCTGCTGAGATGAAGAGTCACATCCAGCATTTTCTGATGTATTTCTCTGGGATTCTTCTGTCAACTCAGTTTGTAAACTCTCATCAGCTTCATCTCTCTTCTTCTTTTCCTCCCCATCCATTCTTAATATCAGTTGTAGATCATTTGGCTTAGTACCTATAAAACAAATGAGTTATTATTAGTCTTTGATACACACCCAAAAGTTAAAAGACTCAAGTAAAAAAAAAAAAAGCAATAGCAAATCAAAATCATGGCAGGAAGACAGATACAATTAAAGATATGATGCTACATTTTCACTATGGTGTCTAAATTTAGGACATCTAAAAATCAAACCAACTTTCTAGGCCCTGGTTATAGAGCTGTCACTGTGATGAGCATAATATGAGTGAGCACTAGTTTGTTTTTGTATAATCAAGCCATTTACTACATACTTAAACCTGGGCAGACAAGCCTAACCTTTGTTTCTGGAAGCATTTTTAGGACATGAAACACTAACAGCTTTCAGGGAACAAGCCATGGGATGTTCCTAGAAAGCCAGGTTCTCAAATTTTAATGCTCAAAGGAGAAAGTGACCATGACTCCAATAGCAAGCAAAACAAAGACAACATACATTTCAAATATTCTAAGTATAAAGCTTTCTTTCCTTCCTCTGCTTTGATTACCTTGCTAAAGAAGGAAAACAAAAATAGAGCCATGTTGTTAAAGAATATGCCACAAGTATAGTTCCCCATCATTCCTAAAATATCCTCTAAAACTCAATTTTTCAAATGGGGGCAGGGGAGAGGGGAGTGAAACAGAAAAAAAAAAAAAGTAATGAAGTAGCAGTGCAGAGAAGGGCAGCATCTTTGAACCCCAGCACAAACTCTAACCATCCAAATCCAGTTACCAAAAGCTTTTGCTCAGCTGCCCAGTGTGACTCTCCTGCTCCCAAAAAGATGTCACTGCTAGAAAACTGATGCTACCAACACAGTCTGTAAGAGGGATGGGGGTGAGAAATAAAATCTAGACATTTATTACCCTTTCATTTTGATATGAAGCAATTGAGAATTGAAAATGCATTTCCTTTTAACAGATGATTAAATACTAAATGTTTATCTATGTGCTTTACACTATGATTTAAACATCAATTTGCTGCAGATACAAGTATCCAGTTTTTTGTTCAGTTACCCACTGAATGAGGCCATGACCACAATTGTAAGTACTTCTTGACAAGATTAAGTAATTGCAATGTTGATACAGAAAACACAGGGTACAAAAAACTATTCAAGTACATGCTAAAAAAATAAATTTAAAAATAAGCTTATTTTTGAGGACAAAGCAAGAAAGTATTAAACTTGGGAAATATACTGAAAACCATTAGACTTATTACCTATGGAAGTAAAAAAATGCTTTTCTGTGTAATAAAAATTTATGGAAAGCATATAAGGAATTGAGTGCACAGTAGTTGCATACATTGAACAGTTTTTCAACTGCAGGCTTCTCACTGAGCTAAAGTACTGACCAAAGTCATACTGAGCTGGCTTAACAAGAGAATAACGACCTCCAGATCACAGCATCCCTTTGGAGGATCCAGATTTTGCTTCTCTAATTGTGGTTTTCTGATCCTTATACACTACTATTTTTCTTAGTTCACTAAATCATGATAGAAACTATCACAATTAGTCAGAAGTACAACAATCAGGTCTACAGTCTCAGCAGGTGTAAGTCAGCATATTGTCAGTATGCTCAAAACCACTACAGCAATGAATAGCAGAGGAGGAGGAAGTCTTTGAAGCACAAGCTTACCGTGAAATCATTTATGAGCACTGTTTGGGATACAGAAAAGAAGATCAGATGAAAATTATGTTGTTTACCTGCAGTACAGCTTTATTTATAAAACTTGGCAAATACCAAGAAATTACTTCAGTGATGAATGCCACAAATCCATCTTTAACTGCACACAGCACCTATGGGAGCTTCGCCTTGCTGCACCTCCACAGAAGGTTCCCAGCCCACCACTGAGACTTGACCACTCTTCCCTTGCATGGCCTGGGGAAGAACAGCACTTTTTTCTTTGCTGTACAAGACAATTTGCAATCTCAAACCAATTCTCCATCTTCTTTATAGGATATTTTCCTCTCAGACCATCTGATTTATCAAAGAACCTGTCCAGCAGTGAATGAATACCTGCACTGGAAATTTCCACTACCAAAGGTTGCCTTGGGATAATTAGGGGTTTCTCCATCAAGAAGAATTGATACATCCAAAACGTATGAATATAAATAACGGACTGGTGGCTCCGCACCATACTCTCCTCTGACACACTTCATGCCCATTTAAAGCCATCCTACAATTCACTTTAAACCTTTAAGTGCTGTCAATCTCTGACAGAAATGGCAATCCACTTTCAGCCAGAGATACAGCAATCACTGGAGGTGGATGCCACCAGCTGTCCAGTTCCGAGCTGTCACAGGCAGGTATCAGCAGTCTCAGAACATGCCTCTTCTGCCACACCAGCACAGATTCAGCTCATCTCCACTAGCCACCCACATACCTCAGAAAAGACTGTTGATTATTTACATACATTATCTGCAGGCTTAGCATTACTTCTCAGAATTTGTTCACAAACTTTTCAATAGAAGTTCATCTTTCTCTGTGCTCTACCAAAAAATCCTGGGTTTCAGACCCAGTTCTGGCATCAGATCTTGTCTTCAACTCAACTGTATTGCATCAATTAAGGATTTTTTTCAAAAACTTACGAAATAAAAATATTTCCCTTATTTTATCTTTGTAAACTGTTTGTAGTCACAAGTACAAACTAGTTGCTAGGCCGGTGAAAAATACAAATCTCACAGGTATGAAATTAAAATAGTCATATATGTAATATAAACCTGCAAAGGACCCTTATGCCCCAGCCTTCTTGCCTAATTCCTCCAGTTCTCCAAGTCAACAGTAAATGGAGACACTTGTCTCTGCCTTAATTTCATGTACTTAACTTCTAGCACACAAACAAGGGATACAATCCGCTTCATTTGCAGGTAGTACTACTAATGAAGTCAACAGCCTCACACCTATCCCCATAACTAATAACAAGTATCATAAAGGCAATAGCTCCTTGGCTGCACAGCACAAGTTAGGTGTAGAAACAATTAATGATGTGCCTTTACCAGTTTCATCTCTACCTCACATCTGAGTTTTCATGAAAATAATCTCCCCTTGTGCACCCTTCCCTGAGATAGATTTGCCTCTGTCCCACCTCTGTGCATAAGCTGTGTAAAATTTCTCTATGTGGGAGTATGCACCTGCATGAAACCATATTCCAGAAGGAATCCTCTATGAAAAAAAACAATTATGAGGTGGTTGCTGTTGTTTCTCTAAAATTACCCCTAGATTAAGTAATCTAAGGAATTAAATTGCCTTTGATTTCTTTTAGTTCTCTCTCAAAGTTGCCTTTAGGACAAGAGCACATCTCCTGAGGCAGGCACTTAATGGCTACTGTCACTACTTCTTGTTGGGACCATAGTCAGTGATTTGCCAAGCTCTGGCCAGTTCTCCACATCTCAGATAAGATCCAGACCACAACACTGAACCATGTCCCTGTTTCTCCCCAGTATGATCTTTGCTCAGATAACACAGCTGTGTCTGTAACAATTTCCTTAGTATTTGCATCAGCTTCCTTCATGGGAGAGTAGTGTCCCACAGCCAACAGAAGCTGGGGGAAAACCTCAGCTTCCTGCATGGATTTATTGCACAAATGACTAATTACTACTTGAAGGATGCATTCAGCATACCCTAAGCCTCCTCTAGGCAAAAGGAGCCTAGAGTGATTCTTCCTCTGCTGTAAACTTCTCTCCTGAAAGTGCCTTCTCAGATTTGCCACAGGAGGACAATGGCAAAACAACAAACTAGTGACAAATCTGGATAGTTCTAACCGTCAGCCTGCATAAGTCAATTCACCTCTGCTCTCATCAAAGCCACTACACTAATTAAGGGCTACCTACAGTTGGTAATTAATACAGGAACCAATGCATCAGAGAAGTCATCAGCAGCACGCCAAGTTTGTACAGTCCCAGTGACCACATGATACATAAGGTTAAATATGTTTATTTTTGCAAAATTAATCTTGGATCAAACCTTAGTCTGGCACAGGGGTTGTCATCAGGAGCAAAGAATCAATGTCTGGATTAAATAATCTGGTGACAAAAACCACATTCTAGATGTAACAAATAATCCTCTGCAGCCATGGCATCTTAAGCACATGCTTAAGTCTAACTCCTGCTTATTAGTCTGACTGAATAAGCCTTTTGATATCAATGTAATGCTGGAAAACTCATATAGCAGTAGAGCTGGGGAGGAACAGCTCCTGAACTACCTTATTCATGGACCAACAAGGCTAAAAATAATGTAAGATGCAAGCTCTTGTGCTTTTCCTTCTGCCGTCACCTTTTCAGTATTCCAGTTATTCGGTTATTGTTTTACAGATACCTGAAGTGCAACAATACGTAACCACTTAATGTATTGCACAAATAAGCCAGAAAGGATTTATAGAGGCTTTGAGACTGCACTGGTGGTATCACCAGGTACAACGCAGCAAATCACCAGAGCGCAGGATCGAGCCCCAGCTAAGCACACAGCAGTCATATCTTCAGTATTTCCAGAGTGTAAAACCAGTTCTGTCAAACCACACTCTCTTAACATCATATTTGATGTTCAAAATGAAGCTGTTCTAACTCAAAAGTGGGTTGACTTTTTGTAACATAAATCTTTTGTTAATGTTCATATAAATCAAGTATAGCTGAACAGATTATTAAAGGATATGACCAAAAATTAATTTGCCACATTAGCTTCAGGTTAACAAATTCTTCTGCTTGGAGACAGCCATACATTACCTAACACATTTTAAGGTTCCCTGCAGCCCACTGCCATTCCTAAGTTTTGGAAAGAAACCTGTTGTGGCCCCACCATTTGTGCACAGAAAAAACTAAGCTCAGTGATTCTGCTGTAAATTGGAGTGAAGTCCTCAACATAGTTCATTTCCTTCAGTGATTTTCCGAGTAATCAGAAGAAGTGAAAAATGCATTTAAGTTCTTCAAAAGCAGTATGTTTATGTTACATGTTACATCTGCATAGGCCATATATCCCAATCTTTACAGAATATATGAGACACCTACTTTTAAATTACAAGTCCATAAGACACACTACTTCAGCTGTGTCACAGAAACCAATATAGCTAAAGATTCTCCTTTTTTTAATTGGGATTTCTAAATTGTCAGAATTATGGAATTATCTTTCAATATTTAATCTAATTTAAAAGACAACCCACAGTCACAATTCAGCACCATCTCACTACCTATAAAGAAGAAAACAAATACAAAAAATGAGAAAAATACCATTTTTTGAGCTGCCACCACCATTTTTTACTAGATAACAACACAAATCTTTGTATTCTTCCTACAATTCTTTTTTGTATATTGATATAATATCTACTACAGTTCTACACAAAAGCATCAGTCATTTGCAGACAGTTTATCTTTTCTTTGATGAAAATAGAGAACATTTGAGTTGAGTGTTTGCTCTAATTTTTTCCATCTGGTCCAAAAAATAGTATATAATTCCTCTGTGCCAAAAAAGGTGGACACAGTGCAGTTAACATTTTCAATGTAAGACTTGCATTGCCCTTATCCTCAGGTAAAACTTAGAAGAAATAATCTTAAATCAAGATCAAAGGGACAAACAGATTAGTGATGATCTATAAACCTGTAACGAATTGCAAAGTTCCTTAACTTGATGCTCCATACAGTTTTATTTACTTTTCTTTTTGGTCATATGCTGGCTCTTTAAGGGAAGGAGTAGGGATATGTACAGAAGAACCCAAGAAAGAACATTTACAAGTATTAAATTCCATTTCGGTTTTTAGGTTTTTTTGCTGAACCTGGCATTAGAATTCCCAAAGCACTTCCAAATCACAGTATTATCATCTCCAAGTATTCAATACCCAATCTGCAGTGTTTGTAAAAGTTGTGACACACAGAAAACACACTTCCATTTTTCTTCCATTGAAAATTTCTCTTTTTTAGACAATTAATTCTTTCAATGAAATCATGCATACAACGAAGCAAGATCATTTTAATGAGCTCCTTAAATAGCCCACACAAAACAGAATGTGAACAACTCATCTCAACAGATGACCTTTGTGTCAAATAAACATCTTTTCATTTTCAAGGGCATAACATCCTTCCTAAATCAAATCATAGGTCTGTTTTTGGCATTACAAAGTTACCTCTCTTCCTTCAGACAGACTAATCCAAGAGAATAGTCTCCTCATTGATGGAATACAGAAGACAGTATCGGTTCACATGGAACAAAGATCACCTTTATTTTGAGAAATATTTGATGCTAACCATTACAAACGTATTTTCCCTTTCAGCTCAAGAATGCTGGAAATTTGAGCTCTGTGTCATGAGCCAGTTCTTCATAGAATAGAATCATAGGATCATTTTAGTTGGAAAAGACCTTTAAGATCATCAAGTCCGACCGTTAACCTAGCACACTTCCAAGTCCACCACTAAACCATGTCCCTAAGTACCACATCTACATGTCTTTTAAATACCTCCAGGCATGGTTATTCAACCACTTCCCTGGGCAGTGTGATCCAACACTTGACAACCCCTTTGGTGAAGAAATTTTTCCTAATATCCAATCTAAACCTTTCTGGCATGATTCTTCATAGGACTTGTTCTCTAGTCCCTTCACCAGCTTTGTTGCTCTTCTTTGGACATGCTCCAACACCTTGATGACTTCCTTGTAGTGAGGGGCCCAAAACTGAACACAGTAGTCAAGATGCAGCCTCACCAGTGCCGAGTACAGAGGGACGGTCACTTCGGTAGTCCTGCTGGCCACACTATTCCTGATACAAGCCAGGATACCATTGGCATTCTTACCCACTCAGGCACACTGCTGGCTCATGTACATCTGGCTGTCAACCAGCACCCCAAGGCCCTTTTCTGCCAGGTAGATTTCCAGCCACTTCCCCAAGCCTGTAGTGTTGCATGAGGTTGTTGTGACCAAAGTGCAGGACCTGGCACTTGGCCCTGTTGAACCTCATACAACTGAACTCAGCTCATCTCTCAAGCCTGTCCAGATTACTCTGTAGAGCCTTTCTATGCTCAAGCAGATCAACACTGCTTACCAACTTAGTGTCATCTGCAAACTCACTGAGGGCGCACTCAGTCCCCTCATCTAGATCAGTGATAAAGGCATTAAACAGAACTGGCATCAACACTGAACCCTGGGGAACACCACTTGTGACCGTTTTCCAGCTGGATTTAACTCTATTCACCATCACTCTTTGGGCCAACCAGCCAGTGAAGAGTAAAGGCACTCATTTTGCTAGGGAACCAGAACCTCCACAGCTAAACAAGCTATAGGTTTTCAAAGACTAAAGACTTGGAAACTTCTGCACTGGTGTATCTACAATGGTTAAAGAAAAAAATAAAAAGCCCACTCATAGTCATCACTTGCATGTCACTGAAAACAGCAAGTTACCTGCACCCGCTAACTTTATTTTCTCGCAGACATGAAGGAACTGTAACGGCATCATGGGGAAAGACACTCTGCATTACGACTCGCATCCTTCTTGCTTCTGCTTTCAAACCACTGAAAGTCCTTCTGGGGCAGCAGCAATTGGCAACATAAAGGAAGGTCTCATGAATTCTGACATACAAAGAAAATAATTTTTAATTCACACCAAAAAAATGAAGAGAAAAAGGGAAGGCTTCCTAGTTGGTAATTCACTCACTTCAGAAAGAGCCAAAGCTGCTAAATGCAGCAGTGACCATTGATTAGATCAGCTTCGAAGAAGGAATCAAAAAAGGAATTCATGGATACATATTCATTTCAAGTGTTGTCAGAATCAATAGGCGTGTATGTCCAAGGAAATCCACTAGTATCTGCTAAAAATTGTTGATTAACCCCCAGATTTTCAATTTTTGAAAATTTAAAAAGGTCCATATATTTTGAATCATAAATCCAAAAAATGTTTACTATTTCCAGTGCGAGGCATACATACAGGAACAGCAATAAAAATATGCAACAGAAAATTCTGAGGATCCAAAAAAGATCATATTCATATAGCACTGTGATATTTATGGATGAAAAGCACGGTTTAAGTATTCTCAAAACACTTCAGAGAGTTTATCGGGTCCTTGAAGGACACTTCCAGGAAAGAAATGTTCATTTTTCACATACAGTAATGAGTCCCACAGTTTGTGGGAATTCTCAGAATGACATGGTTTCATGAGAGATGCAATTATTACCAACTTCACCAATTAAAGCTAGAGAGAAGCAAAAACTAAATGCAATTTGAATTATTTTTCTACCATAGGCTGTAATACCCTCTTATGTACAGTGGCCCACACTGGAATCCATCAAGGGAAGTACACAAGCACTATCACTGACAACTTAAAAAAATGTTGGAAGTCTTAACTTTTTCCTGCATATTAGCAGCAAAAGACAAAACTAAGTTGAAACTGCTGTTACTTGCAAACTGGACCTTGGAAATTTTATCCTACAAACCTGGTCTTAGAAACCCCAGCTCTGTTCTACTTTAAAATATAAGGAGCATGAATTTACTAGATGCCATTCTGGTGTTTAATACTTGGCAAGATATACCACACTGTCATCAACTTTTGCTCAAAATTAAACCTAAAAGATAAAAAAATATTTAGCCCCTTGTTTTAAACTACTGTACCATATTAAAAGCAACAAGAGGCCTCCCTCATCACAGCCTAGGACACATTTGTCTACTAACAGAGCCTGAGCAGGCTCGAGGAATTAGCAGCACCAGCACAGGTGAAAAGGCCAACACAAATGGCCAGGTCTCTGCTGGCTGTGAGCCAACAACCAATTTTTTTTAGTTATTTTAATCAAGATGCAGAAGAGAAGTAGGAACTAGAGCAAACAGCAAGGAAGAACAAAAACAACAACAACAAAAAAGGCATTTTTTTGCATTGAAATGTTCTCTTCATTTTTTTGTAACAAATTTTCTTTTTTTTAAATATATTGAGCATTTTGCAGGCATTTATTATCCAGCTATTCACTGAGCCATAGCTCACTGAACATAAAAAAAGAACCAAGAAACTAGAAAAAAAGAAAAGAACCTAGCCGATTTAATTGCAAATGAAAGGTAGGGGGGAGTGTCGATCTGCCAGAGGGTAGGAAGAAGCTGCAGAGGGACTTGGACAGTCTGGGTCAATGGGCCGAGGCCAGTGGCATGAAATTCAACGAGACCAAGTGCAGGGTCCTACACTTTGGCCACAATAGCCCAGGCAGCGCTACAGGCTGGGGGAAGAGTGACTGGAGAGCGGCATGACAGAGAGGGACCTGAGAGTGCTGGTGGACAGCCGGTTGAACATGAGCCAGCAGTGTGCCCAGGTGGCCCAGAAGGCCAATGGCATCCTGGCTTGTATCAGGAATAGTGTGGCCAGCAGGAGTAGGAATGTGATTCTCCCCCTGTACTCAGCACTGGTGAGGCCTCACCTTGAGTACTGTGTCCAGTTCTGGGCCCCTCACTTCAAGAAGGACGTTGAGGTGCTGGAGCTGGTCCAGAGGAGAGCAACAAGGCTGGTGAAGGGACTAGAGGGAAAGTCTTATAGGGATAGGCTGAGGGAGCTGGGGTTGTTTAGCCTGGGGAAGAAGAGACTCAGGGGGGACCTTATCACTCTCTTCAACTACCTGAAGGGAGGTTGTAGTCAGGTGGGGGTCAGGCTCTTCTCCCAGGCAACTAGTGACAAGACAAGAGGGCACGGCCTGAAGCTGCGCCAGGAGAGGTTTAGGTTGGATATTAGGAAGCACTTCCTCATGGAGAGGGTGATTAGACATTGGAATGGACTGCCCAGGGAAGTGGTGGAGACAGCGTCCCTGGATGTGTTCAAGGAAAAGGCTGGATGTGGCACCTAGTGCCATGGTCTAGCTGATGTGGTGGTGTTAGGTCATAGGCTGGACTTGATGACCTCAGAGGTCTTTTCCAGCCTTGGTGTCTGTAGGCTGATAATAATTTGAATGCATTTTATCCACAATTAATGCAAACATGCCAGAAATTCACAGCTAAATAAAATAAATAAATATTTAATTTTTAAAACAAAACAAAACATAAACCCAGACACATTTAGTGTGAAGTCAGGATGCCAAAACTGTAGAAAAGGCATTAAGGAGGGAAGATGGCAGAAAGTAGAAAGGAAAATTCAACATGTCTTAAATACTAGGATTTTCTGACTAATCATTTTAATTGCCTTGCCTGTAGCTCTTTAATGACATTCTACTGAGGTAAATCAGGCCCACATGGTTTAACTTAATGTATCTATTGCCATCTTTTAAATTACTGAGGCACAGGATGCATGTAGTAATCTGTGTGTATATATGCACATGCTTCTCAGTGTCATTGCATATCCTGACTTTCTCTTGCCAGCTGCCTGCTCAAGTAGCTCAGCTGAGAAGAGCTGCATGAGTTTTTGGCTGAACAGGTAACATGAGGAGTTGGGATTATTTTTGTGGTAAGTTTAACAAAGTTTCCAGAGAAGAATACAAAGTGTACATACTCTTGTAAAGAAAAGGAGAAATTAATAAAAATAAAAGCATTCTGATGACATCTGGTGGCCACTTCACACACAGTAGTAATTCTCCTTCATCTGAGAAAAGCAGATCAAAGAGCAACATGTTACATGTCCTTTTGATAAGCATATTTACAGAAAGGACAGCTGACATTATTATCAATTAGAATATATACTCACTGGAATATACATGTTTACATGTCTGTATATATCAAATTACTGTATTACTGGTATAGACATATAGACATACTCAACAATTTTGACTATTTAAGACAAAACCTGTTTTTCTGTACAATAAAACAGAAGTGAGCACACTGGAAGTATTTCAGCTCAATCCTACAAGTCATATGAAACTAACTTTCTTTTCAGTTTTGATTTTCCAGCTCAGTTGCTTAAATAAGGCAGAGGATGATAAAGGAGAAGAACAGAACCACAGCATCACAGAATCACCAGGGCTGGAAAAGACCTTTAAGATCATCAAATTCAGACTATGACCTAACACCACCACATCAGCTAGACCACGGCACTAAGTGCCACATCCAGCCTTTCCTTGAACACATCCAGGGACGGTGCCTCCACCCCTGTCCATTCCAATGTCAGTGGAAGGAGGGGGCTGTATCGCACCTGGGTGCACTCAGAAGGATGGATGCTGTCCCTAATCCCTTCCACAACACGTTAGTCCTCCAGCACACTACAGCAAAGCATAACAAGCAGCCTTTACTTCTTTGTATCACAGGATCTCTAACAAGAATAAATTAATATCCATGATTAGGAATTAGTATAAAGAGGTGATAGCTGTACACAGTTCTCAGGTACAGAGGGGATAAGCCTTTAACATGCAGGGGAAAAGCTGCATGTAAAATCACACCTTTTCTCCTTAGTGTTTTTTGTAATACATGCAAGCAATCACAATAGTGCTGCCATCTCCTCCACAACACATGGTAGGATTTTTTTCCTCGATAACCTTAGGCGATCATCACTAAGACTTAAACCACACATAGCTGTGCAAAGCTTGGCTTCCTCCGTAACAACCATTACTTGTTTTCAGGGGAACAAATCCATGCGACAGCTGAAGTTGCTGAACTCCTTTTAAACCTACGTACTTATGCACTTTGACCAGTTGAGGGGGTTACCATTGAATTTTATTCTTATTTCCATCACTGTCCTTGCCAAGATGGAAACCAATGTAAGACAGCAATGGGAGGCATACAGGCTCAATGGTGGCATCATGAGTCCAAGCACTGGCAATATGAGATGATTAAAAAATTACTCTCGACTTCTGCGGTGTCTGTGATACCAGTCAAGAGATATTATACTGATACAACATGGAGCCTTTTCCCTTTCCCATACCCATGCCCTTCTCCACAGTTAAGATATGTAGCTACAAAAGGTGACTTTGGTCCAGCAGATGAAAGAAGAGAGGCTGAAAGCCAAGCAGGCTCCCACCTCTTCCCATGAAAACCCACTCTTGGTCAGCAGATGGAGAGCAAAGGTGAATGAGGGAGGAAGCAGTGCTATGGCAAAGGGCTTGGTACACCCCTGAACTGGAGGATACCACAGCAACATCCACTTTGTGCCATGGCCCATATGGTGAAACTACATCCCCTAGGACAGCTCCTAGCCAGCTAGAATTGAAAGAGGGAAGGAACTGAAGTCATCTACCTGGACTTGTGGTAAGCATTTGACACCGTCCAGCACAACATTCTTGTCTCTAAATTAGAGAGACATGGACTTAACAGATGGACCATTCAGTGGACAAGGAACTGGCTGGACAGCTGCACTCAAGAGTTGTGGTCAACAGTTTGATGTCCAAGTGGAGATCAGTGATGGGTGGCATTCCTCAGGGGTCGGAATTGGTGTCACAGTTTAACATTGGGCTGGCAATTAAACGAATGACAGATGCTCACTATTAACCCCCTCCCTCCCCCTACAGGGAAAGGACAGAGAATAAGGGAGAGACTTATGGGTTGGAAACTAAACTATACAATTTTAATGAAACAGAAGCAATGAAAATAATGAAATATGTACAAATATATACAAAACCACTATCATGCACCCCCCGTCCCCCCAGTAATGCTCATGTCATCACCGAGGCTGCAGGACAGGCCCTGGAAAAGTCCTGGACTTCACTCCTGGAGTCAGCAGCAAATGGGAGCTGGATGCAGGAACACACGGATTCAGGAAAACATAGATTGGGATCAAAAGCAGACAAACAGAATCTTCCCAGGACATGGCCATGGATGAAAAGAACTTGACCCTCATGATCCCTCATATTTATACCAAATATGACATGTATAGGATGCTTCGTTTCGTCAATTTTAGTCACCTGTCTGGTCCGTTCCTCCCCAAAGAAGGGTTGCAGGTGTGACCCCTTTACTCCCTTCTGGTTCTGGAACCTAAGATGTTTTTCAGAACCAAGCAGTGGCCTTGGTTCTACATACCATTCTCTCGCTGTAACTATAAACATTGAGAGTTATCAGTCCTAGAAGCAGACACTGACTGAAAAACATTATGTTAATTTCAGCAACTGCAGCTACTTAGAAGAGACTAAACTGAAAAGTAAAATTACTAAAAGGAAAATTGGTTCTATCCTGGTTCAAATGAGGACAATTGGGACCAATGCTGTTTAACATCTTTGCTGGTGACAAATCCCACTTTGCCCATGGACAGTGTGATCGAGTGCACTCTCAGCAAGTTTGCTGATGACACCAAGCTGTGTGGTGTGGTCAACACACTGGAGGGAAGGGACACCATCCAGAGGGACCTTGGTAGGCTGGAGAGGTGGGCCCATGCAAACCACATGAAGTTCAGCAAGGCCAAGTGCAAGGTCCTCCACATGGGTCTGGGCAATTCTAAGCACAATTACAAGCTGGTTGGAGAATGGACTGAGAGCAGCCCTGAGGAGAGAAGGACTTGGGGGTGTTGGTGGATGAAAAGCTCAACATGTTCCAGCAATGTGTGCTTGCAGCCCAGAAAGCCAATTCTGTCCTAGGCTGCATCAAAAGAAGCATAACTAGCAGGTCAAGGGAGGTGATTCTCTCCCTCTTCTAATCTGCTCCCATGAGACCTCACATGGAGTACTGTGTCCAGTTCTGGAGCCCCCAAGATATGAAGGACATGGAGCTGTTGGAGTGGGTCCAGAGGAGGGCTACAAAGATGATGAGAGGGCTGGAGCACTTCTCCTAGGAAGACAGACTGAGAGAGTTGGTTGTTCAGCCTGGAGAAGAGAAGGCTCTGGGGAGACCTTACAGCAGCCTTACAGTACCTGAAGGAGGCTTACAGGAAAGCTGGGGAGGGACTTTTTACAAGGGCATGTTGTGAGAGGATTATGGGGAACAGTTTTAAGCTGAAAGAGGGTAGATGTAGATTCTTCAGTGTGAGGGTGGTGAGACAGCGGCACAGGTTGCCCAGAGAAACTGTGGATGTCCCCTCCCTAGAATTGTTCAAGGCCAGGTTGGATGGGGATTTGAGCAACCTGGTCTAGCGGGAGGTGTCCCTGCCCATGGAAGGGGGGTTGGAACTAGATGATCTTTAAGGTCCCTTCCAGCCCAAACCATTCTGTGATTCTGTGACTTGAGGAGGAGAAGGGACAGACCCTTGCTGACACCACCATCACTTATAAAACCACAATTTACCTCTTGTCCAAAGCATTCACAGAACTGGTACTTGGGGAACAAATACCATTAAGGTTTCAAATGCCACTACTTTTCAATAGTACCCATTTCCCCTCATGCCTGTTTGTTTCAATGCAACAAATTTGATGCATACCTTAATCAGTCCCTGAAATTCAGCTATCTTCCAGAGCCAGAAAGGCACCTAGGCACATGCACAGTGTCAGCAGGATTTCTCCTAGGCATGACATGAGGCACATGTGTCCAAGTGCACCCTTGAACAAGGACTCACCTGGCAATAAAAATGTTCATTTCTCCTGCAGGAATGGTCCTTGCAGTGCAACAGCAGGCACAGTTGTGCTGGGGACTTGACAGCTTCCCTAATACCTACAATAATTATGCAGCTTCATTCTGTTACATCTAAGAGCTGCACCTTGCTTTCTTTTTTTCTGTTACTTGGGTTTCTAGTGTGCAAAATCTTGTTATTTTCAAGCAAATCCTGTAATAGCTACACAAGACTACAGTGCATTTCCTCCAGTTGTTGTTTTATTACAAACTCCAATTTCTAGTTGGCATCCATGCTATCAAACAGTTGCCCAGGACACACCAGCAGTGGCGCCCAAAGTGAGGGGAGTCTCCTCCTCCCCCAGGAGCCCGGTGGCCACACAAAGCCACTGCTAATGTGGCCAGTGGCTGGCATGATCAGGGTGGCACTGCAGCCCTCCTTCTCCTCAAGCTGGGAAGATATGTGCCAGTCAACTTGGTGGCCCTAGCTGCTGCCTCCTGCTCTCCAAATCTCTTCTGGGCAGGGAGTGCAGCATGCCACTAGACCTTCCCCGGAGGCAGCTGCTGGCATCACAGGAGGTTGCAGCAGGACCACACAGTGCTTCCCTGGGCAAGGGGACCTCGGGACCTAGGTCAGGGCAGAAACTTGTGCTTGTGGCCTCCGTATTTCCTCAATACATTGCTCTCTCTCAGGAACACGTTGGGAGAGTGTTATTTCTAAAAATACTACTAATTCACTGAAAAGCAGAGTTAAAATCAATCCCACAAACTTTCCTAAGATCAATAGGTTTTAATGAACATAGAAAACATACTTGGTGGCAACCACAGGCAAGTACCTGGAGACCAAGCTAGAGTAAGAAATAACACCTGCTCCAACACTTTCCTGGGAGAAAAAATTGACATATTACTAAGTAGGCTATCACTCAGCTCAAGCATTCCCATGATCTGAGGGACCGCAAGCTCACCCTTCTGGGCGGCCTGTGTGATGATTTATTTATCAGGGCAGAGCATGGGCAGGACAAATGGTCAGCCTTCCCCACCGCAGGCAGGGCAGCGTGTTGACACTGCTCTCAGCTGACCAAGGAGCTGGAATGGCAGACCCAGCCCATTTCTCTGATGGAGCAACATGGGTGCAGAAAGCAGACCGCAAGCCAAACGGGCTGCTTCTGACAGCAAAAGGTGCTGGCGTGGCCTGTTTTTCTCTCAGGTCATAAAAAGAATATTTAGTCCTGTGTTTCAGTCATGGATAGTAATTGTCCTGGTATTCGTCCTAGGAAAACACTTTTAACAAGTGCTGCCGGACTTTTTTTCCTATCTGTAGTCATCAATGGAAGAGACAGCAGGCTAAAATTAAAGCTTACAGATAACGGTAGCAAAAATGTTGGTTTATGTCTTTAAAAGTGAAGCCTAATATGAAGTGTGCTGTTCCATCTTGTAATTTCCAGACGACTTAAGCATTACATCCTATTTTTTTCCAAGCACTATGATTCAGATTTTCACTTTCTGGTAAATTCCATAAATATTTGATAATCAAACACAACTTATGTTTTGTCAGTTCTGCAGCCTTCTTCATTCTGAAGCATCAAATCCCTTTGAAGCAGGAAAGGAATTCAGTCTAACAGTGGCCATGTAATTCCATTTCACAACTTAAAATAGTGTTTTGTAACATATGGAGCATTTTTCCAGAATCTAATACGTGATATTCTTTCTGTAAACTAAACACTACAGAAGATTTTACTGGTTAAACCCCTGGAACAGCATAAATCACAGCAATATAAATATGCAAAGATTCTTATTACAATAATGAAAACTTTTTTCATTAACTCATTTTGCGTTATTGTGCTAAGGAGATCTAAGTATTCTTAAATGTATGTACAATTGAAATAAATAAATAAATGCCCCTTTATCAGCTATGAATTCCTCACAAAATGACATACAACCACATTTTTATAATTAAAATTAGCTCCTTTATTTGGGAAACTCAACAGTTAAGAATGCTCCACTATATTAGTAACTCTTTCTCCAGAATGCTTCAAAACAAAAATTAAGTTAGACTATTTTTAATAACTTGTAGATTTTAAGAGTGCCCAATTATGAACAAAAAAAGGATTACAGAATAAAGGTAGCAAATGCAGATTCAATGCTATTAAAAGGCAGACACATGAGATCTCATGTATCTTGTGCCATTTGTAAAAAGGTTGTTTTATTATCAGTGTAACTAATCACAATGAAGCCATCTCTTACAACCAAAGACATTATAATGAATTTTCTTTACAGCTACAGAGAAATGGGATTTGCTGTTCCATATCAAACTAGAACAGGCTGTATAAATTTTTCTTCATATTTATTGTTAAATGTAATTTTTATCTATAAAATCAGCCATGAAATATTAAAAAATGAAACAACAGAATTTATATCCTTTACTTAATTTAGTTTAAATGGTCTATTCACTAAAGAGAGGGAAAAAAGGTTAGATATGTATTATAGCTCACCCTCCCTTCTCCCCCCTAAGCATTTCCATTATAAACCCCCTAGTTTTTGGAATTTATAACTTGGCTGTAAAAATTCACTTCATACTTAGATTTGGTATACTTTTCCTTTTACAAATTAAAAAAAAAAAAAGTTTCAGGAGGAGAGCAAGAAAGGATGTGAGAGAAGGAGAAAAGCAATCAGACTAAAAATGTTATTGCTCAGCCACTTAAATCAGTAAATAAGGGTCATCTACTGTAATTCAGACCCATTTTTCACTCTGAGGAACCAGCAGGAGATGGTCAGCTGGCTGCACTGCAGCCCCTGGGCAGATGGATGCCAGGTACTGACCTTCAGCTGCTGCTGACCTGGGCCAGGTTCAGACTGGCAGACTAGGCAGGAAAACCTCCCTATCCTACTTCTGTCTCCTGGAGTCACCCGTACAACTGGGAACTGGGTGAATTGAATAAAAATGAGAACAGCAAGAAGTATTAAAATCATCTGAGTCAGAGAAAAGACAAGACAAAACAAACCAGCACATCTTAAAAAATAACAATAAACAAAATAGCATGTACAAAAAGGGCTTCTCCCAGTTAAAAGACCTAAGACTTGAGAATTCAGGAATTGGAGATTGGACAACATGTAGCACAATGAAAACTGCAACAGAAAGGCTGCCAAAAAACATCACACATCCAGGGAAGCCAAAGCATTAAAGGGTATAAAAATTGCTTTATTTAATACTGCATGGAAAACAGTTCATACATAAGAATGTAGATTCCAAAATGAAGCATGAAATAAGGCAACAGGAGACAAGCAACTTATGACTTTAAGGTGTAGGCTACAATCTAGGCTATTTCCTACTACCAATACCGTATTTTCAGCTTTTCCCTACAGCACAACAAAAAGCACAAAAGCAAAATGTACCTTCATTTTCAGAGTCTGCATTTTACAGTTTGAAAGGAACAGAAAAGAGTATCAAGAGAGCAAAACCCTGCTTTGATTCTCACAATGCAGCTGGTGAGTTGGTCAAGCTGGTGCTCTATGACAAATACATCCTTAAAACAACCAGACTCATAGTAAAGGCTGGAATTGTAAAATCAGTTGCCAGTTTATGGAATTTATGCCAGATCACCAACACAAAAAAGACAAAGGAAAGGGGAAGGTTGAACCAGGCAACAAGGATGCTCAAAGGGTTTGGTTGGTCCTGTGGCACAAAATTCAAAAACATTCCCAAAATTACTTAAGCCTGTATCCACTAGTGCTGTCAGTCAACACTGAACTGCTCAATGTCAAGTTTAAAATGTCTGGATCAGTGAGATGTGGAGTCCTGAGTTAGGTATCTGTATCTCACATACAATACACAGGAAGAAGAAAAAAATCAGCTCCTGCTCAACCCACACAGAACAGCCTCCACAGCTAGAGGGGAAAGACAGCAAGCACAAGTCCTGAACCCAGAAAAGGAAAGCTGTTTGGTCTAGCAATCTGGACAAAAGAAGGAGGCCATTGACTCTGCAGAGCCACTACCGTGCTGTTTACCTCTCACAAATCTGGAGAGCCTTGTTCTTGCACCTGTGGCGTGTCAGCTGTCCTGGCATTCTGAAGCACGCACCTAAGAAAAGCCCCCTCCTCCAAACCTACTGGAGCTGCCCAATAACAACACATCCCCTACTTCCGAAAACAGAGCAGAGCTTCAAGCCTGCACATCCCATGCAGGGATTATTAGGTTTTCATGATGATTCAGTAAAACCTACATTTACTCTGAGAGTATTTTTATTTTTTTATGTTAAAAAGTGCATAGACACTAATATTATTTCTATCAGAATTCATTATATTTATTTATGGTAAAAATGCATTAATTACAAAAATAGATATTGACCCAACATAAGCAAACACATAGTAGTTGTTCTACCCTTCAGCTGTTACTCAGTGGAAAAACACTGAAAGTGCATTAGGAGCACCTCGTAGAACTGTTCAAACAAATGCATATTTAAAAGAAAACCTCAACAATATTGCATTTAATTATAAAGTGTATTTTACAAATTACTGGAATTTGGGAGAATATCAGTCTTGAATATGTTCCTTTAAATTACCCTTATTTGAAAGGACTGGCATGGCTGTATTATCTATACATTTTTACATTGCTTGATGCAGGCAGTTGACTAATTAAAAATATACAGGACTAAACTTCAGGTTGACCTGCAGTGACTCCTATATGTAGTCTCAAAATTAACACGAGCACTGAATGCTACTAATCTTCAACTTGTAATAACTGATCAAAGAATACTGTCCTGTAATTTACTACATGCTAAAATCATAGTGCTGAACTGTGCATTTTCAAACAAGTGGTTTATAGCTCCAGATTTAAAATGCAAAGTTTCCATTATATTTAATAATTAAAACGCATGCTGTGTTATGGTTACATTTGGTGACTGGATTAGTAGTACTCCAACTGAGTTAAACAATGCCTTTTTCCTATTAGAGTTCATATTACCATATTATCTATTTGTTTAAGAAAAGGAAGAAAAAAAGCACAGCAAGGAAGAAGGAATAAAAAAGAAATATGAATATCAAACATACTGAAAGACAGTGAGGACCAAGACAGCAAGAAGACCTAGTATCAGCAAAATCTATGCTAGCTGAAAGCAGAAAAGCTGAAATACCTGTGCATTTAAATTATGAAAACTTTTTTAAGGCAAAGAATATTGTCCCTTTGTCAATAAGGGTTCTCATTCAAAGTAAAAGATTTAAAGCTCAGTCTGTTTTCCTAGATGTAGTCTCTACAAATTTAGGGAATACAGACATCACTGTCAAAGAGCGGACTCTCTCAGGCTGTCAACTTGTTAATTGGGGTCTGACTTCACAGGAAAGTGTGAAATTATGTAATTATTTATGCTTGGCAATTCTGATGGTTTAGACAGTTCCAGCACTATGAACATCATCTTTTATAAAGCAAAATTCCTACTGCAATTTTATTTTTGGGAATGTAGAGTCATAGAATGGTTTGGGTTGGAAAGGACCTTAAAGATCATCTAGTTCCAACCCCCCTGCATGGGCAGAGACACCTCCCACTAGACCAAGATGCTCAAAGCCGCATCCAGCCTGGCCTTGAACACTGCCAGGGAGGGGGCATCCACAACTTCCCTGGGCAACCTGTTCCACTGTCTCACCACCCTCACACTAAAGAACTTCTTCCTAATGTCTAACATAAATCTACCCTCTTTCAGCTTAAAACTGTTCCCACTCATCCTCTCACTGCACACCTTTGTAAATAGTCCCTCCCCAGCTTTCCTGTAGGCCCCTTCAGGTACCGGAAGGCTGCTGTAAAGTCTCCCCAGAGCCTTCTCTTCTCCAGGCTGAACAACCCGAACTGCCTCAGCCTGTCTTCGTAGGAGAGGTGCTCCAGCCCTCTGATCATCTTTGTGGTCCTCCTCTGGACTCTCTCCAGGAGCTCCATGTCCTTCTTGTACTGATGGCTCCAGAACTGGACACAGTACTCCATGTGAGGTCTCACCAGAGTGGAGTAGAGCAGGAGGATAACCTCCCTTTACCTGCTGGCCACACTTCTTTTGACGTATTATTACCATTAATTTTTTCTGTACTTTCTAGGTGGTTTATTCAAACAAAATTTAGTTATTATGTGAAGCATTTCTCCTCTCCAAAAACAGATACCATTGAGCTTAGAAGCACAATTTACAAGGATGAAAATTAATTTCAAAATAAAATCGAAAGGAAACCATGGCCACAGTGACATCAACTGAAGTTTTCTGGGCCCTGTCAGTTACATTCCTGCACTTACCTGCAACATTTAAGTAAACTTCAGAGATTAACTTTGTCTCCATTTCACATACATTTTCAATTATCTTGGTATCAGATTTGAAGAGAGGCTTGTGTGCCTGAAATTTTGCCTACTTCTTCTATTGAAGTTGGTGTAATGTACTACCTCTGCCTGTATGCTTTCTCCTAGGAAATCTATCCCGATAGGGTATATACCCTTTGCATACAAAATACAAAGTGTCTATTATCTGAAAAAAGTTTATCCAACACTATACCTCAAAATACATTTTATTGATACCAGCAGTATCTAAAATCATGATGATGTGAAAGAAGAAAAAGAGAAAATTTTCTTGCAAGACAGCCTCCACCTGCAAAGCTCAGCATGTTTTTTACCTGGAAAGAAAAACTGAATAGCCTGAACAGAACTGGCAAAACACATTGTCAGGTTTTCGCTTGTCCTCTCTCAACAACTGTCCACTCTACCTAATAACCTTGTGCCCAAGAAGGATTCTTGGGTTTTGAGAGAAGGAACTCCTTATGTCTCATCAGATGTCTGCTTTGGAGCAGCAGAAGGGACACCTCCAATATCAGACTTTCACCACCTCAGCCTCTTCCTGTCCTTTCTCCCTCTGGTTGCCATTCCTATTGCAAACTCCTTGGGTGACACAAAGAAAAGCAGACAAGGAACTAAGCTTACACACAGCTGTCTGCAGATATGATCAGAGGCACACACAAAGAAGTCAAAGAAAATACTTGCCACGAATTTTCAAGCTACCTAGACTTAGTATGACTCTCACATTCACAAGTCTCTCACATTCAATGACTCACATTCACACAAAAAAAAAAAAAAAAAAGTTTCTTCATACAATAAATCTGCAAAGTTCCTGGTACCAACAAGTAACAATGCTGTATTACAATACCTCTGCTTAAAAAACAAGCTCTGTCTTTGGGGTAAGATTTGGATTTTTAAAAATATCCAATTTTATTTCTTTGTTTTTGTTAGCACAAATTACGAGATGGAGAGCTTGTGTCAGGTCCTGATTTTGATCATTTAGACACAAATTGAAAAAATTCTGTTAAACTAAATGAAGATATTCCAATTGATATTCAGGTAAATGACATCAAATTCTAATCCCAGGTTTTCTTTCCTTCCTGATTAAATTACATTAATGTACACTCAAAACAAAGCAACTACTGCTAGTCCTAGTATTTTTTTCAGTAGAATAATATAACTGCTAACAAAACATTACATACACACATACATGAAGTCATCAGGGTTCTTTCCTATGTCTGCCATCTACCTGAAGCCTCAAAATAACAAGGCTTATAGCAGCATTATAGTATGTGACACAAACATACCATCCTAATGCAGGACAGAAGTGAACCTGCTTCCTGTAAAGACCTATAGGGCCACTGTTTTTCTCTTTTAACTCTATCAGGTTAATAAAAAGTATCAACCTGATACATATATGAGACAGCAAAAAACACAACACACTGCCTTCTTACATGGAACACACTAGGAAAAGGCTCAAAAACTAAATACTGCATCTTTGCAGTAAAATACTGCATCTTGCTAAAAAGTTTGACATAGTATTTATTGCCATATTACCCCTAATTAGCAGTTTAAGCTTGTTAACATGAACAGTTCTTTTCATTTAAGGTAAACAGGAATTATCTTTCCATTGTATAGGTAAAACTTGTAAATAGGACAGCTCATGAATTCTCAGATGAGAGTAACTAGGAAACTATTCATTAAGGCTTAGGTTATAAATTCAAAACATGAAGCATAACATGCTTAAAGAATAAGGTTTTATTTTTAAAAGCATTCATTAGGCTCTCATCTCCACGCCTCAGACTTGTAAATAATTTAAAATGAAAATGTGAACAACAGGGAGGAAAAAAAACAAATGCAATTCAAATCATTCCATTGTTGTACCAATAAAACTGAAAACAATAGAAAAGAAGTTGCCAGATTTTTAAGACAACATCCAGAAAACATTTTTATGTACTGTATCTTTGAACTTAGATATTATGCTAGCATTGGATCCAATAAAAAAAAAAATAGCTCTGATTTACAACAATCAAGCTGTGCCCAGTAAAGGATACACATGCTAAATTAATAATTTTTAGTATTCGTTGCCCTTTATTCTGCAGCTGCCAAAACAAACATACACACTGCAACTTATGGATGCTTTTAGATTTTTCATTTTTCCATTTTGACTTTTCAGAAATGTTTATCTTATTAACAATTTATATGACATAAGGCAAGAACTCCCTTCCTTTATCTTTAGTAAGATAAATCTAGGTTTGCCTCACATGGCGAGCATGAAAAGAAACAGCCTTCAGTTCACTGGCGTTGAAAACTGAAGAAGACAGAAATCAAACAGAAAACAAAACACAAGGATCATTGCTGTCCTTGCTGCATATTCAGTGTCCCAAATTCAATGTCAATACATCCCTGCAGAACATGTGTTACACAGCAAGGAACAGGGAGAGATCAATGTTTTGCCTTAATTGAATTTCTGGAGTTTGCTAGCCTTTTCCCAAGTACTTGGAACCATCTAACTTAAATCTAATGTGTGGTTTCACTTTAACACTCAATGGAAGACAAGCACGGAACAGGCATTTCTCCTTGTTAGCAGACCAGAAGGGATTGCAAAATGCAACCACATCATGGTTCCTGGGGAAGAAGATGGGCACGTCATCACATGAAGATCAAGACATGCTCCTCAGAAGCCTTGAGCTTACTGTCTGCACCCCACAGACCAGGAAGCTGGATACTTTTCAGACACAAGGGATTTCCTTAATGGGTGCAGAACAACGAACAGGAAACCTGACTCTTCCAGTGAGCTCTGGGCATATAGCAGGTGTGAAATGCAGCTGCAGCCCATACAACTTACAGCCAGCATGGTGCTTCATATGGGCACCAAGCTCCCCAGGCAGCACGTGAGCAGTGAGTCTGATGCTTGCTCACATGAACCCAGACTGGTAGGTCACCCCAGTTCATGCTTTTCCCTCAAGCACACAAGGAGGTGGTGCCAACATGCAACATACCACCAGTGCAGGTTAAGTACACAAGCCACTGCCTGCTTAGGCATCTCTTAAAACCAACTCTGGATAACCTATCTTATACGTTTATATTAAATGTTTATAGCAACCATGTTCTACTAACTTACAAAAAGCAAACAAACTCAACCACTAACCCACCAAATGGAAACAGGGGCAGGTCACAGGCTCTTCCAGAGCAAGCCCAAGCTTGAAAACCTGCCTTAAGAGAGAACTCACATGTACAGAAGTACAAAGCCATACCAGAGGTCTTAAAGCCATCCAAATGACACCAAAACAGTTTGTTTCTGTTTTTGCATAAATTATAACTTTTCTGAGGACCTCCAAGCTATTCAAAATGCTTGCTGGAATGTCTCCTACAGACATATTTCTATACCACATTATTGTATCAGATTCCATAACAAAATACCACACAAAACCGCAGTCTCTATGTAAACTGATTACTTAGTATTACGTTTTTGGACTAGTTTTGTTACACATTGTAATTGTGGTGAATTTTAACATTTATATTATTTTTTAAAAATCTTTGTACCTATATTCTGAGATACTTTTGATATACCAAGCATGGGCCTAAGGACAGCAAGAAACTTTTTTTTTAACTACAATGAGACGAAATACCAGACAGGAAAGCATCTATATGAATGTTTGTAGCAAAACAGTAATTTATAGAGATGCATACATCCAGATCTAGACACTGAAGTACTGCATACCCTAACTACTCTGCATGCCTCCTCCTTGGCCATTACATGTGCCACACACACACACAAGAAATTATGTTTTTAGACTCAGAAAGGCAGAGGCAATTAAAATATGCCTGTACCACTAAGGACCGAAGGAAACTAAGTCCATTCTCAGCCTCCCAGCCCAGTTAAATATAACCCATAATGTTACAGACAGTAGTTAAGCAGTAGGCCAGACTACTTAGAAAAAAGGTCAGTCTGCTGTAGAACAATGAAACAAAACAAAACAAAAAATGAGCAATCAACAACTCTGCTAATGCAGTACTGGAAAGCATTCATGAGTCATGCAAACAAGGATTTTACTTTTGGAACATCATTACTGCCTGTTTCTAAATAGCACTTGGGTTATTTCTTTGTAAAGAAGCCTGTGAATTGGCTAGCACTTACTGTAATTTTCCTTTTCGTATCAAGGAAAGAACTAGAGGTAACTAGACTTCTTGCTGCTCTAAAGATTGCTGCCATTTTATAAGTTGGGACACAATCTTCTTTCATCTTCACATGTTGAATGACTGAAATTAAGTAAAAAAAGAAAACATGCATGCATATTTCAAATAAACACCAAGAATGGGCTATAGATTCTTCTGTAACTACAGAACCTTCACTGGCAGAGAGCAAAAACAGGATCACCAGAATTCACAGCTGCAGAGCAGGAAGGCAGATATGTCTCCCGTTTTAAACATACAACTTCCTTCTGCAAAGCAAAAAACGCGTTTGGAATTTATTCAGGTGAGATATTAGAGATTACAAGGACAACGTCTTTACATTTTTTGCTTCTTCACTGGTTTTATACATACAGGCTAATAAACACTTTGAGCTTATGTCTTAGCACAGGCCAAAATTTAAAAAATTAAAAAGTACCCAGTTTAGAAGAAAAGTAGGTATAGGCATATTTCCTTTAAACTTTCACTCACTTTTGTGTAATGCCATAAGAATGTCCACTGCAAAGGCAGACAGATCAAAGATTAAATCAGTCTGATGTTATCAGAGAGATCTCACGTGAACTTTGGCACTCTGGGCAACATTTAGGTGGTTTGCAATGCCACCTCCTGTGCAGGCCTACTCACAGTTCATTCTCATGTTAATCCCATGCATCTTATTAGCTCTAAGCATCACCAGGTGAGGTGTACTGCTGATTCCCTATACAGACTCGCGTTCACCAAGAAGCGCTGTAGGCCATTGATCTTGCTCATTCCACTCAAGTCGTTCCCTGCAGGGGCAGTGGCACTCCCACGCCTGTGCTGCCACCGGCCAGGCACAACACCCCTCTGGGGTAGAGCCATAGCCAAGAGGGCTCCGCTGGCCTGCTGTTGACTATTGTAGAAGACACTAAGTTGGGCGGGTGTGTTGATCTGCCTGAGCGTAAGAGGCCTCTACAAAGGGACCTGGACAGGCTGGTCAATGGGCAGATGCCAACTGTATGAGGTTCAATACGGCCAAGTGTTGGGTCCTGCACTTGGGTCACAACAACCCCATACAACGTCACAGGCTTGGGGAAGAGTGGCTGGAAAGCTTCCCGGCAGAAAAGGACCTGGGGGTGCTGGGTGACAGCTGGCTAAAGGTGAGCCAGCAGTGTGCACGGGTGGCCAAGAAGGCCAACAGCATCCTGGCTTGTATCAGGAATACTGTGGCCAGCATGACTGGGGAAGTGATTGTCCTCCTGTATTCAGCACTAGTGAGGCTGCACCTTGAATACTGTTTTCAGTTCTGGGCACCTCAATACAGGAAAGACATTGAGATGCTACAGTGTTTCCACAGAAGAGCAAACAAGCTGGTGAAGGGTCTGGAGAACAAACCTTACGAGGAGCAGCTGAAGGAACTGGGTTTGTTTAGCCTGGAGAAAAGGAGGCTGAGGGGAGACCTTGTCGCTCTCTACCACTGCCTGAAAGGAGGGTGTAGTGAGGTAGGGGTTGGTCTCTGGTAACAAGCAACAGGACAGGAGGAAATGGCCTCAAGTTGCACCAGGCAATGTCTGCATTGGTTATTTGAAGAAACTCTTTCACTGAAAGGTTTATTAAGCACTGGAATAGGCTACCCAGGGTGGTGGTTGAATCACCACCCCTGGAGGTGTTTAAAAAAGACGTAGATGTGGTGCTTAGGAATATGGTTTAGCACTGGACTTGGTAGAGTCAGGTTAATGGTTGGACCTGATGATCTTAAAGGTCTTTTCCAACCAGAAAGATTCTGTGATACTTCGGTGATTAATCTGTCAAAATGAAAATGATGTTTCTGTTTAACTCCTTGTATAATACAAAGCAGAGAACAGAGACTACCATGGCTAGTGAACAACAGAGCAGCCATTCTTTCCCCACCACCACAACATTTGTTAAAAAAAATTTAAAAATTAAAAAAAAAAAAATCACTGAAAGAACAGCATCCACTCCATGTGCTGAATCATGTCACCTTGTCTTCCCCCTCCAACCCCTATTTTTGGTGATGTGCTCATTTCAAAAGAATAACCTATACTCCAGGATGCGCAATTGAGTAAGGGAATATAGTAATTTCAACACGCACCATAATGTCATCCAGAAGCACCTGGACAAGCTCAAGAAGTGGGCCTATGTGAGCTTCCTGAGGTTGAACAAGCCCAAGTGCAAGGTCCTGCACCTGGCTCAGGGCAGCCCCTGTTATCAATGCAGGCTGGGGTTAAAAGGATTAAGGACTTGGGTGTACTCAGTGGATGAAAAGCTGGACAATGAGTTGGCAATGCATGCTCCCAGCCCAGGTGGCCAACAAAGAAGGATGGCCAGCAGGTTGGGGGAGACAATTCTGTCCCTCTTCTCTGCTCTCGTAAGACCCCACCTGGAACCCAGCTCTGGAGTCCTCAGCACAGGAAGCACATGCACTTGTTGAAGCAGGTGGACAGGAGGGCCACAAAAATGAGGGCTGGAGCACCTCTCTGATGAAAGGCTGAGAAAGCTGGGGTTGTTCAGCGTGGAGAAGAGAAGGCTCTGGGAAGACCCTATTGTGGCCTATCAATAATTAAAGGGGGCCTGTAAAGATGGGGACAGACATTTTAGCAGGGCCTGTTGTGATAAGACAAGAGGTAATGGCTTTAAACTAAAGGAGAGTGGATTCAAACTAGGCATAAGGAAGAAATGTTTTACAACGAGGATGGTGAAACACTGAAACAGGTTGCCCAGAGAGGTGGGAGATGCCCCATCCCAGGAAACACTCAAGATCAGGTTGGATGGGGCTCTGAGCAACCTAATATAGTTGAAGACATACCTGCTCACTGCAGGGGGGCAGGACTAATGACTTTTAAAGGTCCCTTCCAGCCCAAACTATTCCATGATTCTATGATTCTGCTGTGGCATTAATTAGAACAAATGACTAAACTAGACGTATCATTAACCAATGTTTTTATTTGAGTGATGGATCATCCATTTAGTGCAATATTTCTATTTCCCCAAAAAAAGAGAACATTTAAATTCTAAACCATCTTAGGAAATTCAAATGTAGAAGCCTCTCAACAATCCTAGTTCAACTACATTTCATATGCCAATCTGTCTGTAAATTTTTGATCATGCACAAAAACACAAGTCTGTATACACTGAAAAGATTTTTTTAAATTAGGCAAAGGAAAGCTGTGTTTTTCTTAATGTTGTGCACATTAATACAAAAATGCTGCTCTTCATTACAAAAGGTTAGGTTTAATGGAGTATTGTGACAACATCTATTTCACACAGATTATTTCTCCAAGTAATGTTGCTTGTTTTGTTTTGTTTTTTATAAAAGGAAACAACACAGCTTAAGTTTTAAAAAAGTTTCTAACAAAGGCAACTTTTGTGCAAATAAATGAGGCATTTTTAATGCTGTTACTCTAACAATAGTTCCTACAAAAAACTGATAGTAAAGGTTTGGCTCGGTGTTTTTAACTGAAGTCCTTTGAAATACATTTCCCACAATGCTAATAAAACTGACATGTTTGAACATACTGAAAAAGTCGCAGTCCATCATCCTGCTGTCACATGACTGCATTTGACTTTTTTTAAAATGTATGGATTACACAATTACTGCCAGGCTCCATATTTTATATATAAAAGCTACAATCTGATTATATGTCTATGCTGAAATAATTTATGAAATAAGGTGGAATGACTGTAATGTTACTTCTATGATGAATGTAACTTTCTGTGAACAGTCTAGGAGATTGCAGGAGAGACCAAAGTGAAGCCTGTAATTGTCTTCATCTTTCATGAAGAGGTTTGACCTGGGGAAAATATAGATCCCAACATTCAAAGTTCCAGCCTCTTGCAAACATCTTGATTACTCATGTTCTGATATACGAATGGAAGAGGAAAATTTATAGTCTTCACAGGCCACACCTTTACATTATTAAGGTAAGAATCACAGCAAATTACATTCAATGTTTAAATTATACATCAGTCTTTTATTGTTTCGCACCATCAGCAAATCACTCCTGCCACTATTACCCTTTCACTTTTGGATTCCCGTTATTTACTACTCCCTAGGTGTTACCATTACACTCAGTATGATAGAAGATGAACATGAATACATTACAATCCCAAGGCCTTGCAAGTCTGCATCAGAACAAGTTCACAAAGAAGACATGAGGGCACAGGAAAACAAGAATTAAAACCACAATTATGTGAATTCTGAGATTGTTAATAGCTACAGCAAACAGATCACAAATTGAATGCTTTTTCCTTTTCTTTCTCCTTAGCTAACACTACATTTAGGATTAACATTGTGGTTCACAGGCCACTCTAATTATTTGAAGGAGCAACAGGAAACATGTCATAACAAGTCAAATCAAAGAATATGATAACCTATCCCTCAAAGACCAACTGAAACAGTTAGTTTTGGTTTAATGATCTTTTCTGCTTCAGAGACACACCTCTTTAGAAATGTATTAAGAAATTGCTACGCTGTTCATGGGAACTTGCTCTTCTTAGTGCATCCCCTGGAAGTCCACTAACTCCCTAGAGACAACAAAACCATGCTGAAAACCACAAGATCGCCACGCTGTAGGTGGTGATCGTGACTCAGACTGCTCTGTTCTGCAATTTAAGCACGCAAGGGGAAAACGGCTACAACTGGTCTTTCACCACTTGTCAGAACTGCTGACAAAGCTCTAGCAGTCACACGCCTTGGCACTGACAACTGCACAACTTCTCAACCTCATCCACACCGGCGCTAAAACGACCTTCGGGAAAGGAGACGGAAATAAGAGACAGTGAGGTATGACCAATAAAAAGCTTTCAGGACAGAGCTGAACCACGCCAAAAGGCCGCTCGGGGCCAGATCAGACCACAGCCCCACCGCGTTACAGCACCGTCACCCGCCCGCCCCGCACCCCGCCGCTCGGGACGGGGCCGGGACAGGTGCGCAGTAGCCGGCCCCGCCCCAACAGGCCCTCACCCCGCTGCGCCTGCGCATCCGCCGCACTGACGGTGATCACGCACCGGCGCAACCGTCGCTGCGCGGGGGCTTAAGGGGCGCTGCGCGCTACCGTCCCCGAGGGGGAGAGGCAGCTGACGCCGCCAGAGTCCTCGCCGGTGTGGCTTCCTTTCCCCACCTACTTGAGGGAGGTGCGGGACGCGGCGGCGTTCGCCGCCACGGCCCCACCTGCCCGCACCAGGGCCCGCGCATGCGCAGCGGCCACAGCGAGACGAGACCCGCTGGGGTGGGGGGCGGGTGGCGGACCACAGCACGCGCCCGCCGCAACGCTGGCAGCCAGGGCGCGCGCCCCCGCTTGCCCCTCGTGTCTCGCACACGCGCTCCCTCCCCGCCCGGCTCTCCATGCCAGTCTTGCCGCGCTCCTCAATGCCTGCCCCCCCCCCCCCCCCCACTCCGGTCGCCTGCGGCAGAGCGGAAGGAAGAGCCGCAGCCCGGGCCGGCTGAGGCAGCCAATGGGCCAGCGGGGGCGTACTTCCCGCCCTCAGCGCTCCGGCCACTCAGCGGGCAGCGGGAACGGGACATGGGACGGGATTGGCTCGGCGGAGGGCCGCTGGCTGCCCGCCCACCAGGACTGAAAAAAACGACGGTAGCAGAGAGGCCCAAAAAGCCCGAGGCGAGACGCTGGCCCAGCCACAGGCCAACCGCGGCCCCGCGGCCTTATGAGCCTCCGCCGCCAGGGTCCGAAGCGGCAGCCCGCCCCGCGCCGCCGAGCAGGGGTGGAAGCGGCCGCGTTCCGTCCGGCAAAGCTTACCGCGCGGGGGGAGCCGTCCGCCTCCGCTTGTGATGATCTTGGTCACAAGTGGCGCGCCGTAGATTCGCCGTTTTGCGTCACGCCCAGCGCGAGGCGCGCGGCGCGGGGAGGGAGGCGGGCGAGGCTAGCTCACGTCACACAGCACCGGGGCGGGAGACGGCTCGAGCGCCCAGCCTCGCGTGCCGCCGCGGGCGCGAGGGGCTGCGCCCAACGGCCGCCGCGCAGGGAGGGCGGGCGCGCGCCGCTGCCATCTTCCCATCCCCCCCCCGCCTGGCGGCGGCGGCGAGAGCGCTGGCGCTCTGGGGCGCACCTGGCTTTTGATCCTGCTGCCCCATCCACCCGTTTCCCTCGTTGGGAAAGGCCCGGGGGACAGACTCCAATGGTGCTGAGGGAAGGAGGGAGCCCCGAGGATTTGTCCGGGGTTAGCGAGGATTTGTCCGGGGTTAGCGCTGACCCTAGCGGCTGAAGGTGTGTGTGCCCGTGAGGCGACAACTCCGGTCCCGGGCGGACAAGGGCACGCGGCGCTGCCGGGAGCCAGCAGATGGAATGTTTGAAGTGCTGAAAATGTCATCTTGATTTGCGCCTCGCAAAGCTCTGTGTGCGTGTGGCCTCTGCCACGGCAGCTCGCCGTGAAATCCAAGCTGAATTTCACGATTATAAGCTTGTGCCATGCAGGAGTGTACATGTCATAAACTGGTACTTTACAGTACCAGTTTACTCGGAGGGGGCAGTGTGGTGAGAATTGGCACGAATCCGTGGAATAGGTATTTGGAAGCAGTGGGAAAGAATAAAAAAGATGAGACCATGGACAGCAGTTGTTCACTAAGGTTATCATTTGAACTTTCAAACTCTCCAAGATATAATAAGTTTTTATAAGGATGCAGTTCAGAAGGGAGACTGCTGAGTAGGACTAGGGGGAGGCAATTTGTAAAATATTTTGTAAGCTCATGAAGAAACCGTAATATTGAAGCACTTCCATGTTCTTAAAATAGGTCATGTGAGTACTACAAGACCAAGATTAAACAAGTGAGATCTAAAAAGTAGTTTGACCTCTGTGGTGGAATGCAGTTGTTTTTTCACAGTTGCTTATTATTCTGAAAGTGCAGGACATAAATACCATTTATGTTCTAGAATATCCTTACAGCAGTTGGCATTCTTCAAGGCTGCTGTGGGGGGATGTTGGGAGGAGAGAACTGACCATTGTGAATGTGTTAGGAGTTCACTGACATTTTCCAGTCTTACAGGGTATATATAAGGCACAGTCTGGCTTACTAATTAGGCCAAACAATTTACAGTTTCATTTAGCCAGTAAACTTTGTTCATTCATTTCAGTCTTTATCATCTGGGTTCTCTATTTTAATTTAATAAATGGCTCAGGTTGTAGCCGCTACTCATCCTCAAACCATTTTTTAGTCTCTACAACTGACTCCAGAATGGACAATGCTAAATGGTGTCCTGGTTTGAGACAGGATTAAGCCAATTTTCCTTTCTAAGTCTAATTGATAACAGTCTAATTGTTCTTAGTGTTTTTCAGCATGGGAAAATAGGTAAAATAACCATTTGATGTCCCACAAGCTCACTTTCTCTGCAGTTACAAATTCTTTTTATATGCATCTGAATTTTTGTAGGTCTAGGGCCTCAAGTAACACCTGTATTTAAACATTTTCAGTATCCAGGTTAGCGTGCCAGGTCCATCAGTCATTTCATGATCTACGTAATGAGGGTAGATGGTAAGAGCTGGAGTTTTGTAAGTTGAAATATTTCTAACAGAAAATTAACAGAGGCAACATTTTTCAGGAATAGCCTGAAGAGGGAGCCATTGGTATTGTAGAAGCAGCAATTAAGGCAGAATGCTATTAGTAAAAGGAAAATTGTATCTGTGACAAATTTTTTAAAGTATTTTAAAGCTCTAGTTATTAAATGTTTACAAACATGCCTACATTTAATATTCTGGTTTAGATATGTAAATCATTTAAGTCATGCTGAAAATTAAATGCTTGTTCTTTGTTCTGAAATATTTATACTGATTAAAAATATTAAAATGCAAAGTAAATAAGTCAATGATTAATTATTAAAGCATTGATTTAGTTTTTAAAAATGGATTGTAAACATAGAATAGATTTTCTTCCCCACCAAGCTATTGACTTCATGAGAAATGTTACCATTTGAAAAGTATCACCAGCTCTTTACATAGCTATGTAACTTAGATAGGAGAGGTAGACAGAGTTTTAATATTCCCTATTTATTCATGTACACGAAACTCCCGTAACTTAGTGATTATTATTACCAGAAATCAGTCATTTGGCAGGATAAAGGTAGTCAGAATAGTCATACTTAATAACTCTGAATTACATCTTTTCTTGCACATCAAATTTGTTTAGAAAAATAACCTGATGACCATGGAACTTGATGATGGTCACGAAGGTAATGTCTGACCAGCCCTGCAAGTGACACTGAGTTGGGTCTATAGGATAGTCAGGCAGTCAACTGTATTGGTCATAGAAGTCATAGAATCATAGAACTGTTAAGGTTGGAAGGGACCTTAAAGATCATCTAGTTCCAACCCCCCTGCTATGAGCAGGAACCCCTACTACTAGACCAGGTTGCACAAAACCTCATCTAACCTGGCCTTAAAAACCTCCAAGGATGGGGCATCAACAACCTCCCTGGGCAACCTATTCCAGTACCTCACCACCCTTATAGTGAAGAATTTCTTCCTAATCTCTAACCTAAATCTCCCCTCTTTCAGTTTAAAACCATTACCCCTTGTCCTTTTGCTGTCTTCTCTGATGAAAAGCCCCTCCCCAGCTTTTCTGTAGGCTCCCTTCAAGTACTGGAAGGCTGCTATAACATCTCCCCAGAGCCTTCTCTTCTCCAGGCTGAACAGCCCCAACTCTCTCAGCCTGTCTTCGTAGCAGGCGTGCTCCAGCCCTTTGATCATCTTTGTGGCCCTTCTCTGGGCCCCCTCCAACAGGTCTATATCTTTCTTGTGCTGAGGGCTCCACAAAAGCTGTACAAAGTACTGTAGGTGCAGTCTCACCAGAGCAGAGTAAGTAAAGAGGTAGAATCACCTCCCTGTCAAGCTTCTCATCTACTACCACCCCTAAGTCCTTCTCCTCAGGACTGCTCTCTAGCCATTCTCCCCCCAGCCTGTATTTGTACCTGGGATTGCACTAACCCAGGTGCAGGACCTTGCACTTGGCCTTGTTGAACCTCATGAGATTGGCATTGGCCCACCTCTCAAGCCTATCAAAGTCCCTCTGGATGGCATCCCTTCCTTCTAGAGTATCAGCCAGACCACACATCTTGGTATTGTCAGCAAGCTTGCTGAGGATACACTCAATCCCACTGTCCATATCTCCAACAAAGATGTTGAACAGCACTGGTCCCAGTACAGACCCCTGAGGAACACCACTCATCACTTGCCTCCACTTGGACGCTGAGCCGTTGACCACAACTCACTGGGTGCGGCCATCCAGCCGATTTCTTGGTATCTTAAGCACCAATATTTTTCCCCTGAGGTAGCAAGTTGTTGAAGAAAATCTGCTGGTGTTTTTTTCTATGCAATTGCACCCATAAGAAAATGTCATCAGAATAATTAGGATGTAAACACCAGGGATTTTTTTAAGCCTTATCAAGTGGTGGCTTTTCTTTTTGTTGGAAAGCAGGACAAAATTTTTTCTCATTGCAGAAATGACTGGGTGAAAACTTACTTCATGCACATTGGTGACTGAACAAAAAGGCCTCACTGTTCCTTTCTGATTTGCTGAAGAGAATACTCTAATAAATTAACGAGATAAATGTATGCATTCTTAGATAACCAAACTGAAAGACGTTCTAGTCTCCATCATGTACTACGGTGTTATACAAAAAAGATTTCACAGATAGGCCTTGAAAAATAGGAGAGTATGCTATGGGGTTTTTTAAGGTATTTGGGCAATTTCTGCTGGAAGCATCAAGGTTTGTGCTTTAGTGAGCAGAAGGCAGTGTTCCAGTTTCACTGGTCAGCTGCTGTATCCTGGTCAAACTGCAGCAGTGTGTGATCCTGCTTGTGTGATCCTGCTCCCCCGCTTGCCGCTGGCACAGCGCTGGCGTGGTTCAGCGGTGAGCTGGCAGTGGGCACTGCCTCAGCAGCAAGGCAACCCAGGGGGAAACACCAGCGCCTTTCTGGCTGGCTCGGCAGATTCACACAGGCCCGGTAACTGCTGGCGTGGCACCGTAGCTGGAGCTGGCTCTGGAAACCCGAGGAGGTGTGGCCACGTCAGGGCACAGCTGCAGCTTTGTGCTGGGAAGTGCCAGCAGGGTCACGCTGCCTGTGGCACCCATGCGCACACCTTCATTAAAGGTTGTGCCTTCTTACTCACTTTGTCTTATCCCATGGGTTCGCAGCCCGGTTCTGGTGGGTAACTCATTTGAAGTAGAAGTATTCATCCATTTTCAAGTAAACAAAATGCTTGCTACCTGATAGATGCCTCGTGTTACAGTTTTCTATTGTAACGTAGAGAACTTACGCAAGCAACTAGAAACGCCGCCAGTCATGTTACAGGCTTTCAGTTCATCTCCTGAAGAAATGAAACAGCTGGACTTGTTCCACCTTGGTGGATCATGTCAGCCTCTTATCCAAATTAATCTGAATGAATTTCTACAGGATTAACGATTATCCTTTCTGCTTTTATATTTGGATAACTGAAGACATAATTGTAGCTAAAAATCCCCACCTTTCCTATTGCAAAGCAAATACAATATTTCTGTGACTTTTCAAGGTTGTGTTTTTTTTTTTCTAGCAAAATTATGACCTGTTATGAAGCTTGGACTGACAGCTTTAGAAGTGACCACTTCTAAAGTGTATTTATCTTTTTAAGTGCTGATCTTGTAGATGGCCACTTAACAGATCCCTGTGAAGCCTGCAACACAGAAGCACAGAAGCCATGGATATCTTCATATGCACTGAGTGATGTCTTCACAGAGGCACTTGAGGAGTCAGACATGATCTTTAGTCTGATACTGAATAATCTTGAGTTGTGTTCCTCTAAAGCCAAGTTACAGCACAGCTGGGAAGTGTGTAACAGCTGGGAAGTGTGGGAAGATACGTAAAAGCCTAGAACAATAGTCAGCCAACTTTCTACTCAGTATCACAGTAGTCAATATCACAAAAATAAATAAATGGTCATATAAAGCAATTGTATATAAGCACAAACAATTAAAATGTTTTGCATGCACAATACAAAATATACAAATGGGTGACATAACTTATGTATCCATGGTTTTGTTTGTTTAAAACATATCTTCTTTCATTCCACTGCTTTTCAATAAAAAGTGGACTATGTAACTAACTTCTGGTATCCAGAACCCAAAAAACAAATGGCTTGAGAAAGGATGTACTTGCCAGATCTTATTGGTTCTTCCACTGTAATTAAATGGAACTGTATCATTTGAAGCAGTCACTGGAATGTCAGAGTTGCTGCCAAATTAGTAATGGTAACTTTGCATATGAAACTTCCTGTCCTGTCTAGAAGATAAGTAAAGCAGTACTAACTCTGGAATTTCTATGTGTGAAAAAGAGTGATACAAATGTATATGAAATTCGTATGTGAGGGCTCTGCCACCGCTTGTTTCTTCATACTACAAAGCTGCGTGTCAGGAGTCTGTCATGCTGAACATTTTCCAGTTTCTATTACACAGGATACAGTTTCAAGTCTAAGTTCAGAAAAAAAAACCCTGCAGCTCCACAAATAAAAAGACTTGGCTAGCACTATTTTTGAATTATTCTTACAGATGTGTATAAAAAAAATAAATGTAAATGCATCTAAAGGATAGGGAACATGCAATTATCTGGCACTTCATGTTATTTCACAATGAGAGATCACTAGAATGATTTTAAGACAGGTAGCAACATCAGTATTAGTCACATGTATGTACACAACATCTGGTTTCTTTTAAGTACAGTATATAAGTCTGTCTGGATACTGACAATGCCAGATCTTCAATAATTTGTTTCTGTTGTACTGTGTTTTTTTTAATAAAAAGGTAATTCATTGCAGTAAAATGAAAGAGATTAATTTATTACCCTGTATCATCTGTTCCGTGTGAAGATGTCCAGCTTGCCAGTATTTACAGCTCTGCCACTGTATAATTCATCTCTTGCAAACCCACAAAGCAAGTTTGTGAAGACAGATATCTGAAATATAAACATCAAGTCGGGCACATTATGCATCAAAAAGTTAACGTAAAGATTTAATGTGGTATCAGATCCGATCAGAGAGGAACTTGCAAAGAAAGAATCCAGATTTAATCCTTAGTTTTCATCTTCACTAAGTCAGCATCTTATCCACCTGCCGCATGCATCCAAGTCCTGTTAGAGCAACATCCACTGAAAGAGGAACCTATGCAAACTGTCAGCTTTATGGGAAGCATTTCCTAGCTATACACTGAAGTTCTGAAATGCTCATCAGGTGAGGAACATGAACATTTTTCATTGCTGACAGGATGCAACTTGTGCAATGCGTACTTTGAAGTTCAATCAAAGTTTTATTGGGTTTTTTTCCTCTACAAGGGTAAATTTTCTTAACAAATACAACCCAAATTCAGTGCCTAGATATGTTTTTGCAAGCACTTTTATACACCTGTTTCACTTACGTCCACAAAATAAAATTAAAATCACAAATAAACACAGCTGTCATTCCTGCCTTGAGGGGTAGATGTGAACGTGGCAAGTTTCACACAAAGAACCCGAGAGAAATACTATAAAAACATAAAAGCATGCTTTCAGATAGTATTTGCAGTTTTTAAAACGCTGTGAGAGTAGACGAAGTAACTAGGAACCACGTCCATCATCCTCCATCTCAGGCAACTCATTCCACATTGGTTGCAGAATCAGTTGAAAAAGCTTTGCAGGAGCTGCCCACCCTCAGGCAGGGATGGAAATCTCCATCACAGCAGTAGGCGGCTCTTTCACTGACCTCCGACCTCCGTAGAAACCAGTGGAAATATTCAAATGATGTCTAAGTGCCTTGAGTTCAGTTCAAGCGCAAGCATCAGTTGAAAACAATCTGCAAAGAGCTTGCAAAATTGTATGCTACCATGCTTGCATTGTTATCAGGTCAGTTTGAATTTTCTGGTCTATTTTTGTGTAATCTAATGGAGCAGTATCCCAGGAAAACCATTTACTACGTATTTATCAAAATGACCTGTAATGTGAAGTTTTTCTTCATACATGTTTCTGAAGAATGCAAGTGAGAAGATCACTGAAGTATTGGGCAGTAGAGCTAAGCAGTCAAAAATGCACTCTATTAACAAGAAAGCATTCATATTTTCTATTCATATATTTCTGTTTAAAATATTATATAGTGATTTACCTCTTCAAGGACACAATCTGTCAGCACCTCAAGGAATACAGACATATATGGACATACATAGAGCTGGACTCTGTGATCCTCACGCGTCCTTTCCAACTCAAGATATTCCATGATTCTATGATACAAGGTATAAATTTGAAAATCAATTAAATTTCACCTTGAGACAAGATGTATTGGCAAAGAAACACATTTTTTCATGTAAGAGAGTAACTTTCACCAAAACTATGGTAATGTGTGCAGATCTGACCAATTCCAGAGTCAGCATCTTTCTAGAGAAGTCTTCTAAAACCAGACATATTTGAGAAAGCAAGTGAAAAGAAAAAAGAATGAGAAACTGCATTTTGTTTAGAATCCTAGAAAATCCCATGGTAGAAAATAGCTGGCAGTGAGTGTTTCTGTTTGCAGAGAGGGCAGACTCTGGAGGTAGGTGAGAACAAGGACACACAGTTACGTACACTTACCCACATGTGAGTTTTGCACACACAGGCAGCTTTCACACCCCAGTGATGAGCACCATGGAGATGAGTCAGAGACACTGAACAGGATATAGGAAGCAAGAAGATGGTGTTCAGGACATTTTTCATGCATCACTATTTTAACTTTACATGTCATTTGCAGGTGGAAGTTTCCAGCAGAAAGAAGGGGACTGTGGCTCCTTGCTGGCACCAGCCACTGTGGCAGGGGCTCCCGTGTCACTGGTACAGGCACAGATGCACAATCTTCCCTTCCCCAACATGGACTGTAGACCTCCTTAACTAGCAAGGCATTGTATAACATTTTGTCAAACAAGCTAAATGCCGTATCCTGAGAAGAATAACTAGCAGGAGTTAATGTCAAGCTTCTTGGGAGTACTGTTACTGAAAAGGAAAACCGTAACTACATGAGTAAGCCTAATCTTCCACTTTCTCATGCTAAGTAGACGGTGACCTGATTAGTCCTTAGTCTCCAGAGGTTGCTCATCTCTCTATGCCTTCAGTTCCTATTGTCAGCATCTTATTATTTTACATGTTCTTCATTATTTTAGCTGACTGTCACATTTTTTGGTCTTCTCTTTTCAGACATAACTTAAGGATTAAAAACTGTATTCATCTAGTATAGAAAAGTGACTTTCACATTTAAGCCCATTGATCCCATTGATTTTAAATGGAAATTAAAATGTTCCAATTTCTTCTTTCACGTTAATAATTAATAGGAAAATATTATCCCATCCTGGAGCATTTGATTCCCTGTAGCATGGAAATGTTACAGGGAATGTGCAGTCTACAAGAGGGAAGACTTGGGACAATGAACCGGGGAGACAAGGCAGAACTTCACCCACTATGTCTAGGCACCTGGTGTTACTGTAGGTGCCCTGGGGTGCTGCATGCTGCCACTCCACTGGCAGTGCTCACACAGGGCTTGAGTTCTATCTGCCATCCTTGGGGCATATTTCTCAGGAACTGTAGGACATCTCCAGTGGCACTAGGCGTCCAAGTCTGGATACCTCAATCAAGCTCTCTAGGGTATAGATGCTCCTGTTGGACATCCCCTCAGAGTTGTTTTCTTACTACCTGGATAGGTTTTTCAAAAGACTGATGAGATGCTACACACCAGGGGAAAAAAAAAAAAAAAAAAAAAAAAAAAAAAAAGAGGATGAGTTAAGGATGCCCTCTCTTCAACTGAGAGGGGAAGAGCAGTTCGTAGGCAGGAGTGGCTTCCCCAGTGCTTTCTTTCATGGCCAGAAGAATTTGAAATTGAAGTTTTCTGCTATTTCTCTCTCTGGGATTGAAGAGGTATGAAGATGGTCTGCATAATTCATTGGTTTCACATAAATAGTTTTAACTTAACAGTAAGTTGGCTGTTCCAGAGCAGAACCTTATTTCAGTGAACTGCTCTGACACTGTGCCTGTATTTATAAAATGGTGCTGTCTTTGTTGACTGTATTTTTATTTCATTTGGTGTTCCAAAGAGCAACAGAAAAAAATATATCTAGCATAAGCCCATGTTCAGTTGCGCTTCTTCATATTGTAGACCCTATAGACATCATGGATTGTAGTGTTTTCCAAAGCAAGTACTTAGTCCCAGAAACACAGCCTCCATACTTCTTGCATGAGGAAATACAGCACCTCCAACATTTCACCAAGCTTTCTACTCTTCTCCTCTGCCAAATGGGTCATATTTATGAGTATCATTTCTTTCAACGATGGTTGAAGTAATTTTCTAAAGCCACTGCAAGACAGGAGATTGCAAGTAATGTTTTGTGTCAATTGTATGTCCTTAAATACTTCAGCAAAATTAAATCATTTACCTTTATGGAGTGATGATAGCTTTTAAACATGGACCGATCTTCCCAGAGCTCTGTGCAGGCTCTCCCATGCAGTGTTCCTTGCCTTGCTTGTTCCTAAATCGTTTAATCAGGCAAAGGGAGCTGAGAGAGTGCAGAGGACTTGTTTTGCAAGCTGATGATGTGTAAACTGGAGTCGTCTGATCTTGGAGGCTCAGTCCTTTTCTTGTCTTGGAGTCCTCTCTCCTGATGTGGGCACCAAAAGTTACACTGCAGTTACACAGTCTGCAGAGCCAACTCAATATTCCTTTCTATAGACTCCACATCCACACCTTGTGCCCATAATCACCTTTATTCTTGCAGGTTTTTACAGGAGAGGGAGGAGGGGAGAAAGGAAAGAGATCACCTACTTTTAGTAATTTAATTAATGTTTTTTGTTGTAACAGTAAGGATAACACTACTAAGTTTTTTGTTTAAATTGGTTCAGTCACTTTGGTTGTGTGTGAAATAATTACATGTTACAGTAAAAAGTAGATTTTTAAATAAAATTCTAAAAAATAGATGTAATTTGTGCTATGTGCTTTGCCTAAACAGCAATCAGAACTCTCAACTACTGCTTTAATTTCAAAATACCTAATTTGCCTTTGATTTAATTTCCAATGTAAATTGAATTTTTCAAAGTAATTAGCAACAACTAGTTGCTAATTGGGTGGAAAAACACCCTTCTGATGACAGACTTCAGCCAGAAGAGACATTTACACAACAAATATAGTACTTTTAATAAAATATGTGCCAAAATTCCCATTGCTCTGATTTTTAGAACTAAAACAACATATTCTGCTGAGCAAGAATGAATTCTCCCTAAGCTTCTTCTATAGCATTAGGGATAAGGTCAATTGATTGACCAGATCACAAATGCATGCCATTTAGAGTAGTATGACAAGTGAAAGCATGGCTTTTGGTTTTTTTCCCTCACCAATTCAGACCCAGTGAATATGTGATTTATATGTTTTTTTCCAGATCAGGAAGTTAGAAAGTGTAAGACTAAAAAAGTGCTTTGCTGATTTTCTCGTGTTGGTCTCTCAGTTGTCAGCCACCATGTTGGAAGTTTCAGGTAAGTGCTGATGTAGCTTTGATATCTCCAGGAAAAAGGCTGCAAACACTTTGGTTCCTTCAATGTAGTTGTGTCTATGAAGATGGAAAGAAAGAGAACGAAGCCCTGTCAGACTGTTTTGCTCTTCAAATCAGTGGCATAGTCCAGTGAAGTTTTCTGAGTCTTCAAAGGAATTTGCAAGACTGGTCACCCATAAAAAGGACTGCATGCATAGAGATTCTGGACATCCTGCAATTGGCATTCCTATGTATGATTCATTGAGGAAACTTTTTCCAGTGTTATGTCCCCTAATTACTATTTTCTGTAGCCACAAGGATTGAGGCTACACTGAGGGGCAACAAAAAATAATTTGAGACATTGTAGGATTCTGCAGTTCTTTGAGCATAGCACGACTTGACTCATAAGCTGCACAAAAAATCAGGCAACATGCTGAATCATGTCTTGCCATGGCTTCTCAAGGAATAAACACAAGTGGCAATTTTATGCTAATTTTGATATAATTACACTAGTTTTGGTCCCTGTAATATAAGTACGCCCTTATATCCATGTATACTGAAAAACATTAAAACCCTTACTTAACCATTAGATTGAGGATGTTCGACTGGAATACTTTGAAAATGATGCTGTGATGGAAAGGTGCCCATCTACACCATTGTCTTTCAGACCAGTGAGAAGTTTAATTGGCAGTGAAAAGAAAATTGCCAATGTGATGTATTTAAAGACTGAGTAAACACTTTGTGAAAAGTATATAGCGGTCTGCATTAGATTAGGAATTCTGTTTTCTGCCTGGCATAGCAGCAAGTTTGCCAGAGACAGTAGCTTGGGGACTGTCCAGTAGGAAGCAAAGCTTCCCATCTGGCAGTGCTTATGGGTGGGTACCCCAGAGCTTCTGTTCTCCCCGCTCCTCTTATAGCACAAATGGACAAATGCAAGAAACCTGCTTATTTTCTCATTCTGGGAGTGCTCCCCATCATCGGCTGCTCCAATCGGAAACATCATCACACTTTTCTGCGTTATAGTCTGAAACATTCTGGCAACAGGAATTGTTGAACCATCCTGAATAAAATCTGGATCTTCTCCAAAAACTGAAATACATGGCAAGAATGAATTCATAAAGCAAAATAAAGGTATTGCCTTCAGCTACCAAGTACTGACTATCTGCTCAAACATGAAGAGCTGCTGAGTAGGAATTGTTTTGAGTGCGTAGGCAATCGATTTCCTGAATCAGTTGCATTCTACAAACCTGGCTTTGTATCAGTACATGAAATAACTAAACAAGATCTTCAGGCTGCTCCTATTAAATACACTCCAAATTTGGCAAGAGGCAGAGACCTCAATGGCTGAGCTCTTCTATCAAAATCGGTAAGATGCATACATCAATGAGATAAGTGACTGTAGCACCAAATCAGGAAATCACTTTTGCTGTATGGAGGAGCGCTGTTCCCCTGCATACTTGCAAACACATTAAGGACTGAAAAAAAGAAGGAACGTACCTGTTTTTATTGCCTTTCTTGCCGCTTTATATACTGGCTCATTAACATCAGCAAGCCAGGGCTTTGCACCCAAAGGCATGGACACTTTCAGTTTGTTTGGACTGTTCCTCTTGGAAAATACACCCTCCAAGTGCTCCACCACCTGCAGGGAAGACACACTGCAGTCAGAAGTGTTCAGCTTCGTGCAACTCAAGCTTACACTCATTATTTCCACTTCCGCTCTAAGAAATAAATAAAAGCTCGAAACGTTCAGTTTTCTACTTTGGGTGTAAATTCGTGAGGTGCTAAGAGTGACTTTCTTTCTACAATAGAGGCCAAAGAAAAGGTTTGCCTCTTACCTGCTGTTTCACAACCGAAAGGTCCATGTGGGGCACCTGACGGATGGAGAATTTGCCAATGACTTTTGCCGGAATGACGGTTTTAATTCCCGGTTCATGAAAAGCTCCTTCAATCCCATGAATAGAGAGAGAAGGGTAACGCCACAGGTGTAGAAGTATTTCTTCCTTCAGAGAAATAACATTGAAAATATAAGGGATGACACTGGAGTCATTCACAACTGTTAAAAATTGATGTGAAGAAACAACTTTTTTCCATCCTAAAATTGGTATTTGGAGACCTCTGCATTTTAAAGATACTTGATTTGTAATTTAAACCCATGCTCATATATTTTCATTTTAAAAAATACTACTTATTTCAGTCAACATTTGTTTACCTTTAGAAATATTTGGATGAGAACAGCTTTTCATACACAGCAATAAAAGTAGAACATTCTTTTAAAATATCTTGGAAGTAAATTTTTCCAGTGCAAAGAAAATTCAGAATAACTTCTAATCTGACCATCTTTTGATCTCAGAACTTCTGACAGGAGAAACCTGTAACCTGTTTAGCCAGATGATACCAGGGAAGAAATTATATTAATGAGCATTAAATAATACAAGAGCTGAGATGGTAATGTTCAGTAACCAAGTTGATCTGTTTTTCTGAAGAAGATAAAAAGGGCTAAAAAAACCCCAAAAACTTTATACTAAGGAAGAAAGGAGAAATATCTAAATTATAAATTGGTCTCCACTGAGAACCCCAGGGCATGACTCCTTTCCTTCTACTCCAGTTTTAGGAGATTAGAGCTTTCTATACACATAAAATTTGCACCACTTCCACCTCATATAGGTAAAGCACCAAAACTTATTTAGTATAATTACATTAAACTTCTATATTACTGATTATTACACTCTAGCTTAGGCTAATTTAGAGGCTTTTTCATAGAAATAAAAGCATCCATATTACAGGTTGTACCAGTATAATTATGTTACTGATAAAAAAAATGAATCACTTCCTTTCTCCCAGCTGCCACTCTTGTGCACAGAGATCTTTCTGAGCCACCCTTTACCTGCTGTTTTTTATTTAGGATGTAATTTTTAAATGTTGGCAAAGAGAGGCTTGTAGCTTTGGGTGCTTTTTTTGGCATGCTTGGCAGACATAAAAATCTCAGTTAAACACAAAAAAAAACATCCAAAACACATCTGCCTAAAGCTGCTTCCCATTTTTTCATTCATAGTACAACTTATTTCCTACTATGTAACCCATATGCAGGTTTTTAATGCTTATTTTCTTTGGCTGGTTAGATGAGGGGGAGCAGATCTTCAGTGCAAGAGAGGGGGGGGCAACACTGTTAGTTTTGCATTCATTTTCATTGATTATTCATATTTTGGATCACTTTCCCCAGATGCAGTACCTTGTGTTTTCAGCAGATTACTTTTCTTTACCTTTTAATGCTCTGTGCTCCTTTATTTTATTTTGAGTTTGCCATTGACTGAAAATATCTTTCAGTTTGGCTTTATACATAAATGCTACAAATGCGTGATTTAAATTCTTTCTGCTGACCATTGACACAGATTTTACATTACCTTGGTGGCATAGAGGAATTTTTTCACTCCACTATTATTTTTATGTTCCTCTAGATCAAATTCAATCGATTCATACAATTTCATCTCCTCCTCTGTCAGGGCAGCGACGCTGTCATAGATTCCAGGGATCTGAATACGACCTGTGGGATCCACAAGGCTGTCTACAAAATAAGACAGAGAGATCGGTACAAGTGGGATCTGTTTCTTCGACTTGGCAATCACACCACCTTTGCTTTTCTACCTAACTCTTTATCAAATGAGTAGGCCTAACAACTAACTACCAGCAACTGTTTGCATCCATCAAGTTGTGGCACCTGGGTTAATGTATTTTTATATTTATTAAGAAAACCATGGGGCTGCTGTTAGTGTGTAGCATGTGGTGGGTCAGTCCAGTGCTAACATGAAAACATCATCCTGCTGAAATACAAACCAGCATTAAAAAAAAGTAAAGTTTCACTATGTGTATATGTATTCAATTTGCCAGCAATCCTTAAATGTTCTTGATTGACAGGACTGCCATCAGCTTAATGGGCTGAAGTCCTGGTCCCACCAGGGACATTCCCCTCTTTAGCTGCTGCCTGCTGCCATAGCTATGCTGAGATTTGGAAACTTGGATGTCCTGCTTCAATTAGACTTGGCCTTACTTAGGTCAATTAAACATGACACTGCTCTTCATTAGGCTGATTGCTAGCTGCTGTTCCCCAGTTCCTCCTGAGCAATGACATGTGTTATTACCCAGCAGAGCTATCAGGTCCGTCAGTGGCTCATGAATGATGCCTCCAAAAGTTCCAGAGTGAAGGTCCTTGCCACCACATTCAACCTGCACCAAAAACACCAGTTACATATAAACACTCCTTACCTTATTCTTCTGTGTTTTTTTTTTCCATAGCAGCTGGTGTCTTCAGTTGTTTGGGTTTTTTTTTCAAATGAGGCAGGAAATGAATAGAAAACCATTATGTGTTTCTACTTGTAAAATGGAAAGCATCATGTCAGGAACAATCTACTTCTGATGAAGAGAAGATAGGGCTTTCTTGTTAACCACTAAAGAGATAAATTCAGCTGTCTATAGCACTTAGAGGCATTTGAAAACAAGGGTCCCTCTCCAGTCCCTCCTTTTCTTCAGTAAGATTAAATACAGTGTAAGTGAAACACTTGCATATTACTAACACCGCAGAATAAATTATTCAAGTTCTCTGTTCTTTTTATTTCATACAAAATCTTCATAGCAAAGACAAGAAAGACCTTGACTTGTTTTGCATTAAGAATATGTATGTCCAACCTTAGTTCCAGATTGCAATAAATAAGAATTTAGAAGTCTCTTGAATCATACAGCTTTAGGATAGAGAGAGGCATTTGGTTTATTAAATGGGTTGTTTTTCCAGACACATTTCCATACACAGGTTTATTATAAACTATTTTCCTACAACAGAATTATTTATTCTTCTCAAAACCTTATTACAGCCCACTGTCTGGTAGCAGACACAGATAATTTTGGATGTTTTAATAGCATCATTTTTCTTAACCAAGACTTGAATTGAATCAAAGCTGCCTTGGCTCTTTTTGGTTAAAAAGAAATTTTATGCTATTGCAGATATAAAGGTTAATGCTGATTTTTCTTTAGTTCTCTAGTTCTTTAATCTTCTTCTGAATTCCTTTTATGCTTCATCAGGAAGTTTCCAGATGAGAAATTTCAGCTCTTCATTTCACAGTAGCTCATGTTGGCTGCTAAATATACTACAGTGCACTATTATTTGCTTCTGTCAATGGTTACAAACATTTTGTGTGGCTTTTAAGCCCAGGGATCCAACTAAATTGAGTGCCTTTAGGCAGATATATTGCACTAAGCAGTAGCTGCTCCAAAAAGGGCAGAGCTGCAGAAGAAATGGGGGGTGTAGAGATGATGCTACAGCAGAACAGAGTTGATGTGCAGAGGGGGATGAGAAAAGGCTGGGAGAGCGGCAGGAGAGTAATGGGATAGGAAAGGGATCAAGGAGAGAGAGAGACTAAGTGGAGAAATCATGACTGAAGAAAAGTTAATGAAAGTAAATAAGGTTAATTGAACTGAAATGAGGTGGAAAATCTGCACATGCAAAAAAGATATGGAAGAAGGGTCTGTACTTGTAAATATTAAGCTTGCTCTCAGTCTTTCTCTGCATGCAGATGTAGATGTGGTTACAGGTACACCACCTGCTCTCTGGTCAGGAGCCCAGTTCAAAGGAACCTGTGTCCTTTACCTCCACAAAGAAGCAGGCATTTCCCCGACTCCCATATGTAAGGGCAGGCTTCTTGTTGCTGAGCCAGAGGTTGTCCGAAATCACGATATAATCAACATCAGAGAAAAAGCACTGTTTTTCTTCTTCGAGTAATTTTTCTAGCCCCAAGGACCCTGCTTCTTCCATGCCTTCGATTACAAACTTGAAGTTTACTGGCATAGCCTGAATGAACATTAGAGAAGTCTGGTAAAGGAACAAGCATTTTCAAAAATAAAAAAAATCTTAAAAAAATCAAAAGCAGACTGGGTTGTAGTACATGTGTTGTTAGGAAAAGACGTAGGATATATAACTTGTTCCCATGAAAAGGGCATTGATGAGCATACACATATATTTTCCCAGAAAAACTTGGTCTTCATGTTTTTCTATATTTTTAATTTTCAAAGGAGAGTTTATGGCTTTTTTTTTCCTTGCATTTCCAGAACCCTTGCTGGGCTGTCTCATAAAATGGGGTTTCTCTCAGTACTATTTAATAATCTAATTGCTTCAGGAAGCCTGCGTAGTAAGAGTTGCATTTTCACAGAAAATTTCCAGCCTTCTGTATTTCTGCTGTTAGTGCCCATGAGGGGAACTGCTGGCAGAGGTCCACTGCTGCCATTTTCCCAACGTGTTATCTATCACCAGAGATAGTTACACAGAGGTAAAATGCTGCTGGTGATTCCACTCAAATAGTCCTTTTATGACATGTTAATCCATTTGCCAGCTAGTTTATAAGGATGTATTTCCAAGGATAATTTCCAAGACTTTTATTATGGAATGGTGTGAGTTAGAAATGCTGACACGTCCCATAGAACGAATAAATTTGAGCTTAGTTTCCCATTCCAATTCATTTTCTTATTACAACTTTTAAGATGTTTTATCTTTTGATGCAATGCTCAGATTAAATTCAGGAACAAATGTGTAGAATTAAATTAAGTTGTATTACGGGTGGCTTCACTGAATCACCACAAAAGATTTAGAACAAAGTCTTCATGAATATTGTTTGATGGTCTGTGCTGTTTTCTAGGGACAGGCTTCAAATTATAAAGATTTCTTTTTGCTTGCTTGTTAAAATGCCAAAATAGCTACTAGTGATTTGATTTGAACAACTGGAAAGATGCAGAAAGACAGCCCCATAACCATATCTACTTACAACAGCTAATCTGTAGGGAAACAACGTGTGGGTTTGCTTGCACTAAAGAGACACTGAGGTCAATTCAGTAGTACTGATGCAAGAAAAATAACCGTTTTCCAGACAGTTGCAAAAGGACTTTAAAAGTAAAGATGTATGCTCAATTTGTGCCATAATGTCATAAGAGAGGCACAACACTGTTTCCCAACAATCTTACAAAATGTGTCATGCAAATTCACCGTAAAGGGTGCTCACTAACCAAGTTGCAAGGTTAGACTATACATGGGTTTAGCTTTGTGTTGGGGGTACAACTAGCCCAAAATTATTAAATCTGCAGACTGATTTAAAGATAACTCTGTTGGTTACTGTAATAATTTAGGCAAAGACTTGATTTTTAGAGATGCATCAGGCTGTGAGTATATTTGTACTTGGTTAATGCACCCATTCAAAGCATCTCATCTATCATTGAAATAATAGAAGCATTTAGAGCATTATGTATGAGCATTTTTAATACTTGTTCTCTTCAAGCATACGCATAAATTGAAGGCAACTTGTAGGTGGACAAATCCAAAGACTGGCAGAATGTCACAGCAGAGATGAGTCTTCATGACCAAACTGTGATGTATGTTATTTTACCATTTTAAAAGGTCTCAAGAGAATAGGGTATTCATGCTTTTCAATGCATGGAATATATATCGAATGCTTCCCCCAGTGTGTTTTCCTCTGCAAGGCAATGACAGCAATACCATCTTTACATTGCATACAGACTGTTCAAAATAGAAATGCTCAAGGACAGATTCTTACTAGAGTGGGACCAGTGCCCTGGATATAGCATTAGAAATAAGCTAGTATTTCAAAATGCATCTAGTCTGTTGGGACAGAGATATTACCATCTAACTCACAGGAAGGTAAATGCCAGAGAGATGATCATTATGAAACAACAACAACAATAGTAGTTGCTCAGTGATACCTACTAATTTCAAGGCTTTAAATGTTTCCACTGCATTTATCCAAGCTAAGACAGGTCCTTTATTATCTACTGCTCCACGCCCATAGAGATTTCCTTAAAAACAAAAGAGGGAAGTTTTTAAGCCATCTTTGAAACTTCTCTTGTCACATCAATGTAATCAGCAAGTTTCTGTTGCCACAGAAGCTGTAGCGATGTGTCAAGTGAAGTGTCAAAATAATCAGGATTTCATTGACTTTTTTTAAATAAGGTGATGGGGTGTTTAGCAGTGGGACTGGTGCACTTTTTTCCCCCACCTTTTATACACGTCCTATTGTGATTTCTGCTACACGCCGATTTCTGAGCTTCACTTTTGTTCTTAGGAGCTGTTTGTGCTCACCAGACATTCCTGGAGAGTTTGCACAATATGCAGCTTCTGTGCACATCAGCCAGCCCAGGTAACAAGCAGCAAAAGACCCACAGCTAAACACGACAGTAGAAGTATGAAACTAAAAGTCTAGGTACAATTTTTTTTTTTAAGTGTTCCACTGTACAGTTATATACAGGGACAGATTTCTGGTTTATGTACAGATAAATCTGTTTCATAGAGAGATGAATCTGTGGACTGACACTACAACATTTATTTCTGGCAGTCCACACTGGAGGCAGAAGAATTACTCCAGTAAGGGTGTTTGGAATGGGTCTGAACAGATGGGAAAGGGCAATTTAATAGCTATAGGAGAGGCCTGGGAATCAGGATTTCTGGGTTCTTGGTCTTACTCGCTCCTGACCCTCCATTCTTAATTTTGGTCCTTCAAGTGAATGGAGCTTTTCATGCTCAGCTGGCTGTAGTGGAAGGATGAGTACACTAAGGAGGACCTCTCATTCTTCCACCACCAGTGTGGCAGGTGGAGGTACTAAAGGATTATGAAGTAAGAATGGGAAGTGCGAGGGAGGATAATGGCTCATCCAACAACCCAACAAGAATTTTAAAGCAGAAATGGATTATCTATTGAATACTCTATGAAGTGGCTCTTCCACACCAAATATTAGGCAATCACTGATGGGTCTCACTACTCACAGCATGGTCATCAAGACTCAAAGCCACTGGATTTGTGCCACAGATTTCCATGGGAAAATTCCTCATACTGTGGTTAAACATACAGGAAGCCTCCTAACTCACAATCTCAGAGTCATGTATCCAAATAACAGTACAAAAATTACAACCAGATACACACCATTGATTTCAGTCAGTGTGTAAGGGTCAGTTTTCCAGCCATCTTCCTTTTTGGCAGGCTGCACATCTACATGGCCATAGAAACATACAGTGGGGTTGTGTGGATCCTTCCCCAGTTCTCCAAGAATCACAGGAGGCAGTGGGAAGTCTTGACCATCAGGTAGCTGTGGAAAAATGTTTAAAAAAAGCAACAAAGGAAAAACAAACCTTTGAAAACTTGAAAACATTCTGTATAATGAAAAAAAAAACCCACAACTGACTTCTCAGTGTTTAAAATAATTCTATATATTCTGTTGGCTCTGATTTTATTAGTTCCACAAATCTGACTTGGAATCCAGCTTTAACCTACACAGAAAAAATAAGATTTTGCTACCTTCTAGGTTCTGCAAGGACTTTTTGGAGCTCTTCTAAAATTTTACTGCCATAAATGCCCTCGTTGCTAAACTCTTACCTCCCAGCACTGTAGAAGACAAAGTGGACTGCAGAACAAAAGCATATATTGTGACACTGAAACAGTCAAAAGCCACAAAAACTAATTTGGGAGTGGATTTTACCATGGACAGATCACAAGAGGCCCGTAACTTCCAACGCAGAAACACAATAAAGTTTTGCCGGCAGGAGGCAGCAGCAGCTATTTCAGACTGTTTTCAAAACAGGTCAAGGCTCTAAGCTAATCCTGTAACATGCCGCTGTGCAGAACAGACCTCCGAATGGGCCACGAGAGTCTGGGTGTCTCAGGACACCAGGAGAAAGAAATAAGAAGCGAAGAAGTGTTGTGTAGGCCCTTATATTCACCAAGAATAGCAGCCTGTATCAGTCTGTTCCAACACAAAAAAATGTCGCTTTTTGCCCAGCAGTAGAAGGAAACACACATTTTATGGAATAATGTTTTGTCCCTAGGCAGAGAAACATATCTCTGGTCTCTGCTCCAACAACAAGTAATCCATTCCCTGCTGTTATTGACACAGACTGTTGCTATATATTTTGGCAATCATAACTGCATGCCAAGTGTGTGTTAAGGTTTGAATTTTAAATGAATTTTTAAATTCATTACAATTATTAAATGACATAACCTGAAATATTGAAGTATGCTGTGCTGCAAGGTTGTTGTACTAAGACACTCACAATCCTTCCCAGAAACCTCAGGAAGGAAAAGGGAATCACTACTAGGACACTTTTGAATTCCTGTTAGAACAGAAATCTAGCAGTCCAGGGCAAGAAAGAGCCCCCAGCTACAGTAAGGTAAGTAATCTAGAGACAAAGATTTCTCAGAGATTAACTCTTGCCTGTTTCTTTCCAACAAACATTAAGAAAATGGCTTGGAGCATTTGTCAGAAGCTCCCAAAATCAAAGATGACCCTCAAGATGGCTAGCCCTTTCTGTCTGGCAACACTTTCCTTGTAGAAGCTACCTGCCTCATATAGAGACTTTGGTGACACACTGATGTACCAACTATCATGCTTCATCATTCAGAAGAATGTAGAAACCATCCCAAGAAAAAACCTCAGAGCTCTTACTTTTGCAAACTGCTTCCCTCCAGTTAAAAGCATCAAACTGTCCCTGCTATGCAGAGAACCTATGTTTGCATTTAGGATTGTCTGTGTGGTCCCCCAAGTCTGTTCTCAGACAGTCTGAGGAGGGACAGATTTCAGCAGGCATCATGTATCTACAGGACTGTTGATAAATTGTTATCTAGCTACCCAAAATACCAGTGTCGCGGACCGAGATAGGTAAAGCCGCGACCCACACCCCCTCCTCAGGGGATCGAGGGCTGAGGACCACTCCCTGTCACACTCACAAACAACGCTTAGGAATCAGTAGATTTATTAAAGGCACTGAGGGTTTGGCAAGTCCGATATCAAATGTCATATATACCAATAACAACACCCAAAAAGACAATAGATAAACCCCCCTTCCCCCTGCTCCCGTTCCCAGACAGCACTGTCGCTGGATTAAAGGCCATTATGGAGTCCGTCTCTCACAACCAGTAAGTCATAACATACGTATGCATATGTATAGCACAGAATGTAACAGGTTAACCACATGTGCAAATATGATGTTTTAAATGCAAGAATCAGACAAGCACCTGATGTAACCCCAAGTTTACTAAATTAACAGTGGCTCCCAGTGCTGAAAGTCTGTCTGCTGCCAGTGCCATCATTCGTATTACTTCTTTCCTCAGATCTGGTTGAACAGAATCGCTTTCCACAGCCACCCATTTCTTAAGATCCTGTGCAGGAAGGAAATAAGTGCAGTTAAATCACCCAGGATGCTGCTGTGTTTGGCTTTTGGACATGAGAAGTGTCACACTGGAAGATGGTTTCATTTCCATCCCATCACAGCAGTGTCATGGATGCTATCTACATTTTTTCTTAACTGGTAAAGGTTTGTGAGTTCTCCCATGTGGGTATATTTTGGCTCAGTGGAGCCTCTCTCTGTGCCCACACAGAGGATGCCCACAGCCACCTGGTTGATGGAAGTCCCTGTAAATCCCTCTTCCACCCAGAGGGTTCCCAGCACAGACTTCACCCTTGCAGCCTTGCTTGCCAGGTCTGGAACCCTGCTTGTTGCCTTACTGGCAAACACTCATCTGGCACAGAGAGCACAGGACTCTGGGACACCCATGCTGTGCTCCAGTCCTTTCACTACAATATAGTTCCTACCTCAATGAAATCACTTTGATGTACATCAATGTACTGGAAGATCACCATCTCCAATACCGAAGAGGATGGTGAGGACATTCCTGCCTTGAAGAGTAGTGCAAGGCTGAGATGGATTCTATCTGAAAGTTAAGGATAAAATTCAAGATGTTAGAGACATCCTGCAATATGCACTTCTTTTCAGTGCTAGAAAGCATCAACAGCTGCAAAGTGCTGAGCATATTTAAGTCTCATTTAAATGTTTTAAGCCAGGAAAAAGTACACCTGAATCATTTTATCACATAGAATCTGCAGTCAACTCATTGTTGAATTTCTGGAAGAAAGTGGAAAAAATGACCAAAGAGTAAACATCTTCACAATTTCTGCTTCATAAGTAAATTAAAGGAATTGTTTTCTAAAGAAACATTTGTTGCATCATTTTTCAATGCACAAACATCAAATTGTGTGTTCTGGGAAGACAACCCAAGGGGAAGACTTGCAAACACCAACACACACCAATGGCCCAGGAGACTCATCTTTCTTTTTGTTCATTTTCAGAAGGGGGGAGAAGAACAGATTCACTTACACAGGTTGCATTTTTTTACATGAATAAGGGAGAACAATCCTGACACCAGAGAGTATTGGACAACAAATAGCTTTTGTGCTTGAATAACAACAGTGTAAATACTGAAACACTTGAATAGGGCAGAAGTAATTTAGAACTTGCAAAGCTCTCTGCCATCTTGTTTTTCACAAGATGAGTGAAGAGCTAAAAACCATAAGATTTTTTAAAGTGGGGTTTTTCCTTCCTGCAGTTTTCCCTTCCTGTTTCCTTGAAGTTCCTGCTGTAGTTTCTTGAATCAGTGTTAGCAGAGTAATACTTAGATTGCTAAATACTTGGCTGGGCTAAATTCAGAATAGCTGCTCTATTGGGCTGTGCAACAGGATGGACTCCAAGATCAAACCCCAACACTTTGATTCTAAAAAGACAGGAAAATCAAAATTTGGGTGGGATTTTTAGGATGGTGAGATCAAATGTAGGCATATTATTTGCTGGGAAGGAAGCCCTTAAGTGCTGATCAAAGTACCTCAGTTTCACATGCATTTAACTCATCCTTTCTACCTTGCCTTTTCCAAACCTCAACTTGGAAAATATTTGCAAGAGGCCACTGAATGCGCCCTCATTTAACCTTACCATACAAAAACAGACCGGCTTCTCTGGGTTCAGTTACCTACAAAATAATACTTTCTAGGCATACCACACTTGAACAAAGAGGATCATAACACTGGTCAGAACATAACTGCTAGAGTAACCAAGCTCATGCAACGGCTAAGTATCAGTATCTCCCCATTATTTTCCCTCTTTCTGTTCAAGTGTTCAATTTCGCTGAATTCTATGCATTGCACTCTAAAAGGAATGAGTATACCTATAGCTGGCACCTTATGGTGACTTCAAGACATATTTTTCAGTATTACATGAAGGTGAGAATCACAAAAGGGTTTCTTATATAGGGGACATGCACTGTGATGATGGTATCTTCCTCTTTTTAGCTGCATTACAAGCAAATGACCTGGAAAGATGCAGATGAGACATATGAAGGTCCTTTCCAACTCTATCCATTCTATGGTTAAAAAAACGAAAGGAGAAAACTAAAATGCGGTGGAGGAAAAAAAAAAACAAACCAAAACATCCTAGGAATATCTAAAAAAGAATTGTGATATTTTTGAAACAAACTTCAATAAAAGCTCATAGGATATCACAAAATTAGTTGCTTTCATAAACAAAAATAAACATGAACAGTGCCAAAGTTGGGAAAATGGACATAAGGAGATACTTGCGCAGTTGCCCAAAGTAGCAGAGTGCACCAAATACTAGTAAGTCAAACAAGAAATTAGGTAGCAACTGGAGGAAAGGAGGACAGTAGCGGATGGAACTTCATATGTTAATGCACTACTAATACACACAAAAAAGCTGCTAGAAAGCATTTGGATCACAACTGGGAAAGCTTGTGTAAAAAAGGGAGTTGGTTTAATAAAACAGCAAAAGGATTTCAGGCAAGGCTAAAATAGCTCAGTGTTACAAGGAGAGGAAAAATTATTTGATAAAGCCTGGGGGATGGGGGAAATATCAAAGACTTCAGTGTTCAATTTCAAGTGTATTTAATTTGATCCCATTTTAAAAAGTAGTTGCTGCTTTGTAGAAAAATGTAGTATGACTATTTATAGAAATAATGCATGACAGTCACGCAGTTTCTCTTCCTTCATTCAGTAGTAGTAAGAACATTGTGTGTCTCACTTCCTCCCATCCCTAAAAGACTGTTAAAAGAAAACTTAGTGTTCTTAGGGGGTGATTTTATGAGAAATCCAGGTTAATTCTTTAACTAGGTTGGTTGTCTGATAAAATATCAACTAAACTTACAAACATTTGAGAAGCAACTCCTCAACATGCTTTCCTGCCCTCCTTGCTGTTCCTGAAACATGTCTGACACGCTTTCCTCCCTGCAATGTGGCATTTGAGGTGTGTGCATCGGGAGGCTGCCAATGAAAATTGAACATTTTGCAACCAACCCAAAGAAAAACAATTATCAGATGTTGCCTAGTTTGCAAATAATATAAAGAACATTTGACCTGAAAGGAGATTAAAGATGTGTCTGGTAGTAGGAGCTAATTTATCAAACCAACAGTGGGCTCTGTTGAAAGGAACATTCCATCTGTGCAATCACCATCAAGGAAGATAACCAGGTTATTATTTAACTAACTTTAGTAACATTCACTGCTAAGTGTCCTACCTTTGGTGGAAGCTGGCAATCAAGCCTCAGTCGTCTCTCCAACTGACCAGGTGAGACACTTGGAGGAGGAAGATGGTGACTTTTTCACACGGCAGTTCTCGAGCACAGCCCTGACCACGTGCAGTCACTGTCAGTGCAATGACCAGGAGCTGCAGAGATCCAGACAACTGTGGGGCGATGATCACCCACTCACAGAGCCCGACTGCATTTGAAGGTTATTACAGAAATGGCATCAAGCCCAATAAACTGTCTAACAGCAATGAAAATGTTTGGTGGAAAGCATAGGTAAGGTCTGCCACTTGCTGTCAGGTGATCCTGCAAAGCCAATGCAGTTTCCAGCAATCAGCTCCTAAAGTGTTGCAATATGAGCTGCCATAAGGGTGTTAGGGGGAGTGGCAATGAGTAGCCCTGCCCCTGCTCAAGCTGACCCCCTTGGAGAAAAAAGTGAGTCCCTGTTTATCAGTTCTGCTTTGCTGTAATACAAATGATATTAAAAAAGAAAGTACTTACCTCTTTTAGCTCTTGTTTTGCAGCTGCCTTTATTGCTGATGACGAGAGCTTGAACTGGAAAGATGTCCTCTTCCACCTGCAGAACTGTTTTAACTCAGTTCGCTGATGTGTTCTGCAGTTACGATGGGTTACTTTTAAGTTAAAGATTAACTTTTGGCTTAGATGCTTAAGCCTGCTTCTCTATCATATAATATTCCAAGCAAGATATCCAAACCACTACCACATCAAGCCATAAGAAATTTTCCCATCTCCTTTTCCTCCTCCTTTTCTCCCTAGAAATCCCAGATACTAGCAGGAATCTCAGCATCAGAAAGCACTTCAGCATTGCTGATAAGCTTTTCTGCTTTACAATAGCATTTTGGAGGACTTAGAGAAAAGAGGTGGTTGTTGCTTTGATTTGAAAACTGGAAAAGATTTATGTTAAGGAGAATGATTTATCCCAGGAAGTAGTATTCCACGCTGTGTCCACTGAGAAGTAATTCACTATTTACCTAAGAAAATTTTCTAAGCTTGACTGCTCATTGGTTTGCAATCAGATAAACACTGGTATGAAAAGATCCTTCCTGGAAGGATCTTCTACTATTTTCATAGCAAAAAGGTTAATAGGAAAGAACCGTGGGAGGTACAGCTAAGTTCCAAACTATGTGCACTAGTATGTAGGGCCAAGATACTAATCTGTTTCATAATACCCTTAAAACACAGTGAGCACAAAAAGGAAAATTAGAATATACATTAAGAATATTTAATATATTCTGACTTGCTGGGGTGGCATTTGACATCCACATCTAAGTGTGTTGTGCTTGCTTTGATGTGGATAACCTCATCTTCTTCATGCCAGTTCTTCTGTATCAGAGTAGCACATTTTAGGTTCTTGTGCTTGTGTACAAGTTTCTATCCTTATGGTCCTCTGTCCATTTTGAAAGAACTGCTATTCTCGTGATCAGATTCAGTAATAAGCAGCAGTCTCCAAAGGGAGGTCAAGGTCCTGCCTCACAGCCTTACAAAGATCTTTTCTTCTTTTAAGTACTTGATCTTCATTTGCTGAATTTATAAAAACCCATTTGCAAATGAAATGCAAAAACTAGGGGAAAATTAAATGTTTGTATTTATTTAAAGTAATTCTGTTTTTACATGAATCCTGCCTTCCTTTATCCTAACTTCAAATGTTTCACACTGAAGTTACTCCTGAATTGCAATAATATAAGGGAGATTATAAATAAATGTACTAAATTTAGCCATTAAACTAATTCCTTGTTTATCACTTCATACTACTGAGAAACTACACTATTTTGGAAAAAAAAAAAAAAAGGAGGCAAGATTAGTTTGTAGCTTCTTATTTCATTACTAATTGCTCCTTATTTTCTAACCTATAACTTGGGACAAGTTTTAGAGGTCACAGTGTAAGAGGTTTATTTTTTTTTATGGTCATTATTCCGTTTATGTAGTATCATAAAAATTACCAACATAATTTAGATGCATTTTTAAATGCCGACAGCTTTATCTCCTTAATAAAAACACTCTTTGATGGTAGCTAATTGATTACAAGAAATTAAAGAACCAATTTGAATAGTTTGGCTGAGTGCTGGCATGGACAACTCCTCTTTGAAATACAATGAGCGTCTAAGCAGGATGAAATAGATTAGTAACAGAAAAATAAGAGCAGAACTAAAACATTAAGATAAAGAAAAAAAAAGGCATCAACATCTTTGTTTCTCTTGTCCTTTGAAAATGTAAGCTATCCAGGGCAGAGACGGTCTTCCAATTTGTTTCTATACTACATCAGGGCAGCAGTCTCAGTTGGTGACAAAGCAAGGGCACAAACCAGAGTAACATAATTTCATTGGCACTTCAGCAGAATTAGCATGCCTTAATTGTTACCTTAATTGAAAAGGTATCCTAAGGAATTAAAATATTAATTTTGAATGAGCAAATATGTAAGAAATATGCTGTGAGGAGCAATATTTGATTGACAGAGAAATGATACAATGGTTTTTCAATGCTACCTCTCACTGTATAAGCAGCTACCTCTAACTCAAGCTGGCTTATATTGCAGGAAGGTATATTGCAGGAAAATGGAAATGATATTGTAATGTCAATCAGTGGTACCTAGCCATTATTGCAGCTGACTTAATATACTGCCTTCATGTAACTTACTGTCTCCTAGAAGTCTATGTGTGGAATGGAGAGGCCCCTTCACACAATTCCCAAAATATCTCTCTCCTACAAGGATTTCTACTCCTGCTCCCTGTGCAGCAGCAGCAAGCTCCTCCACCTCCTCACTCATTCTGATTTCACACTGCAGTTTGAAGAGTATTTCCCAGCCATCATATTTTAAGATAAAATATCTTAAAAATATCACTGATGCCAAAACCTGGCACCACAATTTAAGCACTACTGCCCACTGCATAAGCTTGTCAGAGTGGAGTGAGATTGTGGTAGAGAGGTAAAGACCCCCAAGACCCTGAAATAATAGTTGTGACCTTAAAGTCAATAATTACACTTGGGTATGTCAGTGAAAGGAGATTAATTTAGAAAATGCTCCCTTACCCAGGCAAGAGATCGCAGTGCTTCACAAGGGTTGGTGGCTACAGATTGCCCTCTGTATGGAGTAACAACACAGCACCTTCCAGGAGCTGGGATGTAAAGATTTAAGACACTCTGTAAAGGAAGAACAGTAACAAGAAGCCTTCTCGCTGCCAAGTGACTCTTTGGATGCAGGTCTCCAAGCTTGCAGTCTAAGTGATACACCCTGGAAACAAAGGAACAAGTTCTTCTTGTCCAGCGCCTTTTCCAGTACACTGCACTGATTGCTGAGATAGGAGACTATCCTATTTTTTCAAGAGCAAGATTGGAAATTCATTTTGCTTAATGATTAAGCAAAAGCATTTTCAGATATTAATCACACTGAAGTAATGGCAAGAGGTTATTCCCATCTTGATATCCTTCAGACAGCTTTGCTCTGCCAAATAACAGCAGCATTCCCTTGCAGGCGATTAATGCTCTCCATACAGGTGAGGTTTTTATCCAGTTGATCCAGTTATTCTCAAACAGACATTGGAGACTGGATTTATGAGTTCACAGGGTGAAGCTGATACTAATCATGCACTGTTTTGTTTATGCAGCTCTTCATGCTGCCTCCTCTCAACTTTCTGTGAGGTCCAGTGTGGCAATTAAGGCACGGACTCCATCGTGATTTCCAAGCGAAGACGGAGACGTTTATCCAGGCTTAAGCATTCATATATATAGTCTATTTATCTATTGCAAGCTATGAGGACATTCCATAATATTGACATTGCTTAGCATCAGTCCATTCTGTTTTCAACATCTAGTTCCTTCTTCTACTTTCTCTGTTGTCCAGCTGCTTCTTGAGATATTGGTCATGGGACACCAGCTTGTTTACCGATCCCACGGTTTGCCTCTGGCTGAGGCGATTAGGTCAGCAGCACCTGCAACACTGATGGCCTTCTTCTAATTCAGGCATGCTGATTTTCTGTAAACCCACAGTCCAGGACTTGGCAGAGGCAGGGCATGAGCCACAGAGGTGGTGGTGTGCATGGTGTCCCTCAAGGCACCCATCTGGAGCACCACAAAGTTAATTCGGTTTGACACTTGCTGACTTCTGCATTCTGCTAGGTGTCTCAGGTGCAGCAGCCTCTGAAGAAAGGCTTATGAGTATTTTTCCATTGCAACCCTCATGTCATTGAAGTGGAATTGGGAGAAGGCCAAAGCAAGCAGAGAGGTTTTTCCTCTTGACAAATATGTCACTCCTTAATAGCTTAAAAATAAAGGAACCTGCTGTTTATACATACGTTAATACACATACAGATGTACAGAACCATAGAATGGTTTGGGTTGTAAAGGTGTGAAAGGTGTGACAGCGTCCCACCAAATACAGAGAGGCAGATAATCACAAGGCTGGTGCCTTCAGTTAGAAAACTAATTCATATCTGGACATCATATTAAATGCCTGCACGTAGGTGCTAATCCTGCTGACAACCCAAGTGGATCCATGACTAGTGGATCAGGCTCTTTGACTGAGATGCTATAAACTTAATGACAACTTTTGAGGAAAAGAGTTCCCTAGTCATTCCACAAGGGTTTAGACTTAAAATACCGTCCCTACAGACACACATTTTTGCTCTCTTCATTACAGCCTTTTAAAGGAGAGAAGTTTCTTGTACGTTCAAAGGCCTTTCCACAGAAGTGCAGCATGTGCCTTGACATGGCTTAAAAGGCGACGATGGCTTAGCATTTTGTGTACTTTAGGAACCTGAACATGTAGAACTAATGTGTTTATAGCTCTTCTGAGGAAATGGCAGTTCTAAAAAAATCACTGGTTTGTATATAAACCATTAATCCCACACTCTGAGTGTCTAAATCTTTATCTAAGTTATGAAAATTTGGTTGAAATATTTGAGATAATTCCTGAAGATGCATAGAGCTTGTATCCCCTCACTCACTGCACTTCAGAGAGAATTAAGTTTTAGGGGAAACTGAAAAGAGAAGGGGAAATCCCATTATAATATTTAAAAAATGCTTTTAAGCCATTAGCTGTGAAAGATCAAATGCATAAAGACCTGTTAGAGGAACAGTTCCACCATGTACTCCTCTCCTTTTGCCTGGAAGCCAGTCCTTAATGGGAACACAGTTTGACCAGGAAGAAAATTATCTTCTCCCCATTTGCAGTAAACTATCTGCCCTTTCCTGCAAGTTAGGAAATGGGAAGGCTGGAGAGGGAATCACAACTCAGATACACATTGCCTAGACACATGCTTGAGCCACAATACTTTTGTGCTCCAGATGAGCAACACTTTCACTGGCTTTGTTTTCAATCTGTTTTTATATGAGGGTTTCCTGCTTAGTCCTCCCCAATGCAAGGTTACAATCACCTACCTTTGAAAGAAGGTGCTGGGTTCTCATGCTGGGCTACATGCTAGGGCAGCCCTCAGCTTGCTCCTTTATCTTACAGAGCCACCTGATAGCACAGATCTGTGGCCAATGCATTGCTGCAGGCTCCACCACACTGCAGGGCTGCAGGCTCCCCTCCAAGGCTCATTCCGAACTGATCATCCAGCAACCCCTTCCTAGTAGCAGAGTGCTTCTGGGCAGCCTAACCAAACAACCCTAGGTTTTCAAAAACTGACTCTTAACCACAAACCACACCAGTCTGACATACCAATAGCTTTTGTTTCACATTTATTTGTATGACCACATTGCATTCTTTGGTTGTTCCCTACATACTGGGACAGTCATAGACCGTGGTACAACTGGACATCATTTAATCATAGAAGCATTTATCTTGGAAAAGACCTTTAAGATCATTGAGTTCAACCATCAATATCTATCTATGACATGCAATTACATAGAAACTACCCATAATGTAACACTGAAAATTTAGAGGTAACATTTTTTTTTCACTTCTCTATCTATATGGAAAACCCACAATACATGTCTTTTGCCGTTAGCAGAACACACATTTTTTGTTTAGCAAGTGTTTTTGTGTTTCTTACACCAGAGGTCAATATCTTAGATTACAAAAAAGCACATAGAAACTAAAAAACATATTCTGATGTCCCTTTACTTCCCCATGGTGCCTTCCCTCAGTAAGACTTCAGAGATGACAAGAATTTCACATTGATATCTACAGGGAAACTGGCTGGGAAAGTAGATTCCTGCAACAAAAACCTACCCAAGGAGAACACACAATTACTTAGACAGGTAATCTAGCACAAGAAAATGGAGACTGAACATAGTGGCATAATTAAAATAGACCCAGTTTTCCTGTCACATTTAGAGAAGTAAAAATGTATTTGACAGCTTTAGTTTCTCCCCTTGCAGTAAGTCTGCTTTCATCTAAGCTGATAATTCACTATTGGGGTAAAGGAAAAAATTATTAATAAAAGTATTGCTAGAGGCAGCACATACCTCCATTTCCAAAGCAGTAATTACATGAAGAACTCATATAGAAGAATCTAACTCTGCAACATGATGGACTCAAGAAGACAAAGTCCAAACCATCTGTTTATTACCTTGTGAGTGATTTCAGCTGAATACAAAGGTCTCAGAGATTTCAGGTCCTTCATTGATGTGTGGCCTTCCCAGCCACGTGTAAGCACACCTTTTATCTACCTAGACTTGCGCTTGCTTATCTGGAAAGAGAAAAAGCTCTGTGGAGACATGAGAAAGATAATGCAACTCACACAGTTGAGGCTTTAAGTGAATCCTACAAGCAATGGAAAAAAATGTGTGGGTTTTTTTTTCCTCATAAACAGTCAATTTGCAAAGAGCCACATTTCAAGAAGGAAAAGTGTCAGCCTGAAGTAGTGTGACTGATTTATTTTGAATTATCTCAGCACAGTGTCATCTTATCTGGAGATTTCATTCGTTCCTGTGAGTAGTAATTGAGCCTTAAACCAGCTAAAAGATTTAGTGAGATCAAGCGCTCAAATGCAGAGCACTGAAAACATACAGAGTGTTTTTGATCTTTAAACTGAAAGATAAATGGATGTTATCCAGGTGACGTGCCATTTTAAGTATTAAAAGAAGGGGTTTAGAGAGTGGGATTTTGGTATTTGGCATGTTTCTTTGCTAATAATAAGATATGTCACTCTTTGCTCCTACCAGTCTTGAAGACACTCTGAATATTGATAAATTTCTGAGAAATGAGTGACAGACCAAGTATGTAAGTTTATGCATCCTTTGCTAATATATCTGTCTTTCATGAAGTAACCAATTCTCCCTCATCACAGACTACAGGAAAGAAGTTTTTATACCATTTTGCTCTTTGTTACATTTGAATCATAGAATAACTTGGTTGATTTAAAGGACTTAGGATGACACATTAATTTCTATCAACACAGATAAAATTGTGCTTGGAATAGATTAACTGTCATATGTATTTTTCCATTATAATCTTATGCAAAGTGTGTGACATTAAAATTTACAGTCTTGCTCTGTTATAAAGCAAACTGGTTCCTTAATGTTCCACAGTTTGAAATCACCATATACTCTACTTTTGATTTAGAGTCAAACTTAAAGCAGGTTCTCAGATTCACAAAGTGCTTTGTCATTTTATCACCCCACATGCTTCCATTCAGTAGTTGAAAAAGACTAATAAACAGTGTGCCGGAATGTTAATTATTTTTGATGGGCACAGACTCTAGTTGTTCAAATTCAAAAGCAAACAGGTACATATAACTAAGTTTATGAACACATTACCATGCACTTCTGGATATATTAACCTCACATCTGTATTGATGTCTAAGAATGTAAGTGCAAGAATTGAGTGCTAAGTCTATTTTCAGTATCTTTCTGCCACATCCTTAAGGATATTGGTCTGTTAGTGACAGGGATTGTCATTAAAACATTCTTTCATATAAATCAAATTATAGGAAGGAGCTAGAGAAGCATTTATAACTCGGGCTCTCTCAGCTCCCTCTAATGAGGTCAGAGAAACTGAACTTGTTTTACATTTGGAACAGATCATGCTAATCAGCAGTTACTGAGCATGGCTTCAAGGTGACTGCTGTGCCCTGGTAAGTCTGTGTCACATTTGTATGTAGAAAGAAGTGGTACTACAACACATTAAGAAAATAGAAAGCATGTTAAATATCAAAATTTTATGTTGATGACTCAATTACCTGTTATATTCTATAGGAACACTTTCACAGGGTCAGCAATGTGAGAGAAGGCTCTGAAGAGACCTCATAGCAGCCTTCCAGTATCTGAAGGGGCTACAGGAAAGCCAGGGAGGGGCTTTTTACAAGGGCTTGTAGTGAGAGGACAAGGGGTAATGGCTTTAAACTGAAAGTGGGGAGATTCAGATTAGACATTAGAAGGAAATTGTTCACTATAAGGGTAGTGAGACACTGGCACAAGTTGTTCAGGGAAGTTGTGGATGCCCCATTCCCAGAAGTGTTCAAGGCCAGGCTGGATGGGGCTTTGAACAACCTGGTCTAGTGGGAGGTGTCTCTGCCCATGGCAGGGGAGTTGGAACTACGTGATCTTTAAGGTCTCTTCCAACCTAAACCATTTTATGACAATTCTATGATAAAGACATTTTGTTCTCCCATTTCTCAAATCCCTTCCTCAAAACTCCTATTAACTTTGAAAAATTAGGTTTTCTGAAATAGTCTCAAGGTATTTAAATTCCAGTTAAGAGAATCAGACAACTCCAAGTAAAGATTCCAAAAATTACATGCTGCTCTCCCCAGTCTCTCCATATTCAATTTATCTTTATTCACATCTTTATATTGAAATTCTGTTGCCAGAAAACAGAACTGGTAACTAATGTGTGCCTGACCTCATAATGCAGTCTTCCCCTTCTTGATTTGTACTGCTGAATCCATCTGGTCAGAATTAAAACTGCCTTAAAATAATCACAAGCAGCACTGTGCTTCCTTGTACAGAAGTTCCCAATACAGCTGACAACATATTACAGGGTATTTCTGCATTGCAAAAAAGATTCAAAGGTATGCAAAAATAAATATTTTGCTTTATTTTTATTAATTCTTCCCATTTGACAACCAATTCCTGAAAATTATGACATGCAACCTATACCATATTTTGAGTTTCTATTGTATTCCTACAGCTTTGAAATTGAGCCATCTAAGTGTTCAACACATTCAATGGAAAAAAACTAAAGAGATTTGCCTGGAACCATTTCTGAGTATCTTTTGCCTGACACCTTTAACTTCTGGCATTTCTGCAAACTAAAAAATATGTTCCAGTGGACTTGCAGAAAGAGCTGCAAAAGCCTCTTGCCTCCCCCCAACCCCAGCAACTGCCCCGGCACTCTCCTTAGCTGTGAGCAGTCCTGAAATGTCTCAGCCCGCAGGCAGGAGATAAGGCAGAGCAGACAGGGGCTGGGTTATGAGGGTTATGAGGTCAGAGCCTGGGGTCAATGGTGATGGATGGATGGAGTCCTCCCTGGACGCTGGCCATGGATAGAAGAGAAGGGAAGAAGCAGGAAGGAAGTTGTCTTCTGTGACCTCTGACCTTCTTCAGAGCTTACATCGATGTATGGAATGGAATAACTTAGGTCAGTTCTGCTGTCTGTCTAGTCCAGCCCCTCACCAGGGGGGTCATAGATACAATTCTCCTGCCCCAATAGCCTCTGTAGCAGCAGAGCTAAGAAGCAACCTTGGAGTCTCAGCAGAAACATGAACATTCCAGTGTTGTCAGTCCACCAGCTGGAACACTTGCTGCTAGTTTAAAAGAGAGCATACTGAAGGGAAAAAAAAAACAAAACAGTAAAAGGAAAATTGGCTTCATCCTGGCTCAAACCAGGACAACCATATTGCTTATTTCATATTTCCATATTATTTCAGTCTAAAGGGCAGAAATAAGAGCTTCATGGGCTGTATCCATGATTGAGAAGGGCATAAGCCTGCCCTGACAGAAGGACACTGCGTAACAATGTGTCAGCATCAGCTGGCACATTTCATTGACATGCATTTTAACCAATTTTCAAGAAATCTCAGAATCACTGAGGATATGACAAATTATTAGAAAAATGAATATTTAAAAGTACTAGCAAAACATGTTTTAACATTCAAGGTTTTTTATAGCCTAACATTATGATGTAAAATGGTATGATCAAGCTAGCAAGGGACTAAGATCAAAATTATCCACTACTAAGCTTTCCTGTGTAGCCTAAGCAGATTATCTGAAGAGTTACTTAAATCCCCTGCATAACTATTAATTACCAGGAAGGTGATTTATTCAGATTGACTCCTCATGATGAAGCATAACATGAGTCCATTCTGTTTTAATTGAATGAGTTCAGATGACACTGAAAAAAATTAATGTTTTTAAGCTAGTATTTTGACAGACTTAAACTGCCATAATATAGAACTAATATAAAGTATCTCCACTCTTCACCTTGCTTCAAGGTCAAGATCACAAAGCTGAAGTTCTTGAAGCTAAGACAGTCTATCATGTAACTTTATGCAAAAATAAGTTTTGATTTAGGTAGTAGAACCAAACTCATTATGTGAAACTAAAGTCTGCTTTGCAAGTTAAAACAGTTTCAAACTAGGAAATTGTGCTCAATAAGCCTAAAATGGCTTGCCACATAGTTGAAAATCAGGGCTGCATCCTTTATGTGCAGCTATTGTGTCCCAGTACCACAAAAATAAAGTGACATTTTAAAAGGCAGTTAGGGCTTATTCACTTAGGGATAATAGCTTGTAATAACTCCAGCTACTCTTTGAAGTGCATATTCCATAAAGATGTACTGTCATGGATTTTGTTAAAACAAAAGAAATCTAGTGAGCAATGAATGGTTACAGGCCAGAAGTCTGGATTCTTTATTTTGTAGTTTCATCCTGCAGACAAGTGATTGAGGAGTTCATGTTGCAGATTCCCCTCCGTTCTTGGAGTGGTAGGACTGGCAGTACAGGCCACCTAGACTTGCAAACAACAACATGTCACTGACCCAGAGACTGCCTAGTTTCCTATTAGGAGTCAAGCTATTATTACTGTTATAGTTAAACCCCAGCTGGCAACTAAGCCCCACACAGCCTCACACTCACACCCTCCCTAACAAGGACAGGGGAGAGAATCAGAAGAAGTGAGAAAACTCATGGGTTGAGATAACAATAGTTTAATAGGTAAAGCAAAAGCTGCACACACAAGCAAAATAAAACAAGGAATTCATTCACCACTTCCCATCCCAGGCAGGTGTTCAGCCATCCCCAGGAAAGCAGGTTACCATCATGTGTAACAGTTACTTAGGAAGACAAACATCACTCCAAGTATCCCCCTTTCACTGTTTTCTCAGCTTTATATGCCATGCATGATGTTATATGGTATGGGATATCCCTCTGGTCAGTTTGGGTCAGATCTGTCACCTCCCAACTTCTTAGAATCATAGCAGCACAGTATCATTAAAGTTGGAAAAGACCTTTAAGATCATCAAGTCCAACCATCAACCCAATACCACCCATGCCTACTAAACCATGTCCTGAAGTGCCATGTCTACACTTTTTTTTAACACCTCCAGGGATGGTGACTCCAACACTACCCTTGGCAGCCTGTTTCAATGCTTGACCACTCTTTCAGTAAGGACATTTTTCCTAATATCCAATCTAAACCTCCTCTGGTGCAACTTGAGCCTATTTCCTTTTGTCCTATCACTGGTTACTTGGGAGAAGAGACTGACCCCCACCTCACTACACCCTCCTTTCAGATAGTTGAAGAGAGTGATAAGGTCTCCCCTCAGCCTCCTTTTCTCCAGGCTAAACAACCACAGTTCCTTCAGATGTTCCCATTAAGGCTTGCACCCTAGACTCTTCATGAGCTTTGTTGCCCTTCTCTGGACATGCTCCAGCACCTCAGTGTCCTTCTTGTAGTGAGGGCCCAGAACTGCACACAGTACTTGAGGTGCAGCCTCACCAGTGCCAAGTACAGGGGACAATCACTTCCCTACTCCTGCTGGCCACACTATTTCTGATACAAGCCAGGATGCTGTTGGCCTTCTTGGCCACCTGGGCACACTGCTGGCTCATGTTCAGCCAGCTGTCGACCAACACCCCCAGATCTTTTTCTGCCAGGCAGCTTTCCAACCACTCTTCCCCTTCTCATGCACCCCCTGCCTACTCACTGGTGGGGTGGTGTGAGAAGCAGAAAAGGCCTTGGCTCTGTGTGAGCACTGCTCAGCAGTAAGTAAAACATCCCTGTGAGATCAACACTGTTTTCAGCACAAATTCAAAACAAAACACCATGCCAGCTACTACAGAGAAAATTTATCCCAGCCAAAATCAGCATAATTCCACATTAGGAAACTGGATAGAGGAATATATTTTGCTGTTGTGTCATACAGATACTCCTTTTTTCCCCAGCTCCCTACTTATGAAGTCTCCCTTCTTTCTGCTAGTAATCCTCACAGGACCCCAGAATCAGTTTCCAGGGAACTGTTGCTGCTGTCTTAAGTTACTTAAGCAAAGGAGAAAATAGCTAAGTGAGGATATATAAGCCTTCTCACCATCTTCAATAAAACTCCAGCTTTCAAGTAAAGCAGAGTTAGGCAGTTCCATTAAGTTTGCCTGGAAGGGAAGCAAAGGAAAGCAAAATTACCTTGGGGCTGGGGGGCATAGAGAACATACAAAGGTGATCCAACTAGTTTTACTTGACTATTTGGGGTAGTTTATCATACTTTGACATTACTTAAACAAAAACTTGCAAAAAACCCCTCAATTTACAGCCACATGCCATTTGAGTCAACTGGTGGTAAACTGGGCTCCTATCTGGTTTACCCTTAAGAGACAAGCAGTAGAGAAGTAGAAGAAAATAGTATCTTGAAGCAATAGTCTAAACTGTAAGTAACCCAGCACGTGTTGGTGTCCCTGATAGGCTTAGCCAAGGTTCAGACACCAGATTAGAGACATTCATAACCACATGCCTTCTGATAGCCTTGCTTATGCTTCTTAGTAAATAGAGCTGGCACATCTCTGCTCAGGAAAACTGGAGATTGTAGCTGCAGACATTTGTAAATCTGTTCCAGGCATAACTCCACCCCAGACAGACTACAGTGATTGTAGGCAGACCATGAGGAAGAAATTGCAAAACCGACCAGATAATTTTTCCAGTGCTTACCATCAAATAGAGGTTACTTAGCACATTAAGAATACATAGTAGCTACCTAGGCTACCCAAAGCCAACCAAAACAGCTGCCCTCCTCCTGGCTGCTTTTCCACCTAACCAGAGACTGGTCTGGCAGTTAAGTCAGTTCACTTAGGAGTCTTTTAATGAACATCAATCGAGGGATACTAATTATACAAGCTGCCATCTTATGTATTAACTGGAGCTGGCCAAGCCTTTCAGTGAACTTTTACAGGTAAGAAATGATGCTATGAATTTCTGTGTGGGAAACACCTTGGCAGCCTTTGTACGCCCAGCAGATGGTGCTGTGAGGTTCTGTGCTTCACTGATGCATTTTGTTTATCACGTTTGCTCACACTATTGTCATGCCAGACACTTGTGTTGTATGATAGTGCTGTTAATCAAACAGCTTGGGCTAAGAGAATTCTTCATATGATGCACAAACATTCCAAGATGTAACAAACCAAAGCTCTGCAACTGATACGAGTTCTATAGAAGTATTCAAGGTCTGAAGCAGGCAGGCTGCAGGAATAAGCTGACCCCACTAGTCTTTTTTGCCTGTGATGCTCATTCAGGCCAAGTACTACTGCTTGTGTGGTCAACTTAGGCAGGGACAAGAGAGGCCACAGCTAAAGCAAGGTAACAAATACTGATTATTTCCAGTTTTAAAATTATACATCTAACCAACTCTGGAATCCCATTAAGTCTCAAAGCACCCATTACTTTAGCAACTTACTCCTGCATGCTTAAATAGGGCCCTGCATTCTGCTTAGGCCAAAGTCCCATTTTAATCTCCCTTTCACATGGTTCTGACACTCACTCCATCCCAATTATTTCTGCTGTGTATCCAACTGCTTCCCAGCCTCTTCTACAACCCCCTTAAGATACTCCCTTCTGTTTTGCACATCCTTCACAACTCTGCCACACTGTACTTACTCAGGAAGGGTAGGATCTCATGCAGTGTTAAGTGATTTGAACAATTAAGTGATTCTCAAGAAGTCACAAATCAAATACAACAACTACAGACATGCTTACTTTGTGAACATAGTCCATGACATTATTAGCTTTTCTCCTGTGCAAATAAGCTTTTTCTTTACATTGGGAGAAACTAGTTATTACCTCAGTCCAGGAACTAGGTTTTTAAGTTTTGATACTTTTCAAATTGATAGGCAGAAAACAACCAATATAAACTCAGCAACAGCCAGGGAGTTGTCTTTAAATTAGCCCATTTAAAGAAGCCTGAAGTATCTATACGGTAACTGAGAAAGCTGCTTTCAACAGTCTGACTACCAGGACTAGTTATCCTGTAGAACTAATCATAGAATGGTTAAAGTTGGAAGGGACCTTAAAGGTCATCAGGCTCCAACCTCCCACTAGACCAGGCTGCACAAAGCATCATCCAACCTGGCCTTAAACACCTCCAGGGAGAGGGCTTCCACAACCTTTCCGGTTAACATATTCCAGCACCCTACTACTCTCATAGTGAAAAATTCCCTATGTCTAACCTAAATCTCCCCTCTTTCAGTTTAAAACCATTGCCCCTTGTCCTATCACTATACTTTCTGGTGAAAAGCCCCTCCCCAGCTTTCCTGTAGGCCCCTTCAGGTACTGGAAGGCTGTTAGAAGGTTCCCCTGGAGCCTTCTCTTCTCCAGGCCGAACAGCCCCAACTCCCTCAGCCTGTCTTCATAGCAGAGGTGCTCCAGCCCTTTGAACATCTTGGTGGTCCTTCTCTGGACCCTCTCCAACAGCTCCCTGTCTTTCCTGTGCTGAGGGCTCCAGAGCTGTATGCAATACTCTGGGTGTGGCCTCACCAGAGCAAAGTAGAGGGGCAGAACCCCCTTCCCCAGCCCTGCTGGCCACACTTTTCTTGCAGCCAGGATGAAGCTGGCCCTCTGGGCTGCAACCACACACCAGTAGCTCATGTCAAGCTTCTCATCTACTACCACCCCCAAGTCCTGTTTCTTGGGACTGCTCTCTAGCCATTCTCCCCCCAACCTGTATTTGTGCCTGGGGTTGCACCAACCCAGGTTTAGGACCTTCCACTTGGCCTTGTTGAACCTCGTGAGATTGGCACTGGCCCACCTCTCAAGCCTGTCAAGGTCCCTCTGGATGGCATCCCTTCCTTCTAGGGTGTCAGCTGCTCCACACAGCTTGGTACCATCAGCAAACTTGCTGAGGATACACTCAATCCCACTGTCCATGTTGCTAAGATGTTAAACAGCACTGGTCCCAATACTGACCCCTGAGGAATGCCACTTGTCACTTGCTTCCATTTGGTAAGTTTAATGGTACCAGATTATCTTCAGCAATCAACTTCCATGACAAACCAAACAAAAACATGGCAGAGGAGTTCTAGAAGTTCCAGAAGTTCCACAGCAAGAGCTGAAGACTTCTCCCTGCATCAACAGCCAGCTACTAATAAGACTCAACATCAAGCAACAGTGAAAACCAGATAGACAAGACGTTCCTGTCTACTTCCCTGCAAGGGAAGAAGCATCACATGCTGCTCACCTATTTGTCAGGCTACAGGACTGCACCATGCTCTGGGGCAGTTCTCAGAGCAAAGCATCATCACTTGAAATACCTAGCTTAGCCTGCACCTCTGGGCCAGCAGTTAAACAAATGACAGCCTGCTAGTGCTGGTCAGGGAATTCAGAAGTAGTCAGCCAAATGCAGTTCAGAGTAGCACACATTTTTTGACATACCAGAAGCACTGAAGTTGTATGTTTCCAAAAAGACAGCTTGAAGTTGGATGTCAGTCAGTAGTTCCAATGTGTGACACTCTCCTCTCCCCACTTAGGCCTACAAATTCCACTCACTCAGTATCAGCAGTTGTGCTACAGGGTGATGACCTGGCTTACAGAGCCAAAATGGAACATTTTCTAACCTTGTTTTATCTCAGGAGATCAGGAATTTGCAACACCCGCTTCAAGTCTACAAGCTGTTAGGAAGCCAGAGCCTAAGGAATAAAGATTTGTATTCCCAGAAGTACAGTCTGCAGTCATCTTGCTCATCTGCCTCTCTAGCCATAGAAGAACTCCTCCCGAGTTACCTGAAGTTTCTTTCCCTCCCAAGTCACTATTTAATCAGAGACCAAGAGCCAAACTCTTGAGTGTGATTGTTTATTGTCCTTTTTAGGGAATACAAAGGCAGCTTTACAAAAATGGCCAGTAGTCACTACCACAGTGAATTTTGTTATAACCTAGTTCACTGTAAATTGAAACCTGCAGGCAGGTAGAAACTGTAAGAGACAAACTGCTCTTCTGGATCACTCAGTGAGCAAGACAGATGCCTCACTACAGCATGAACACATTCCAGTATAGCCCCATAATCTGTCACTTTGACTGCTTCCAGGACATATCCAGGAATAAGAACTTCAACTTGACTGACAGTTCTGCAACTGCTTAAACAGCCAAGATCAAACTGTTCCTCCTGCTTTACAGGAAAAGTAGATTAGTACAGCAAACCACAAGTCTGAAGTGATCAAGAGAGGACAAAGATACAGCTCAGGACTGCTGACCTGATAGGGAATAGTCTGTCATTTGAAGAAATATCTTTTGGTATACAATGTTCTTTGTCAAGTGTAACTGCAGGCTTCTCTCTTCCCCACCAAAGCAGTGGTGTGTCAGTGGAAAAGGGAAGCCATATGAGACTTGGTAATTGATTACATTTTGTAAGAAAATTCACACTTCTGATCCAGGAGGTAAGGTGTCTAACTTAGTCCTTCAGCTGGGAGACTTCATAGAGGTATGCACCAAGCATCTTCACCCCCTGGATGTAGTTGTACCTAGAAAGAAGACAGCTTCCATCAGCACTGTGTTAGTTCGAGCTGCATTCCTAGCAGTTGTACTCTTTGCAGCATCAGTCCTATGCCCACAAGAGACACTACAGGCATTACTGCTGCAGGCAACAGACACCACTCCCAACCTCCCAGCATCTCCCCTGGCAAGAGAGAAATGCCAGCCTTGGGGTAGCAGGTAGCTAAGCTTGGAAACCAAAGCATAAAAACTGCTTCTAGATTCAAGTGTATAAAACCAGAAGCAGTAATGAGATCAAGATTCAGCTACAGACTAGTTACCCAACCAGTCATTCCCTGCTAGAGAGAAATAGCACTTTGCCTTACAGAAAAGCATGAGCTCAATTCTTCTTGGTTCTTTTCAGAATAGGTGCCAAGAAACATAGTACACCAGCCTGGCACAGGGATAATTATTCTCACCTGTTTAGCTTCTCATTTTGAGAGTGGGCACCATCATCTGCAGCTCCAACAGGAAGCAGCATGACATTCTTGCCTGTTGCTTCTTGGAAAGTCAGGGTAACAGGAATGCTGCCTCCCTCCCTTGTCAGGTCTGGTTCAACTCCAAAAACTAGAACAAAGTGATACTCTAGTCAGTCTGGAATTGTATTCATTTCTCCACCACAGATCCTTACCGCTGCTTAAGGAATCAAGTACCAAACACTTCTGCACCACATGCTGGCCAAATGTTGCTGTTTTGATCAGCCAGACTGCAGAGGTGGCAGAATTGTGACACCTGCCTCCCACATGTAGTGCTGGAATACTGTCACATTCAGTTACACAAATAACACTTCATTTGACAGCCTGGTTGTATGCCAACGGAAAGACAGGTTGGCTCTAGTTGTGCTGTGCAATCTAACTGTCCTAGCATAACTGATTAAGAAGGCTACTAGGTTGACTAAGTTTTGAGGGCTTTGGCTAAACCAGTTATCTGAACTACTGGCAGCCTCATTCTTATGCAAAAGGAGCACTTGTTTCAATAGAGTAGAAATGAGCTTGACATCAAATTTCTCTCCTTCCTGTACCTCAGACTTGAGTTTAAGGATTTCACATGACATGCTTTGTTACTTAGTGAGCCAAACTTATTACATAAGTGCAAAACACTAAGTATTCTGCACACATGACCTCCTCAGTATTTCTTGAGGTGCTGGAACAAGAGCTCATTAGTTCACTCAAAGCCAAGTGAAAAACCCACTGACCTGTCTTCATGGCCCTCCTACCAGCCATGTAGTGGGGATGGTTGAAGTCTGACACCCAGGGCTTTCCACCATGGCCTAAGTATACTCTGAATTTGTTGGGGCTCTGCAGCTCCGCAAATTTTTTGCTCACATAGTCTTCAACCTGTAAGAAAAATTGAAGCATCTTAGCAACTTGCAGGTCATTCTACTGTCCAGCAATACTTTCCCTATTGCTATTATTTCATTGTGTTCCTATGTTCCTCTGCTCTGAAGTCAGAATATCTTCTTTAAGCAAGTTACCAGCTAACTGTTCTGCAGCATACTGTTATGTCAAACTCTTATGCTTTTGAATATGCACTGACAATACAATTGTCCTTCAATTAAACTAGCATTGAATCCTGAGCCCTTTCTTCAAATTAGTTGAGAGAAACTGAATAACCAGGCCACAACAGTCCAGCATGGGGCCACACAGAAGTTCTCTCAATTATCTGTGTTGAGGTACACAACAAAATTGCAACGCAAATGAATGGAACTGCTTTAGAAATCAGAAACATGCCTTCCCTAGTCACAAAGAACAGGTGACATTTAAACACTAGATGTTTTAAGACCATCAGTCCACCTCAACATACCTGTTTTGTGACTTCTTCAGGAGTCATGTTTGGCACAAGTCTGATTGAGAACTTGCCAATCACTTTCCTAGGAATCACAGTCTTGGCTCCAGAAGCTGAAAAGGCTCCTTCAATTCCATGGAGAGACAAGGAAGGATATCTCCACCTATGCATAAGGATGTCTCTCTACAGAAGCAAAGAGAAAGATGTAAGGTCACATGAAGTTTGACTAAGTTCCCCAAAGTAATTATTTCTTCAATCTAACAAAGACTGAGAAACAGTGCTTTCTCCCATGGACAAAGGGCATTCATTCATTACTCCCATGAAGCACACATTTTGATACAACAGCTGGGTTTTCAGAACCCTAAGAGATTCAGTAGCTCTAGTTTGGCTCCCTCTTAATTGTATGGAACTTAGAGGAAGTGGTCAGTCTGCTTCTGACAAGGACACATACTATCTATAAGATGCTCAAGCACAGTGTGTAGGGAGTATATTGGAAACTCTGGATCCCACTGCCTCAAGTCAGGCAGGTGTCCTCATCACTGGGTCCTACGCTTATGAAGGTCACAAGTTTTCTAAAAGCCTCACCACTGTGCAGACTAAGGCCTACAGTGTGCTTCTATTATATAAGTTATATTAAACTGTCTGAACTCTGGATTTATTAAAATTAGCACTACTCCTTTTTTCAGATACACTTCTGTATTTCTTCCTTGTTGCTTTGGACACAGCTGTTGCATACACTAGATACTGTGCATTCAACATATTTGTCTTGTATAGACAGCTATAGTACCTCCAACCTGAACTTCACTGCAGAGATTCAGGAGCTTGAGAAATTCTGTGGGCTTTAACATTGCTTGTTTTGTTCCAGGTACAAGCTGCCTCTTCTCTCAGAAAATTGAACTGTCACTGTGCAAATCTTTCAAGCACATTCTCTCAACTGGAGATTACTTTCTCTCCCGTATCTCCCTTAGTTCTAAGATGTTTCTTGCATGGAACTTACTTAGAACTTGCTTGGTAAGTTAAGTTATGATTTCACGCTAGGTAGGACAGAACAGCTTTGCTTCAATATCATATGAAGAGCATGTTGCCAGGTCCTTCTTATATATAAGCTGTATTTCATCTGTTACTTTACAGGACAAGGCTAAACAAAGAGCCTAAGTCTCCTCCTGACAGCAGCAGGACAGAAGGCAGACCTGCACATGCAGACTTGTCTTCTACAACACTTGTTTCTGCTTTTTATGATAGATGTATACATCTAGGGTATAATGCTTTAAAATTAGTAATACCTACACCTTGCAAGATTCAACGCTCTTAAAAGCATTCATTTGGAGAGCTCCTATGATGAAGATCTGAGAAGTTCAGACATGAATTTATTGAACTTGAGCCTGTTCAAAGATTTGGATTGCTGCCTAGTTCATGGATATGAAGTAGTCCTTGCTTGCCAGGTCTAGGAAGATGTTTATACATCAAACTTAAGCTAGATCTCAGGTTGTTTCCTCAGCTTACGAGAAGTCATTTCTGAGCAACTATTTTATTTCTGATAACCCATTGAACTTCCCACAGATGTAGGAAATAAGATGCCATGTGTAGATGTGGTATGTGACCTTTGTAAGAGTGCTAGCTGTTCTTAGCTAGCATTAAGGAGAACACTAAAATTCTGTACAAGTTTGAAACACTACCTAGACTTAGGACTTCAAGGCAGTCTCACCCTTTTAAAGACAGATTAATTTTTTGCTTATTAAGTTACTTGATAATAAGTATCCATAGAAGCTTGTTTCTGTCTTCTGCTAATATAGATAACTCAAACTAACAGCTACCCAGAGTAGAGGGAAAAGTACCGTATACCTTTGCATCATGCAGTAGTTTTGTTGCTCCTACATCTTTTGCATATTCTTTCAGGTCAAAATCAATCTTCTCATATAGTGCCAGCTCCTCATCAGTAACAGGTGCCACTGCTTCATAAATGCCAGGGATGAGGATTTTCCCTTTCTTGTCTATAAGAGAACCTGTAAACAACCACCTAATATCAGGATTCAAGCAGAAGAAACAAGATGTCTTTGCTGGGAACACTTCCCATGGAAAACATAAGTCTTTGCCTTCTGAAACCTCTGTAAACAATGAAATTCTGACCTCTACCTACAGAGCCTATTCCACAAAGCATGGAAGGCACTTATGGAATTGGCAGCTATCCAAATTATGCACTTCCCTGAAACTGTATTTAATTCTACTGCTACAAGTTTGGCTGGCTGTTTGAATACAGGATTCCCAAGGAGTTCAATACAGCATCTGTAGAAGCATTTGCAGAAGAGGGGATTTAACATACAACTTTGCAGCAAGATTTTAAGGGAAGCTAAAGTACATAGAAAACTTCCTGGCAAGATCACCTTCAAATTTCTGTAACTAAAGCATTAGCCTGTTTTACACATACCTGGCAAGCACCATTTCATTGGTCATTGCTTTGCTAGTGTAAGCAATGGAACACTTTGGGAACACTTCCTCACTGCAAACTCACTTAGGCTTTAATGGCTCTTACTCCCACTTGGAGGAGCATTCAGTGAAACATGTTTTTCTTACCCATTAGAGCAATGAGATCTGTCATGGCCTCATGTACTGAACCACCATAAACTCCAGAGTGAAGGTCTTTGTCACTGCATTCCACCTGGTTTGAAGTGAATTAGGATTCAAGTTAATTTTAGTATGAACATACTGTCAAATGCACAGAACAGACTTAACTCTGCTTTTTACTGCATGTATTTTGAGAACACATGTTTTTGAAAACAGACCACCCAGTTGTAGTACATTAAAGCAGATATGCTTTTTATTGCTCTGTGGAATACAAGCCCTTAGTATTGACTGTCCCAACTCTGGGGACTTCAGTGGTGACATCTCATCCTGCACTCAAGGAAATACCTGGATGAAGATATCTACACCATGAGATAATGCTCCAGTGATGGTACCAGCTTATCTTGCTTCCTTTCATCTGAAATCTATCCCCCCCACCCAAGTATCATATAGGATAGTAAAAGGAAGATATTTAGACAATTAGTAGAAACTGTTCTACTTAGTCAGTTTCACCTTTTCTGAATAAAAGGTATTGGCACAAAAGCATTTGAGCTACCACTCTTACCTAGCAGAAAATTCTGCTTAATACTAGTTTTGCAGTATTTCAGCACTTACCTCTATGAAGTAATAGCAGATACCCCTCAAGCCATAGGTGATACAAGGCTTCTTCTTGCCTAGCCAGTAGTTGTCAGAAATGCAAACATAATCCACATCGTTGAAGAAAGTGTCTCGCTGAGCAAAAATGAGTTCATCGAGGCCTTCAGATCCTGATTCTTCCATACCCTCTAGGCAGAACTTAACATTTACTGGAAAATCCTTTCAAAATGAAAATAGAACAGATTATGTGGAAGCATTGGAGTCCTTCAGCAATCAGTAGTTTTCGTCTGTCATGTACAAAGCAGAACAATGAGCATGAGTAAGTTAGTTCCATGGAAGTGCAATTTGTTAATTATTCACAAAGTATTATGAAGTTTGCACAGTGCTTACCCTTGAGAGCCCTTACACTACCCTTCGTTTGATGGAATTCAAACTCTTCAAAAAAGTTTTAACTAAGCTCCAGAATAACTTGTTCCTAATCCTCTTAACTGTGGAAATGCCACTGGAATCTGTTGCCAAAGGTAAGTCACAGGGCTGGGAAAAGTAACATTAACCACAGAAATTGCATGCCACAGTAGGAGAGTCATAGCTACCCTGTCTATCCAGTTTACCATCTTCTATGCCTAGACAGCACTTGAGAACTGCTAATTCTTCTCACAATAGCAACTTGTCTTGCAAAGTAAAGCAGACATCCTGAGCTACTTCTGATTGAAGTTTCTTGAATAGAAACAGCAAAGATCCTAGTTTAGTGTTAGGGAGTTAGTCCCTTCTTAGAGCTCAGTGGCAGCAAGACATCAAGCATTGCTAAAGGCCAGCCTAATTTGACACCTTTACACAGAAGCAAACATATTTGATGATTCCTCCTGCTCCAGATGCTTGCATATGTATTTTCCTTCCAACACATTTTGTTAAAGCAAAAATGTTTCAAGTGCAAGCCAGGCATCTACAGGACTAACTTGTCAGCATGTCAACTCAACTCTACTGGGCATCAGGGAATTTACAGGACTATTGCATCATTCCCCCAATCAGCTGAATAAGCAGGCTTGCCTCACAAGAGTTTGTGGCTCGGGTAACATTTATTGCTAGACTCAGCTGTATGTAACAAGGATACATTTTGGGCACATACCTGGTTAGTTTGTTGATAAGCCTCCAAGGCATTCAGCCAGGCAAGCACTGGACCTTTGTCATCTGTTGATCCTCGACCATACAGCTTTCCTGTAGAAACAAGATACAAATTAAACACTGAAGAAATTTTAGGACAAAGCTTCAGTCACATCTCACCTGCAGGAGAAAACATTTTGGATAAGCTTTTTAGCCTTGCTTATGTTAACTTTCATTTCTGGTTCTTCTGAAGTAGCAGTTTTGCATCCCACAAGTGGGATATGAACAGGACTGCAATAGTTCTCCCACTTACAAGCTGCCCCACCTCTTCTCCCAGCTGCTCCCTGGATAGGAGTTGAACAAAAACCTGAAAAAGATTAACACTTCCTTGGGCTAAGTTCTTCCCATATTCTTAACAAAGATACTTTCTGAAAACCCAGCACTGGAAGTATTTAAACAAGCTACCTCCTTTTAACAGAAACCTACCCAGTATTAGCTTCAATTCAGTAATTCCTTGTTTGAAGAATAAGGCTTCAGTACCTAGTGACCAATCAACTCTCTGGATTCTCCAGATAAATGTGCATCTCCCCTATAAGGTCTTTAGTCAAAGACAAGTTTTACAGGCTATGGGGAAGCCCTAGAAACTGTAGCACATGGGATCACAGTCAAGGCAGATACTGCTGCAAGTCAAAGGTGTGGCTACAACCCCTAAGCACTAGGTGTAGCCACAGTGACAAAAAGACAGCTTGCCAGGTAAGGAGCCATTTGTAAGCCTGCCTCTTGCACAGAGACAAGCCACAGCCCAAGGCAAGTCTAGCTCTTGCTATCAGATGAGATGATCCAATTTACTAACTTGGATTTTGCTGCCTATGAGCAAGTGCTCAGGTAGAAATACTAGTTACCACAAATACTTATTTTCTTGGCAATGATTAATGCTTTACACAGCAAGAATGGTTAATGTACTTCTATTCCTCTGACCTTTGACACACCACACTGAGCAAATGAAACAAGGAAGAGGCAGTTTTAGTCTGCTCTTGACTACTGGCCATGTGTTGTTTCAACAGAAGTTAAACAATTTATTCACCTCCATTTATGGGAGAGGGACATTTGTCTCAGCACTAGCTCTGTAAAACACAGCTTCTGCAGTACTTATTTCAGCACAGTATGCAAACATAGGGCAACCCATGAAGGTTGCTCTACCACTCCTGCCTCCAGGCATAAAGAAGCTGCATTGAGTGTTTGCCCTCTGTAGTGGTTCAATATCCTTGTAGTTTGACATCACTTTCAAGGCAGAAAGTTGTAAACAGCACATTAAACTAGTTCTAGAAAGCTTCTGGCAACAAATTGTTACCATTGAAGGCAGAAGTTAAGACTTTGCTGTAGCTACAAGGTAACGTGCAAATACAGTCTAGACTATCAAAAACAAGTCCTGAGAGCAGATTAGATTTTGCATCTCTACTAGGTTACCATTTCTCCTCCTGGATCTTTTACCTCAACAGTATTAAACAAACACCCTATTCTGTTCTTACTCTTTTTCCCCCTTTCAATCAAGGGCACGACTTTAGAACAATTCAGAAATACTACACTTGTTAAAGCAGTGTTCATCAGCTTGTGAAGTCCACCACTCTTACCATCTCTTTCTACCAGTGTGAAGGGCTCACTATCCCAGCCATCCTCTAGTGCTGCTGGCTGAACATCCAGGTGACCGTATACACACACTGTCTTCTTGTGTGGATCTGAGCCAAGTGTTCCCAGAACTATTGGTGGTAGAGGGATCTCTGATCCATCAGGCAGCTAGAAACAGGAAGCAAGAAGTTTTATGTAAATGTGACATTTCAGAGCAGCATATTTTTACCAGATGAAGGAATTACATTAGAGGTTATGAGATCAGAGGCACAGACAGCTAAACAAAACTAAGCTACTTGAACTGATTGCCAGAAGCAGGGTGCCAATGAGGGCATGATGGCACCATGCCAGTAAAAGTTTCCTGACAAGTCCCAGTAATAGTCACAATGATCCAAGCCACTCGGAACTGTTAGCTTTAAGCTAACAATCCTACACCAGATTATAGCACAGCAAGCTGTCTGCATGCCAAACTGCCATCTCTAATGCTGACCTAAGCATAAGTTATAAAATCCATTCAATATTGCACTCTGCATTGCTTGTCCCTACACTTTCATCCTGTCCACAGTATAGATCTAGACAAATTTCCTGACAGTGGTATCTGAGCATAACATGTGCCTACACCCAAATAAGGTCAGCATTAGAAGGGTATTTCTCTATATCAGCTTACACTGTTAAGCAAAGGGCACAGTAGTGCTGATGAACTTATTTCAAGAGTTGAAGAGTTTAACTTGGTTAGTCCTTTGGAACACCCCGTAAGCAATTATCACATGCTATTCTCAGTCAGCATGTATTTCCCTTCCAGTGAGCTGACACACACTCCTACATGCTGTTCAGCAGATCAAGATCAGCTTTGACTTTTTGCTCATATGGGCTCCAAGCTCCGATTTTTTTATTAACATGTTACATGGTCCTTGGCCAGCTGCTGCTCTAAGTGATTAAAATATTATTGCAAGAATTTACACTTACAGTAATCAGTACACAGTACAAACTGCTGTGCAGCAGTAAACTAAGATCAGATCAGTTCACCAGCTGCTTTACTTTGTCCTTCATTGATACAGCAGCAATGTAGGTAGTACACGGACTAGTTTTGTCTATAGTTAATATAAATGTAAATACTAAAGTTAACTTTAATCCAGTCACAAGAGTTTTCTAAATACAAATGTTACCTGCAAAACTCTTTAAAATCAGTTCTTACCAAAGTTATACTGCTGAAAGGAACAACTTTCTCTGAATTAATTTAAACACTTCTGATGGGACATTAAGCAGTAGCAGAGCTGGAATTACCCTACAGGTTCCCTCCCAAGAGGGCACATGGAGTCAGTTGGTTCCCTAAAGGGACCTGTGGTGCTATGAACAACTGTATTCAGTTGCCAAAAGCAAGAATTGCTCAGAGGGTCCTGAGACACAGATTTCACCCAGCAATCATTAGCAACAATTATTATTATTTTTTAAAACTAGCAAACACTCCAGTATAACAGGATTTTGAATGTTGCTATCCAAATGCTACTATCCAAATGCTAGTCTAACAATTTTGGTATTGATCTTATTCTGTGGCATGTAGTGACCAGGCATTTCAATGGAGAAGCACATCAAGTGAATGATTCCCTAGGATGAGATCATTATTATCCTCATAAGCACATAACTTTCTCAGGTGAAGAAACGCAGTCCAGATAGCTAAAAGTAAGGAGGGGAGTCATGCTATTAAGGATCCTTCTGTACCTGGTAAGGGAGCAGTGCAATCTTATGACAAACACAAGACTTTTGGAAGAGCCTAGAAGTCTTCTAAAAGACTTATTGAGACTTCAGTTAGTACCTTTGCAGTCTATGGCTCTAAGGTCCAACACCAGCCTGCTGTTAAAAATGTCTAACATTTGTTTGCAGGTGCTCAGTTCATGTTCAGTTAGAAAAGTATTTAAAATACATTTAATACACAGTCCAAAATGTAACACATGCTGAACTGATTTGGATCCCAAAGTTTACTATAAACAAAAAGGTCTTAACAGGAAGCTCAAGCTGTGTGGCAGGAAAGACATTATCCCACACCCCAACTGGCTATGACCTTTCAAAGTGACTACCCAGTAGACCCTTGTGTGGCAATCCTGACAAGACCATCAGACATCAAGGACTTAGTGATCCACATAGTCTGAGTACACCCAAGTCTGTGCTGCACACTCAGCTTCACTTTCCTGCCTGTACCATGCTGTGCATAGCCTTGACCTGCAGGATAAACTGAGCCAGTTGACTGCAGCTTGCAGGCAGTTCCTACTTGGTACTGGCGATTACAGCACCTGCATGTCCTTGTCTTAAGTGCAGCAAGGAGTTCTCATGTGAATATCCCTTTTGTTTGCCAATGGAATCAAACAGCTTGAATAAATAAAAGATAACATTTCCATGAATGGGATCTGCACAGCATGCTGCATGCTGGTTGGATGCCCACTAGATACTACACAGCTTGGGGGTCCCAGCAGCTGAAAGGATTTAAGATTACCCATACTACCCTCTTCCTTTATAGTGGTAGCTCTAATAAACAGTATTTTAAATTATACTTTATGGAGTCCACATGTCATTTTTACTGGGATCATAAGAAGCCAGCCTGGTGCAAAACACCTTGTCTCCTGAAGAGTTCTACTAAGCTGGCATGGACATGCTCACAAACCTTTTGTTTCCCAATATCCATAAGTTGGGTTGTGCCTCCCAGCCGCTCAATATCCTGTGCAGCAACCTCCATCATGTGTCTGATTTCAGCCCTCTTCTCTGGCCACGCTGACACACTCTGGATTGCCACCCATTGAGCCAAACGCTACAGACAGAAAAGTTAAAGGTTTCACTACACACGAAATATGACTTGGGAGACACTATACAAATACAGCACCTTGCAATTCAACTGTTTTAATTGCAACTGTTTTAATCAAGCTTAAAGTTGAGGCGAATCAGCTCTGTCCTCTGGTCAGGTGAGTACGCCAACCATTGATATTACATTCAAGAGCTCTCTAAAACCTCACTTTCCTACAGCTGCCCTGCACTGTAGCACCAAGTCTACAGACAGGTCAGTTTAAGAGCATGACAGTTTGTGCATATTGTGCCTTTCTGGTTGCCATTCTTGAAGAATCCAGAACCAGCTAATATCATCAGGCTTCTCAGAAAGGCTGCCTTTGTTCCACACTCCCCTCAACCCACCCCACCATGCAAGATCAGTAAGATCAACTGTCAGAAGTTGAACATGATTGGCATAGTTCTTGCTTGGCATAGTTCTTGCCTGGGAGTTTATGGTGCTATACCACTGATTCCTTCACAGGCAAAAGGGATTGCAATTAAAAAAGATATTAGACAGCAAAGTACAGAAGGTAGCCTCTCTCTCTGTCCCCCAACATGAACAGTTTCATACAAGAAAGCTTTATTCCAGCCTTGCTTATATCTTTCCTCTCCCATCTCAGAAGGGGAGAGACAGGATAAAACTCATTTGGCATTTAGGGACTAGTCCCAAACTTGTACCTCTAAATAATTCACTGTTTGCACTATACAGTAATAGAGCATTTCCTAATAAATCTACCATGGAGATTTGTGTCTTTGAACAGAACTATGCCTAAACTTGAACAGTTTTCTTGGCATTACTTTATTAGTGGGTATATTATATAGTTGTAATGACAAGCTTTAAGCTGATCACCTATCAGCATTTAATATCCCATAGCTATCTGTGCTGCAAGACAAAACTCTGAAAGAAAACTTACCTGAATATAGAGGTCCTGGTGCTCATCAATGTATTTAAAGAGTGTCTCAAGAGCAGACATTTTCTGACCAGAATGGTAATGCTGAAGATTCTGTGACAGAAAAATAATTTAGCCTTCGCAGGTTTCAGAAGCAACAGTCAGTAACTGAGCAGCCACAGAAGACTTTCACCTTTCCACTGCTAATGCCACATACCAAGCTGTGTGAATGTACAGCTTGAGGCCACTCCCTCATGAAAACAGTGACATGGCTAAACAGAAGTACATTTAATCTCAACACCACTGTTTCTGCCTCTCCTCCTAAAATAACTTTGGTACCAAAAGTGAGCAAGCTGGTCTATAGAGATACTGCATTCAAGTCATGTAATTCACTTCACTGCAGAATTACAGGCAAAATGTTACTCAGGTGAAATCTACTCTTTGAAGTTGCATTTTATGGTAAGAGTTCAACTAATAGTGTGCCATAGATTTGAATCTAGGGGCTAGGTCCAAGAAAGCATCACACTTTTACTGTATGCTCTACAAAGGACATTAAAAGCAGGCAGCTTAAGAAATGTTTTTTCTTCAGCTGTAAAGTCCTAGCCTGCCACTCAGCCTTCCCAAAGATGATCAAAGTGAAGCCATAGGAACAGAGACCAGACCCAGCAGGCCATCATTCAAGCAGACAATGACTGGTTCAGTGCTACCACTTCCTTGTTTTGTTTTCGTTTCAACTGAAGTTCATGTGAGAAAACCCAAGACCTCTCCCCTCCTCAGCCTTCTGTCTTCCTCACTAGAAGTGACACTGTCCACTCAACCAACAAGCTTAAACTTCACTCTCAAGTTAGAACTAAATATATGGCACCTCCTCTAAGCCAGGAAAATAGTGAGCTTCACAAACATCCCTCTGAAATTCAAGTGCCTAGAACATGAGAGTAACCCAAATGTCTGTGTACTACACTGAACAAGCTTGTTCAGCAGCACCAACTGCTGTGAGTCAGTATTTTGTTCAGTCAGCTTTAAGCCAGATCCTTTAAGCCTTTCTTCCACTTCTGCATGAAAGTCACAAGACAAGTATGACAGTTAAAACATTTAACTGTTTGTCTTCCTTAACAGCTAACTACTCTACATAGCTGAAACTAATACCATCAAGCTGCAGGTTATCCCACACAACATGCTGGGATATAAGCACATTCTGCCACCCCAAATCTAAAAAAGACTTACAGAACACATTTTCTTTCAAGTGGGGTTGTACTTACATGGATCACTGATCCCTGACATACAAAAATCCTTTCATTCACTGGAGATAGCTCCTATTTAATTTACAACTTCCATCAAGTTTAGATTTGGATAATGAGTTCAACTAGAACAAGCCCAAACCAAACAGCTCAAGCATTTTCTTCAATAATCATGGTGAAAATTGGACATCTTCAAAAGGACTACGTAAACAATTCTTCTCACTGAAGCCTGGTTTGCCTAACAAAGCCACCACCCCCACATGCAGTTAGAGCTCAGGCACAATTAATCTAGAACTTTTCAGAGAAACCAGAACAGAGGCAACAGCCCTATGCATCTGACAGTCCCCTTCACTCAACCACTTTCTATAGCAACATCAGGGCTTTAGCTTCCCAGACACAAAATACAGCACACTACATGAAGGCTGATACTCTGTCGAACACAAACAAGATCTGGACTACTTGCTAAACCAGGAACCACTTCAGGTATTGTCTTGAACAGTTAAATATACTTAAAAATTAGAGGGTCACTATTACTCAAGTCTCACTGTAGAGCTGCAAAAATACCTGTCCCACACAGCTTCAAACTTAGAAAAGCAAACGTAGCTTAGTGCACAGCACAAGGCTAGATATTACTTCCCATGTCCTCTTAAAAAAACAGGGCAAGAATCTCCCGTAGGCCCTTCAGACTGGAGAACTGAATCCTTCCTACCTGTGTGGAAGAGGCTCTGCAGTTCTACCTTTTCACAGCACTATCACAGTTGCATTATGAAACAAGATAACTAAGGGGCTGTCAGTACACTATGACAACTTTGCCCTCCTTATCCACAGGCAAGATGAGCACCCCAGGTGAGAGCATTTCATCGGGTTAGAAGTCTGTAGCCCTCAGGGAGCACTCATCACCCTCCACAAGCCACTAAAAGCAGCAGCACACAACCCCACCTCCACATCACAGACCCTGCTCTTCGGGCTGAGGCTGACTTAGGAAGCCAAATGTGGGACTTTACAAGGTTTTGCAGCAAAAGGAAAAGGTCACGGTAGCTCCCAGCTCTGCGACCGTGGAGAGTGTCAAGAGGGAAGGAAGGAGGCACGCCATTGGTTTCTTCGGGACAGAGGGAGACACACTGGGGAGAGAGAGAGCAAGCGTAGAGAAGGGCACAGCGGCAGCTTCCCACTCAGGAGCTTCCAGGGCGCTGCAGAACCCCGGGGAGATCGGGTTGGGCCTCTCCACCGCGGGACACGGGGTAAGGCCCAGCGGGAACGCTGCGCACCCGGCACCGGCCAGCGCCTCCCCTCAAGGCCGCAGCGCGGAGGCAGCTCCCGGCGTGGGGCTGCAAGGCCAGGCGCGGCGCGGCCCTGCGCGACGAGCCACGCAGCCACAGCGCGAATCAGACCCGTTCCCTCCCCGCCCTCCCGCACCACCGCCACTCACTCTCCGCCCGGCTCCCCGTCACACGCAGCGAATGCCGCTGCCCCCCTTTAAATACCCCGGCGCTGGCCCCTCCCCGCGCAGAGCCCCGCGGGGACCAATCCGAGGGCAGGGAGAGGGCGGTGCGGCGGCCTCGCGCGGCCCCAGGGCGGGACTTGCTGGAAGACGGGGCGGGGCCGTCCTGCAGGGCGGGACGTGGGAGTGACCCGGGGGTCCGCGGGGACGGCGGTCGGAGGGGCTGGCTGCCTCTGCGTGGGGTGGGCTGGTGGCGTGCTGAGGGCCTTTCTGCTCTCCGGTGAAACGCGATGAGTAACGGCACAAATAATAGGAGGCAAATGTGAGAAATAATATGGGAGATAATAAGGGGGGATGTAATATGGGCAAATATGATTTGGGAGGAACTGGGGAGATCTTGGCCAGAGTCTGTCTGGACAACTGAATTATTCCAACTGAAGACTGGAGCGTCATGACCATCCTACATTTGTGGTTTAGATAGATTAGATAGATTTAGATGTGATTTCGATAGGGTAGATGAGGAATAATGGAGTCACAGATTCATAGAATGGTTTGGGTTGTAAGGAGCCTTAAAGATCACCTAGTTCTGATCCCCCCTGCATGAGCAGGGACACCTCCCACTAGATCAGGTTGCTCAGAGCCCTGGCCTTGAACTCTCCCAGGGAGGGGCAGCCACAGCTTCCCTGGGCAACCCGTGCCAGTGTCTCACCACCCTCACACTAAAGGATTTCTTCCTAATGCCTAATCTAAATCTACCCTCTTTTGGCTTGCAACCATTCACTCACATCCTCTCACTACACAGCCTTGTAAAAAGTCACTCCCCAGCTTTCCTGTAGCCCTTCAGGTACTGGAAGGCCATTATGAGGTCTCCCCAGAGCCTTCTCTTCTCCAGGCTGAACAACCCCAACTCTCTCAGTCTGTCTTCCTAGGAGAAGTGCTCCAGCCCTCTCATCATCTTTGTGGCCCTCCTCTGGACTGGCTTCAACAGCTCCATGTCCTTCTTGCATTAGGGGCTTCAGAACCTGTATGGGCATCATAATTTGGTAACTCATATTGTTCTATAGACAGTCTTAAAAGAACTGCAAAAATAGTGGTTGTCCCAAGGCTGTAGTAAAAGTATTTCTTACCTAAATTACTGAGGGAGGTTCACTGTTCAGTCAGACCAGTTGGACAGTGTGGCCTTCAGTGCCACAAATATTAGGAAAGGCGCTGGTAAGATTTGCTGAGGGCATGAGGCGAGAAGATGGAGTTAGGACAGAGAATGAAATGGAACAACATGATGGCCCTGAGGACTGCAGAAATAAAACCAGGATGAAATTCAGTAACTGGGAGCTCAAGAGCTGGAAATGAGTGGGGGGTAGCGAGGCATAGCAGCTAGTCACGGGAGATCTGAGAGCTACTAGCAGCTAGTCACGGGAAATCCGAGAGCTACCAGCAGCTGTCATGGGAAAGAACTGCATATTTTGGAAACTGGGGAGTGAGGTAGGTACCAGGGCCTTGCACCGGGCTGTGGTGAGTGTTGTCCCACACGGGCTGCCATGCACAGCTCCAGTCATCCGTGGACAATGAGCTGCCACCACAACAGTAGGTCTCCGGCGGGCCACTTAACATAGTCAGAGAAACAGAGTCTTTGAGCATATGGATTTGGCTTAAGTAACCTACAGAGAAGCCTAAGGAATAACATGGCGGTGAGCACTCTTTACACTGGGATTAACACACCAGGGGGAGGAAAATAGTTATGAATAGTGGCCATAAGGGCCTGAGGGCATCCCCTCCCCTGCAGGTTAGGCTGCCTGGGCCAGGGGCCAGCCAGGGACTGAGCAGCAGGGCTGCCCTGTCCCACCCAGCAGCCTGAAGGGAGGCTGCAGCAAGGGCTGCCCCCAGCCCCTGCAAGCTGTTTTCACCCAGACTGCCAGTGCTTGACCCCACCTGAGCTACATCTCCCACCCTGTCACAGCCCTGCCTGGTGGCCATGTTGAGCTGGAGATTTACAGGCTGACGCCCGGCCCCACTTCAGCCCCATTCCCAGAGAGGTGCCTGGTGCCTGGGGCTGGGGATGTCCTGGTACCCCTGGCTGCCTGCTCCTGTCTGGGGGGTGGGATGAACCCTGGCTGCCAGGCCCAGTCCTGACGGACCTCCATGGGGACCCCACACTGCTCCTGGCCCCCAGGCCCCAGGGAGCTCTTGGCACCAGGACAGCCAGCACTGAACTGAGTTGGTGGGAGAGCAGATGGCCACATCAGCTGCACATGGACAAATGAAGCTTAGAAACAGGAATTAAGTTTCTATCCACACTAACATTTGGGAAAATACAGCACTGGACCAATAGGAAAGGAAGAGTTAAAAAAATAGAAGAGGAAACTGCTCCTAAAAAGCAGTTTGTTGCATTTGTGGAAAGGTTTTATGTGACATGACATGGGATGATTCCTGGTGAACTCTTTCCATCCCTCTGTTACTACATGAAAGTAATGTTTGGTATTTTTTTCCCACAAACAAAAAATATGAATCAAGGACAAAAACTGCAAAGAAAAAACAAAAAGGAAGCATACAGTGAAAGTATTGTGTACTGTGTTATCAGGGTTTTGTGCAAGCCTGTATTGATCTATAATCCACAAAGGATCATGTGAAGAACAAGCAACAAGCAAAGAAACCACACAGTGGCTTACCCAAGTGAAAACAACAGCAACATTTCTAAAGAATAACAGGCCCAATTATCTGCTTTGAGTGCCTTGTAAATTGTCTTTACATTTTGTTTTACAAGTAATTTGGAGGTGAAAATAATATGTGCACACATAAAATCCTTTGGGAACAGAGGAGAAAGGAAGGATAGAAAAGACATTTATCAGGGTTGGTTTAGGGACAAAGGGTGACAAAACAAGGTATTTTATAAAGAAAATACAAGGATGCTGGGCCTTCTCTGATCTAGGTGAACCTATCTAAACATCTAAGCTGTTCAATTTATTTTTTTAATATGTTGTCTTTGAAATAATTTTTATCTAAATAAGTCATTTGTAGTTACTTATGCTGTTGCTTTTGAATCATGGGGGTATGAGACAGCTGAAGCAACAGCAGCTGAGTAGGTGAGGGCCCTGAAACCGAAGCACTGGTCTGAGGAGAGGACAGGTTGCAACTGATATTTAAGGAATCCATTAATTGCTTTAATGCCTTCTAAACTTCAGTGTGTCCTATTTATGTCACACCTGCATACATGCATCTGTAAGGACATTTTGACTCCGTTAACACTGCTTACCTTAAATACGTTAATCTGGGTAATTACTTGAAAGCTTCACGATAGTATTTTTTGCATGTTCTTCTCTACTTTTGTATTTTCAAATGCAGAAGGCAGAGTGTGTTAACTTCTGCAGATTGCACATGTGGGTGTGTATGGGTCAAGCCAGCATGTCCAGGAGATTCCCTGAGGTTTTGGTTCTCTGTTTTCTCCACATGCTTCATAAGATCCGTGGGTATTTCATACAACCAACCCACATCATAGGCCTTATGAAATCAACTTAAGGTCCCAGAACATATTTATGAGGTAAACGAGCTTTGAAAAGTACATGCTAACCTTCTTATTAGGCCCATGATCCTTGGGAATAATACCTCATTACCACTGTGTTAAAAAACATACTTCTCTTCCACTCTTCTGGAGTCTGAAAGCTGTTAAGATGTCACCAGACTCTGTTACTGAATGCACGTAACTAGCTTGATGTATCTGCAAGAGTTATGTGACATTTATGTACGTCAACGGCTTATACCAACCCTTGCTGGGTTTTATATCCTCTCTGCAGATGTACAAATTAACTTATAGGCTGTGGAATGAAGTCCATAGCTCTCTGAGACACGTAAGATTTTCTTCCAAATTAATTTCTGCCCTCCTCCTGATGCAAGAGAGTGATTAGAGGTATTGACAAACTGGATCCAATAAGATATGGACAAACTGGGTTGACTGATGGCAGCAAGCCAACTAGATGGTTAGGTGGGCTGGAGAACATGATGTGTGGAAACAGCTAAAGAGACATGGGTTTGCTCAGGCCAAGTGGTGTCTACTATTAACTAAAGGAAGAGTATGGAGAAGGAGACCAATCACCCTCAGAGGTATAAAGCAAAATGACTAGGAGAAACAGTCACAGGCTGCAGCAAGAGAAATACTGAGTAGATACAAGGTGGAAGTGGCCAAGCAATAGACCAAGTTGTCCAAGAAGCCATGGAGTTTCCACCAATAGAGAAATTTGCTAGGGAACAGTGGGGGCTGGATGACCCAGTGAGTGTGACCCAGCACCTGAACACAGCAGGTAGAGCTGGGGACTGGTGACAGGATCCACCAACAGCCCCAGATATGGCAGGAGATGAGCCAGATCCAGGGTGCAGCTCCTGTGAGGAGCAAAATGAGATGAGGCCAGAGACTGAGCTGGAGGTAAAAGTGCAACGCCAGTCCAAAGCCCACACAGGGAACAGGGACAGGACGGGAATCAAACAACAATACCCTGAAGGACTGCCAGTCCTGCCAGTCCCTGCCCACCCCTAGGTGGGCACCACTCCTCCCCCTCCCATGGTCATTGCCCCATCTCAGGCCCTCAGAGCCATCAGCCACTGCCCCAGCACAGCCGGTCTCCAGCTTTGCACAACCCTGCCCTGCTCAGCCATGGGTCCCCCAAGCCCAGCCTGACCCTGGGCCCATGTGATGGCCCTGCCTCAGCCCATCCAGAGGGGTGGTGGGACAGACTCTGTCTGGGGAGGACATGCCCTGCTGGCCTACCTTAGGAGTCCCCACTGCTCCTGGCCCCTGGGCCCATGGGGTGCACCTGCCCACCCAATACCCTGACAGCGGGGTCACTAAGAGACAACCTATCTACAAAGAAAGGTCTGAGCTCCATCCAAAAGGCAGGGCCAGAGCTTTGGGCAGGGTGCTGGACTGGGTGATTTCCAAAAATCCCTTCTAACCAAAACTAATCTGTTACTCCAATAGTCTATAGTCTGACCAGGCTTCAAGAAAGACACTTAGAAGGCTTAATATATCAGTCAAAATTCATTTTGTTTTTTTCAGCTTGTTTGCACTGATACTGGAATGAAAACTTGGGGTAAAGGGAGAATCACAAGTGAAAGCATGAAACTAAATTAAATTGTTTGAATTGTAAAGTTAATTAATTTGAAATATTTAAAGAGCAGTTGCAGCAAGCAAAAGGGATCATTTCTCGACAGTGAACAGAACAAGAAGAGCAGGTTTGCATCACACAAAAAAAGTTGAAACTGGGAGTCCAGAAACATTTTCTAACAGTACGGATGATGAAGCATTGTGTACTGGGTCTGGCTGGGATGATGTTAATGTTCTTCATAGCAGTCCATACAGTGCTGTGTTCTAGGCAGGTGAGCAAAACACTGTTGATAACACACCAGTGCTTTAGCTATTGCTAACCTGTGCTTGTACAGTGTCAAGGCTTTCTCTGTTTCTTACTCTGCCACTACCAGTAGGCTGGGGGTGGGAAAGAGGGTAAGAGGGGATGCAGCTGACCCCAGCTGACCAAAGGTTTATCCCATACTATGTAATATCAAGCTTAGCAATAGAATTGGGGGCGGGGGGGGTAGTTTTTCCAAAGTATGTGTTGCTCTGAGACTGGCTGGACATCAGTCTACTGGTGGGAGGTAGAGTGATTGCCTTTGCATCACTGGTTTCGGTTTGGTTGTTTTTTTTTCACTTGTTAAACTCTCTTTACCTTGACCCACAAGGTTTTTTTCTCACTTTTGCACTTCTGATTCTTTCCCCCATCCTGCTGGTGTGACTGGGTGGAGGCTTAGATGCTAGTCGGGGTCAACCCACCACACACTGAAATAGGTTGCCTGGGGAAATTGTGGACATTCCAATGTTGCGAGCATTGTAAAAGTCTTCAGCACAAATTAGACAAGACACCATCAGCACAAGACAGATTTAATTAAGTCTGTCTTGGGTGTGGGGATGAATAAAATGAGCTCTTCATGTCTCTCTGGGTATTATTTTTCTGTCTTTCACACTCTGTCTAGATGTCATTTGAAATCAGTGACATAGGATCATTTCACCTTTTCTAGCAGTTTTGCAGCCATTAGCACTAGAACCCGTGAGACACAGAGGAGGAGATGTGAAACACAGTTCTAGCATTTAGGAGCTTCAAGAAAAACTCCTCATGTTACCAGACTTCAGATAAAACTCTTCACGGGAGTTTACAGGACGGTAATTCTCATTTGTCGATTTTTCGTCTCTCAATTTTAATGATGGGTTTGTTCCAGAACATCATTCTTTGCATTGAGGCTTCTCTTTTCTTCCCCATTATTTTAGACAGATTCTCCACTCATGATGGAACAGCTCTGAAATAAGGCATGTGGGAGCAGTTTACTTTTCTGTGGAGAACCTTGTTGGGGGCTGGTGGCCTGTATAACTAGGCTTGGTTCTTGCTCTGCTACCTGTCTATCAGTGAAGGGATGACTTCTTTCAGGATCACTTTACTTCTCTTTCTACCTTCTGATGACATCTATTTTTGGCCAAGTGTGAAACCTTCCCTGGGAACGGAACACATTACTGTTTGTGTTGGACTCAGCAGAAGGAGGTAAAGGTCAGGGACCAAATCCAATGATAGAATTACACCCACTTCTGCCAGGTTTGACTTGTTGACTAAAGGTGAGCACAGCTGCTTACACCTGGAAATTGCCTTGTCCTTGGCATTCCAGCAGTGTGAGCCTCACCTATTACCTCTGGTTTTTCAAAACCAAGTGGTAGGAAGGTTGTGGCCTCAGAGGCCTAACTCATATAGAGCAATTGCACTAAAATAAACCATATCAATGTATAATTTCCTGTCCCTCTCTTCTAGTCACCGCTATGGCTCCAGACGTAACATTGCTCTTGCTTCCAAAAGAGCAGGGCTGCTTATGTGACACATATCATTGTAGAGTGCTGAATACTGAGGTAAGCTCGTGGCTTTCCTAATCTACATATGCATGTGTGCCACATAGTAATTAATGTCTCTGATCCTCACAAATGTTCTCCAATGAAAGAAATACTGTTTTCTTTTTTAATAGGTAATTAATCAAAGTACAGGGCAGATTACACTTCACCTGTGTAGCAGGTGTTGATGTTTACATGAGAGAGCACAGTGTGGGTGCCTGTGTGCCCAAGTTCCCATTCAGAATCTTACTGGAGTGTGCTGTGTCCCTACATTGGACTGTGCCCCCAGCTTTTGCTGTTGTGGACAAAAATGTGGACCCAGAGGAATGCTGCAATTGAAACAAGAACTGAGTCTAAATCTAGAGTCCCAGGCCTATGATCCTTCTTCCCATCCTTGCACAATGCAGCTCCAGTACCCAATGGGACCCATGTGGCTTGGCAGCACAAGTAATAATAAACACTAAAAAACCCACAGTATTGCCCTGTGGCTCTATGCAATCCAACTCAAAGCAGACATACCTGCATTGATTTCCCATTAGTCCCACAGGGTAAGGCTGCTATGTAGCAGGCAGATGAGCCTGCCTGATGTGCTGGTTTGGTTTGGCAGGATTTTTGGTAGTGGGGGGAGGGCCCCAAGCGTGGCTCTGGTAAGAAGCTGAGAAGCTCCCCCTGCTCCAAAACCAGCCAAGGAGCCATTAGAGAGACAATAGATGCACCTCTGCAATTAACATTTGGAAGGAGGAAGGAGCATCAGGAAACACCAGACTGTGACCCATCCCCTGTCCCCCTATGCTGCTGGGGTGAAGGAGGTAGAGAAATCAGGAACTAAGTAATTTGGGCCTGGGAAGAAGGGAGGGGTGGGGTAACGTATGTAAGCACTGCTCTTCATGTTGTCTGTGTCCTGTGTGCATTTGATTAGTGTGAAATTAAATTATTATTTTTTCCCCAAGTTGAGTCTGTTTTGCCCGTGACCTTAATCGGTGAAGAACCCTCCTTGTCCTTTGTCTCGACCCATGAGCTTCTAGCTGGCCTTTGTCCTCCTCATCCCAGAGTGTGTGTGAGGGGGGGAGTTGAGTGAGTGGCCATGTGGCTGTTTCTTTGTTGTCGAGTTAGGCCCAAACCACGACACCTGAGCACAGAACTTACAGCAGGATTGCTTTGTGCTGCTGTGCCAGGTTGACTTTCTGGCTTGGTTGGGAGAAGTTTGAGGAGCTCTGCTCTGTGCCTTGCAACGGTGCGTTGGATGCTCAGAATGCCCAGGATTCTCAGGGTTCTTCTCCTTCCTCACTGATTCCTACAAACGTCTTCTGTTCCCAGCCTCCTGTCTCCGTGGTTTATGCATCACACCTTTCTGCAACTATGGTAGCTGCTGTATCAATAAGGTAGTAACTATCCTGTTAAAAACCACACCCAAAAGTTTGTTGCGACTTCACATCCTCCAGTGTCTTCGCTAAACTTGATTACTTTAAGCCTTCAGTAGACACCAGCTGCTTAACTAAGTCAATTCAGGACACCATAGATCTTGAAGTATCTCCTCTTAGGCACTAGATTTATCCGCAAATCACGAAAGCACAAAGTAGAATACAAAGTAGAATACAGGAGTCTTGCTGTGCACTGCTGGAAAACTCTTCACTCCTTTTTTCCTGGCTTTGTACAAGGTGGCTTTGCCCCTCCCTTTACACGCTATTTTGCTGAGTCTGTACACTATACTGCAATCCATGTGTTCTGTGGCCTTATGTTGGGATGCAGCAGTGACGTCGGAAATGTTGCTGTTAGGAACCCAAAATAAACCTGAAGACTGGCTAGCCTGTCAAGGGGGCTGAAGAGACTGTCTCTAATTAGAGAGTGGCAGAGAGCCAGACAAAAAGAAACTCTTCTAAATTTAATGTGCAGATTGCCCAAATATTAATGTGCTTTTGGCAGCACACTCCCCATTGCATTGCCCTAACATCGCTCAGGAGCAGGCAGTCTTTCTATTTTTGGGGTCTTAGGCTCAGAGGGGCAGGTGCTGTTCCTTCTTCTGATTTTGAGGCACAGAAGAAAGAACTCTGGGAGAGGCTGTTAGGAAATTGTTCTTTGGTACCTTGGAGGACCGACTTGCAAACTGTGGAGCCAACATATCTTGGAAAGTCATTGAATTAGCATGCCAGTAGATTCCTTATTTGCTGAAGTGTTAGGCCAGCTCTGCCAGTTCTCTAAAAGGCATAAAAAGTGTCCCTTTGATCAATGTCTGTTCCTCTGCCTAAGAGTTTCCGCCTGCTTGTCCTGATACTCTACATTAATGTAACAAGGCAACAGCTCAAATGGAAACTGTGGGATGTGTGTCATGTAGCAAGTGAGCGTGACAGGCAAGCAAAGGGTCAATAGTCCGGCTGGATGCGGCCTGACTGCAGATGAGAACCACAGCCCTCGGAGGCAGCTTCAATCCAGCACTTTTCTTTGGAATGACCACAGAGCACAAATGCCAAAACCTTTACCCTTTTGCAACTTCATCTCAACGACCCTGTATTTTATCCCAGCTTTTCATCCCAACACCATACCCAGTTTATCCATGCTGAAAGCACATGGAATGTGCTGTGTGCGTGAGTAGATGTAATTTTCAGTTTCTCCTTGAATGTATTTTGAAGCATTGGGAGACTTTATTTTGGTCTTTTATGACTTGTTGATTTGCCAAAGTGAGAGAGAAATATTAAAGAGTCTTGGCCAGTGCTGCATGCTCTCCTTGAGGAAACAGAGTTTAAGTTCTTCTCCAGCTGGAATTTTCTTCCAGGGTTGCAGGTCTGCAGGGCTGGTCTTCCATGTCTCTTGTGTTTTCACTATGATTCCTTTCCCCATTCTTTGGCGGATCTCCCCTCTTCCCAGGTTGAGGATCACATCCAGAATAATGCAATCCCTGTTTTATACTTGGGAGACTTGCTATGAGTTTGTTTAGTAAGAAGGTATGTGTGTGCATCTGTGCAGCATGGGCTGAAAGCACAGTTTAGTTATATGCAGGAAACAGGGAGACACAAAAGCAAGGAATACTGAATATTGTCTGTCAACGGCATCTCCGCCTGTTCCTCCTTTTGTATACCATAGTGTAAATCAAAAGTAATCCACTGATGTTGGGTCAGATTTAGGCCTCTTCCTGTCTGAAGAAGCCACTTGCTAAGGATGTGGAAGAAGGGCTTCCTTCTATAATACACAAAGTCCTTTGAGCAGAGAGATGACTGAAAGATGCTGTTGGTGGCAGATAACTAGGGGCTAAGAAGGACAGAAAGGCTAAATCATTGGAGAATATGGAGAACTAGAAAAAAAAATTAAGTGGGGGGCATAATGGGATCATACTGAAGAAAAATTACAGAAATCAGAAGACAGTAATAGGATGACAACACCACTTCAGAAAGAAGAAGAATAGAAGCGAAAATTTAATCATAAGAAGTTCTGGAGCAAAAGCTTCATTACACAAAGGCATTGTTTCTATGAAGTTCTGCTTTTAAGAAAAAAGGCAAAATTTTGATTATCCATTGCACAAGTGCAGACCGGGACAACTGGGCAGATAAATTAAGTGGGGATTTTTGTAATCAGACATTCTTAAAGCTGAAAGATACTTAGACTGCAAATGCCAACTGAAAATCATGGTGTGACTCCTGCTAACTGCAGTGACCATTGGCTCTGGCACATATTAAATTGAGTTTTTCGAAAGATGCGCTATTGTCTTATAAAGTGTTTCTCAGTCAATTTAGTTTCTCATCAAAAGACAGCCACAAAAACCAATGTGGCCTGGTAGGAAGAACTGACTCAGTGCCAGATTTTAAAATAGCATAGGAAGCAACAGAAAGGAATGTTACATCTCCTGAAAGACCCATCCACCAAGTGAACCATACACAGGAACTTGGTTTGACAAGAAGCAAATTCTTCTGTCTGTCTGTTCTTTTTGTGTGAGGAATCACGGAATCACAGAATTGTTAGAGTTGGAAGGGACCTCTGGAGATCATCTAGTCCAACTCTCCCACTGAAGTAGGATAACCTAGAGCACATTACTCAGGACTGCATCCAGGCAGGTTTTGAATATCTCCAGAGATGGAGACTCCACAACCTCTCTGAGCAGCCTGTTCCAGTGTCTTGTCACTCTCATTGTAAAGAAGTTTTTTCTTATGTTTAAATGGAACTTCCTATGTTCCAGTTTGTACCTGTTGCCCCTTGTTCTGTCACTGGGAACTACTGAGAAGAGCCTGTCCCCATCTTTCTTGCCCCCACCCTTTAGATACTTGTATCTAAAAGGTGGGTGCAACGAAGTCCATTGCAAGAAGGGTACAAAGTTTGTGCCTGCAAGAAGAAGCAGTGGAGACCCACCTCTGAGGCTTCTCGGGCACAGACAACTCTACTCAAAGCAGGAGGCAGCACCGTGGCACTCCTTGATTGTCATATTGGCTGTTGATGCCTGTGTAGCAATGACCCTCTCAGAAATAGGTCTGGCCACCAGAAGGACTCAGGTTCCTGGAATTTACGTCTATGTAACAGGAGGAATGTCATCCAACAGTGACACTGCTGCTGCTCAGGCAGCTAGACAGGATCACACACACAGACTCCTTGCTCAGGAGTAGCCTAGGGGAGTCACTTGGACTAATGGATATTTAACCTTGGTATAATTAGCTATATGTTGTAAGCAGTACAGCAACTAAATTGTTTATTCTTCCCTAAGCACATGTCATACAACATTGGATGTGTACAAACTAACAATACATTACTGAAGGAAAAGCTAATTACTTGCAAAGACTGATAGAAAATTGAATATTACTAAAGAATTTTGCAGTTTGCTCCGTGCCCAGCCATTAATCATTCACAAAGGAAGTGCAAAGAACAGCTTCAAGGAAATAACTGAAAGTAATTAAGTTTTACAGAGCTGATACTGAAAGTCATCCATGATCTTGCTAAATCCTCTTTTTTATTTATTTTTTTTTCCAGATTTGGATTTTTAGACTAGAAATTAAGAAATGGGCATACCCACTTGTAAAGGAGGTATGATCTATCATAGTAATGGCTACATTTAATTGGATTTTTAAACATAGGGTATTATAGTACACAGCCAAAAGAGCAAAGCAAAACAATCAGAAAAATGCTATGTAGACAGATTTGCTTATGGGAATGGAGAAAAGCAGCACAGATTCTCTCTGGAAGGTCTATTTACAGTTTACAAAACCTTTCATGTGCAATATCGAAAATATCCACTTGGTGGTCACTTGTGCCTACAACAGAGATGCATTTTTCTGTCTCCAATAATAAGTTATTTACTTTCCATTTCTCTCTAGTAACAGAGAGCATGCAGACCTCTGGAAACAGCTGGACTGCATTTGAAGACTATGGCATACCAAGATGCAAGTGGGTGGGCCTTGGCTACCCTAGATCAGTCTGCCAGTGAAACAAAGTTAAAATCAGCGCAGTGCAAATTCCTAACTTAAACTAATTCCAGGGAGTCTGCAGCCGTAGCACTGGACCAATTTTAATCTATATGACATGTTAAGTTTTCTGACAGTATTAGTTGCAGAAACATCTTCTTAATCAATACACTGGAATGTATAAACTAGTCATTGGCCTAGAGAAGATGTCACTTAACTTTCTTACTCTTTTGAACTACCATATGTCTAGATGATCACAGCCCTGTGAAAGCCATATGTATATTGCATAAAATAATCTGTTTAAATTACATCAAATCACTCGTGTAAATAACAGTACACTGCAAGAGGCTGCAGGGAATTAACTTATTAGATGTTGTTTTTTCTTCTTTCTACATATCCTCAGTACAAATTCAAAATATTTCTGGAATTGCTTCAGACTCTCATACAGGGAAGCTACTAAGAGCCAGATTCAGTATTGATATAATGAGATCACTTGGCCTGAACTTGGTGCAGAGAATAGAAACTGTATATAGAGAGACTGGAAAAGAATTGCAGCATTTTCCCTTCCTTGTTCTCCCTTTCAGATACTATGGACAGACATTTCTCGCTTTCACACACTGTGGACAGACATACAACACACCAAACAGTAGCAGATTCCTTTGGAGAGCATCCTCTTAGGCTAAATTGATGCCAATCCGAGGCAAAGACAATTCCACTTATAGTTCCAAATTGATTAAGCTTTATCTTACAGCAAATTAAGCTATTTTTTTCCTGTTGGTGACTGGTAACACAAATAGACTAAGAATGTGGCAGAGAAGCAATAGGCAATGCTGTGTTCGGCATAATTTTTTATATATGGGAAAAAAAACCCAGAGTATTTTTACATCTTGATTGTTACATCTAATCTGAAGAATTACAAGTAAACTACAATCTGCCACAGTTATTGCCAAGGTATCTCAGTGACTTCTCCAGATGATACTGTTTTCAAATGAGAGGGGAAACCTGGCATGAGGCTAATAAAGTGATTAATTGGAAGGGTATATATGAGAAGAGCAGGACAATTATAATTCACAGTGTGAAATTTAGAAAGTGGTAAAAGGGAAGAAGAAAATAAATGTATTTGGCTTTCATGGGCAACTATACCTAAGAAATATCTTCTGAAAGTAAAAAGCAAACAGGACAAAATATGCAACAAATTATTTATTATATATATACATGGAAAAGCTTTTTTCTGTCTATACCCTTTCCCTTATTTAAATGACTACATTACTCTAGACTTTTCCCTTGTCCACAAATCCATACTCTCAGGTTTCCTGCTGCTAGTTGGCAATGTGACCCAATAAATTCACTGCCCGCTGATGCAGTGAAACTTCTGTGAGTATTTTGCAACATATTATTCTTGATTGACAGTATAAATGAGAAAATGCATTCAGATTCCTCTGGTAGGCTCAGTACTCTGCAGAGGAATTTCACTGCCTGAAGGACATGTTCAAACGTATGTCAAACCTTGTGATGTTTTTCAGTAACTCAGCTTCACCACAGGAAATCAGAAAGAAATATTCATATGTTAAAATATATTTTCAAGGTAGATTTGAGCAGCACTTGAAAGTTCCCTGTGCTACTAGCAGGAAGATAAGAGATTAGTTTTTGCCCTGTGAAAGATTAACAGAAACTACCCTGTTTCCATAGACAAGGTAGTACTAATGACAGAAAGTGATGAAATCAATCAAACAGAACAGTATTTCCTAGTGAACCAGTTTTACATTTCATTAACTTGATTGCCAAGGTAGTTATTAGTGACTGATTTATTTTTTCTTGTAAAGTTTCATAAAGAATTAAGTAATTAAGAAAATAAGGACTAACAGCCTAACACAACTTAAGCCAGTGCAAAGCGGTTTGTGTCCAAAGGCAATGACAAAAGTGTGGGCTCAGCATCTTCTCAGGTTGAGGACTCCTCACGGCTTGAGGAGCTGCTGAGCCCACACATGGGTAGACAGCAAATGTTGGCACCATACCAGGCTCCTCCAGCTGGCTGTGCCAAGGTGTCTCTCAGCTGGCTGCTGAGGCCTGTGGTTATTTCAGCTCTGAACTGGCACCAGTGATGCACAATTTTGTGATGTGCTCAACACACCGATAAAGAGGAGACCAACTTGATGTTGTCGTTGTGTTCTAAGCAGTAGTTTAAATGTCTCAGCAGTTCAATGGGGTAGAAATGAATATGGTTGGTCCAGGATTATTTTACTGCCCTTGATGCTGCTTGCTTTAGTTCAACTTCTACTAATTAATTTCCATCAAGCGTAATTCTCAGTTAATAAGAGAACAGGAACATGGCTTCCTTTAGGAATACAGGGATGCAACATGAAATAGTCACATTTTAATATATACAGGAAGCAAAGTTTATCTGATGCAGAGGGTTTTTTCAAGGGAAAACAGCTATGGGACAGAGAGACACTTAGGTACATATTTTACAGAGGATGGACTAGAACTAACTCTTGGTCTAAAGAACCGTGAAGTTTAGGGAAAGCTAGAAAAAGTTTTGAATTTTGCAACTTGTTATTAAAGGCTAAAGCCTCTGATCCTAAAGCCCCACGCTTCTATTCTTGTTCTGTACACACACATATATTCACCAGAGTTGTCCAGCTTTTCACTCCCACTGAAGTCAGTGGGATATTTGAAAGTTCAGAGACTGAATAACTAGATTCAAACACTTTCTGCTGCCTGAATGCTGTATCGAAATCTTTTGGGAAGATGGGGCTTTATTCCCTGCAAATGCCTCCTGTGGGATTTACCATAAAATGAAGCTGGTAAACAGTCTAGTGTCAGTATCATGCAACTTGCATTTGCTTAAGCAGATTTCTTTCACTTTGTACTTTTATGTTTATTAAAACTATTAAAAACTGTATTAAAACTATATTAAAAATATATTTTTTTTCTTAGTCGATTTCTTCTTATTCCATAAGTTGAAAGCAGCAAACACTTGCTATGTGTAGCAGCTGTTTCCAAACCAAAGGGAAGGACGTGGGTTCCTTACACACCTGAACATCCAGCAAATTTTAGCTGGTGCCTTGGGAGGAAATCAAAAGTACATCCAGAAACCTACAGGTGCTGCCTGCTGGGCTAACTGCCCTGATCCAACTGCCAAGTAAGCAGTGGGAGCATAGGGCTGGGGTGAAAATGGGGACAGGACCACTCCTTTCAACAACTGCTTCCATTTAGAACACCTTATCCCTAATACCGCATTCCATCCTTAAGGTGCAGACATGTGATACAGCTGAGCCAGAGGGACAGTTCTGCCTCTAGCACCCCAGAGCACCTGGCCCTGCAACATATCTCCCTGCAACAGCTCTGCCAGGGTGCCTGGCAGCTTCCTCAGGACTTTCTAACCCATCTGAAAATCATCTCAGCAAAGAACAGCTTGACACTTTTCTGCCCTGTTAGTGAGTTGAGAAAACTCACTGAGCAGTGAGACACTTCTTTAACCAGGGGAAGGATCTGGACTAGGCAGGCATAACCAAGGTGAAAACAGGGAGGGAACAGTGGAGGAGGAGGAGGGAACATGCTTATTTGTTTCAGTAGCAGTTAGAGTAGCTTAGCCATGAGACCTAACCAGACCTGAAGCCTCCATACTAGGTTCCAAGCTCAACGTCAGAAGTAATTAAGATTTATTTTCAGAACTATCGTTAAAACACAAATGATACATATACAGAACTTCACAGACATTGAATAATACCAAATACCCTTTGACGAATACTAACACACAGAGAAGTCAAGATCCACACTTTAAAATATCAAGTGTAATATATATATAGTTTTAATAGTGCCTGAATTATTACCCAGACACCTTAGGGCCAAACAGTAGGGAGATATTCTGATGCTTGAGTTTTTGTCACTGTCTGCTCCCTCTTCACATGGGACACATCTCCCTCCATCTCAGGATTGTACCAGACATTGCTAAGCCAGATCTGCATTTTTTCCTCCTAGGTGGTAGCAGCAGCTGGTGATGGTTGGTGGCGTTAAAGGCTAGCTGGTACTCCCTACAGAGGAATGGCTAAGCAGCTCTCCCTCTTGCCCTTCCCCACTTATTGTCCTAGGAATTTGAACATTAACACCCAAAACTGGTCAGAGACAGCTTCTGAGAGCATTTTGTTTCTTATTGAGAAATAGGATTTAAAGTTTTCTCTTTCTAGTTACCCAGTCGATCCTGATAGCTTCATTCTCAAGAAACAGACTGTATCCCCAGTGCCTCAAAAGGAAGCTTCCTCTAAGGAAAAGGATCGGGGGGGAAAAAAAGCAAATATAAAAAGAATGGCCACAGACAACCTCTGCAGGTGAAGAAAGGACATGACAGAGAGAGAGAGAGAGCAAAACACGCTAATGATGGAAGATGTGGCTAGTGATAATGATTCTGCTTCTGAGACTCTTTGAAGATGAAAGTGCTTTTGCTCTTCTTGCATCCTCCTCCCCACTGCCAGTCTTTAGATATCTGTAGTATTTTCAGTAATATTTTTATGCTTCCATTTTCTTTTCTTCCATAGTCTGCCATCTGCTATTTAGAAGCTGTATTTCAAGCCCTGCTCTGCCATGTAGAGGAGAACTGTACCAACCATATAAAGGGTGTGGATAGCAGCAAGTTCACTGCACCAGTGCTCTGCCTCTGGCTGTTCTGAGCAGTACAATTCCATCATGTCAATAGACTCATCTTTCTTTTTATGGACTTGTACAGGGAGATGTTTTTCATGAAGTTGGACATGATGGTACAGAACACAGATCCGTGAGCCCAGCTGTCCAACAGTGAACTTTTCCCTTATCACATTAAATTCACTTACTAACAAAATGTGCACCAGAGCAACTTACACAAGATGCACAGAAATGTAGAGATGTATTTAATTATCCTGCAGTTTTCCATTCACGGGCCAGATTCTGCTATTCTTATCATTTGGGTAACTAATTACCTGCATTTCTTCTTCCTGCTATGAGATTACAAGTAGCCTGAGGTAACCATCCCTACAAGGGAAAGAAAATTAATCTGGTCCTTTTTCATTGTATCTGATGGCAAACCTGAATCACATACCCTTGTTGCGTTGGGCTGTACTTCAGAATATGAATTTTCCCATTGAAAACTGTGATGGTGAGAGTCAAGTGAGCAAAAGTGAATGCAGTGGTCTGAAGAGACAGTGAACATCTGCAGCTGGATTAAGGAAAGGATGCCAGGATCTTGCTTGCTGCACAAGAACAAACATCTGGGTCTCTGATCCCTTAGAAACGTTAACAAAGTCAAATATATTAGAAACTGTCTCGTGGAGCTGACCCCTCCTCAGAGAGAGACGTAACCGCCTTTACTGTCTCTGCCAGAGGGCAGGGGGACAATTTATCGTGCCCAGCGCCCCTGGACCCAGTGCACCCTGCCCTCTTTTGGTAGTGTATTCAATGGGGCCACTCCGCTGGCTTTCTCCGTGGGCTGCCGAGGGAACCGGGACGTGGGGGTGCTGGGACAAGGGGGTGCCGGGCAGGAGCCGTCCGTATCCCCGGGGTGAGGTCAGAGACGCCTGGGGGAGCTGCTGAGGGGTCCTGGGGGTTACATAATTGAACGGGCACCTGAGTCGCTTCTCTCTCTTTCTCCTTAGCCGCGGGCGGATTAAAAACTGGAGAAGTTACTCCAGAATAAACAACTCTCTTTTTTTTTTTTCTTTTTTCCATTTGACGAGAGGCGAAGCTCTCACCAGGAGGAACCGTTCGTCTCCAGGCTGCCTCTTTCAAAGTGCCGGGCAGCCGCCTGGGTCGGGAAAGGTTCCCACAGCAGCCTCCATCGCCCTTCAAAGCCCCTTTTATTCTCGGGTGAGAAACTGAGAGGGGGAAGGAAGGAGGGGGGGAGTAGGGGCGCGGGCAGAAGCCGCTAAGTGGCTGAAGGAGCCGCTTGGCACTGGGGAGCGCAGACAAAAGCCAGCGGAGCTACGTGGCTTAAATTCAGAAGGGGCGCTCCGGGCTCTGTAAGGGCAGCACCGGCCCGGGGAGCGGGGCGGGAGCGCGGCCGGTGCCGCGGCGTCCGGCGGGCGGGAGTCCTTATGCCGTGGGGCCCGAAGCGGCGGCGGGAGGGTGGGAGGGAGGTAGCGGCGGGGCGGTGGGCGTTTGGCGATGGGCGCCGGCAGGGAGCGGGACAAGCGTGAGAGGAGGGGAGCTCGGCGTCCCTACCGGCCTTCGCCGCCGCCGCTCGCTCGGGGCTGAAGCAGCCGCCTAAACCCAGCCCGGGCGCGACGATGAGGGGCATCCCGGGCTTAAAGCGGCTGCGGCTCAAAATCTGGCGGCGATGCACCCTGGTGCTCCTCTTCCTCTGGGCTGCCTGCTGGGTGGTGGTGAGCGCCCTGCTGTTCCTCCTTCACAGGAGCGTCTTCTCCGAGCGCTGCACGGACGAGAAAAGCCACCGGATCTTGGCGAGGCTGGTACGTGCTCTGGCGGGACGCGGGGCATCTCCCGGGGGCTTGCCCGGCGGAAGAAGACTCCCGGGAGTCCTTAAGGGCTGCGGTGAGCCGAGCACCCGCTTTCGAGCGCTCCTGCCCTCCCTCCTCCGTCCCACCGGAGGGGCCGCACCAGCGGCGCGGAGCCGGCCCCAGTGCGCTCGGGCGGGCGGCTGCCAACCTCCCCCCATCCTGCCTTCCAACCTTCCTTCCTTTTCTCCCTCCCTCTCTCCCTCGCTCCCTTACCGGGCGAGGGCAGGTGCAGGAAACGGGCCGGCTGCCGGCGTGGCGAACGGTGCGCTTCATCAGCGCACTGGAAAGGGCAGCTCGGCATCGTGCGCGCTGCCAAGCGGGAGGAAACCACCCTCCGGTTTTTGGTTTGAGGTTGTGTTGTTTGTTGTTTTTTTTTTTTTTTTTTTTTTTTTTTTTTGTCGCTTGTTTTGGTTTTGCGTTGGTTGGTTTTGGTTTTGCTTGGTTTTGTTTGTTTGTTTTATTTTTTATTTAGCAGAAAAAGTGTTTCTACAACAAATGCCACACAGCTCGTAACGCCTTCTTTATGCCTGGCGGGAGCTGGCATTTAAGATGTAGTTATTTAGTTATTCAAAATTCAGGAAAGGATTTGCAAAGATTCTTAAAAGTTTTCTTAAAAAAAAAAAAGGGGGGAGAGGATTTAGAATTGTATAGGAAACTCTCTGAAAGGAGAAAAAGGGTGGGTTAATGTTTTGAGCTTTTTTTTTTTCTTAATTAAGGTGTTTCTAGTGCCAACGGTTAGATGGGAATGGAGGACTCCTAATGGAAATTAAATAATCTATTAGTACAGCAAGCAAAAACTGATCATAGATTTTTCCTAAATGATGTGTAATAAAGGAAGAGGAACTACAGGTAACAGCCCTGACAGCATGTTTTAATGACAGCAAGACCTAGTTCTTTACTCCAGCAGCCAGCTTAGAGTACAGCTGAGCTCAGGATTGGAACTGAAGGAATGAATCCTGCCCACTCCTTACGTGGCCGGGAAAAGTGCAGAGGTATGGAGCTGCAAGGAGCTGCCAAACTCAGGGAGGTCCAGGCCCTTGCCATCACACTCTCCAGAAAACGGATGAAGAGAGACTTGATGCTGTTCTTCGGTTTGGAGGCGTGACTTCAAAAGCCCAGGCAGGGATCAGATTTCAGGCACAAGCTTGGAAAGTTGTCTCTATCACCAGACTTTCCTTCCAGAGGAAGAATGTCTGAGATTGCTGTGCTCATCTGTTTCTACAGGTGAATCTTCGATAGCTGTTACAAACCGTTAAGGTTTGTAAGCAACAGTTTTCCCAAGTGATGTTAGAAAGGGATTGTCCTACCAGTGGAATGATTAGAAAAAGAGCTAATCTTACATCAGCCCTGAAATAAGTCTTTACACATCTTGTGAGCACAGTATGAGCTTTGCAGTTACGGAAGGTGTAGTTAATCTACAGAACAAATAATCTGATACCTTGAGTCTCATGCCTTTATTAAGCAAAACTTGACTTTGAAGAACTGTTTTACTAGTTGTTTGTCATATCTTCAGGAGGAGATGAGAAGATGAGCTGTTTTAAGCAAGCAAGTGAAAATTGCATGGGTATATACTCTTGCAAATGATTTTTATAAGGGTTTCTTTCTTTCTTCTGATAAAATGCACATCTGTGCAGATGTGTACAGCACTGGCAAAGCTGAAGTAGCACAGGGTATTTTGTGGAGACCAATTTTAACACTCCAAAAGACCACTTACTCTTTCCTAACACTGGTCTTGCCTATATTTACACTGAACACACTAAATCACAGTGGTCAATTTCTGTTTTCTCTGGAGCAATCATTAATTTTCATGTCTCCCAAACCTTCATCAGTATTGCATTTATATAGGAGAAGTACCTGATGATAAGGCAGGACTCAGTCTCAGACCTGATCTACACACCAAGTGATGGTGGTACAGTAAATTATTTAAATTTATATAAATTCTAAGTAGGGTTTTCATTAATTTAAACTTTTGCATTAATTTAGACCTAGCTTTTTAAACCTGTCTTGTTGTGTACTAAGGATATTAAGAATTATATACTCAATTTTCAACAGGAACAGATGAGCCAGTCCAAACCGTGCTTGTGTTTGCATTTCTGTGTAGTAGAGCTGCTTTTCTGTAAGGCTTTTGGCTCAGTGTCACTCACTGTTTTTGTTTAAAAAATCTGGCACTTAATGGCATTCAAGGGCACTCAATAGGCAGATTTAAAACTGCCTTATTGACAGATCTCAAAATGCAGTCTTTAAGACAAGGATGGCAGCATGGAGGACTGTTTCTTAAATATTTATCTGGAGAATTGATTCTTCTTCTTATCAGCAGTTATTGTAATGGTATAAAATCTTGTATGGTAAAGTTGCAGTTAGTGAAAAGGTTCCTGGCTTGGTAAATAATAAAGAGACCATCTTTTCATTTCAGGGTAATTTGAATCACCTGATTAAATGTTTTCAGTCCACCAAAATGTCTTGCAGTGCAGTAAAACACAAGCTAATCCACTGGGGACCAAAAGAGTACAAGCTATGCCAATAGGATGGAAGACTGTCTTGTAAAACTGCATTACTTTGGAAAGGACATAGATGTCAAATAATTGCTTCAACATGAATTATCAGTGCAGTCTGTGCCTAAAAGACTGAGATGATCTCTGAACATCTCCAAAAGGGAGAATTAGGGAAGGGCTGTTGGCTGTCTCTGCGGCGCTGGACAACAACACTTGTTTCTGATGTCTGTCCCTCTAAGGCAGTTGGAAGGAAAAATGGAGAGAAGAAACAGGCAGGGAATAAAACCACAAAAATCTTCTAGGGGCTGAAAAAATAAATGTTCTAGTGGGAGGGCTGGAGAGCTCAGTGTATTACGCTTATGACAAAATATAAAACACTAAAAGTTGGAATAAAATGAGGAGAGGGGAGTAGTGAGGATATGAAGATGCAGTCTTTGCTGGCCTTCTAGGTATAATGAACAGGAAACTGAGGAGATTTTTAAAGCCATTGGGTGACTCACAACTCGCTACATTCTGTGAGTAGGGAGAGACACCTTGAGAATTGTTCAGACTTCTAGATTGCTTATTTGAGGAAGTGCTTTTTGAAATTCTTGCTTGCATTGGTAACCAGCAAAAAATGTTACTTCTGGAAGGTAGATCTGTGTTTCATCACTGTGAGACCAGGAGCTCCTTGGTCAAGCCCTCTTTCACAGATCCTTGTTTGCAAAACTCTGCAAGTTTGGTGTAAGAAGAATCAGATTCAGAGACTGTTTGTCAGATACTAGGTTAACAATCAAAGATTTATGGGTTCAACTGGAACAGCGGGCAAGTCCTAAACAGCAGCCAGGTTCAAATATGACTCATCTCCTATGTCTGGGAAATGTAAGTGAGACTGTTTTTTCCACAGCTACTTTTTCTAATTAATGCCATAAAGAATGACATGATTGCAACATAGGAAAAGAAGCTGCATGGTCACGTTTGACTGCAGGTCTTCTGGGCATGTGTTCTTCTAGATTCAAGAGGTCCATGCATACGGACCCTCTAAGAGTGAACTTCATGAACCACAGTAAATTGTCCACAGAGGCAAGTGTTAACCCATGTGGACCCAATTACAGTAATAAATCCTATGTCCTCTTACTGCAGCAGAAGGAGAGTTAGATTGTGGTCTTCTTAATAGGAGAGCAATGATTTTAAATGTGATTATACATACGCTCCAAAGAAAACCTTCCAAATTTATTCTGTTTGTAATCTTCTTCCTAAAATTGCTTAAAGTTCCAGATGGTAAGAACTGCTCAACTACTTCTGTTAAGAAAATTACATTTTCTACTTAAAAAGGGAAAATAAATTTGTATTACATTCACAGAAGTGGATTTTCAAAAGCAAGAGCATTGATCTGCATGCTCTGACACCTGTGGACAGCCCAGTGAGTCTGCTTGACCATCCTGATGTGGATGTGGATGCAGATGTGTGTGTTTCACGCATGTACATCTCTCATGGTCAGGACATTCAAGCCAGAGTTTGCCTACCTGGCTCTCCTTGCTGGTATTGAATGTTCTCATAAGGGCTGTGAGAGCATCAGAGAATAAATGAATTTTATGCCTGTCTGAACAGTCCTCAGTGAGCTGTCTTAGTCAATTTATCACCACTCTTGGATTTTGGACTTAATCCTCCACCTGTTCTCCAGTGTGTTGTTCAAGGTTGGGTTCTGAACGTTGCCTGGCATCAGAACGTATTCCTCTGGTGCACACCTCACAGACTGTCCTAAGAAAATACATCACTTGAATTTTCTGATCATGTTTCTTGGGCATGTAACAGCAAGTGACAGATGAGGTGGGTCAGGCAGCGGCTGCAAGTACTCCACATGCAGTGGGAGCTGCCAACTTGTTTATATGAAGGTTCAAATGCCAGAAAGCAATGAAGAAGGCTGACACTGTCAAGCCACCTCCCAGATGTTTGGCTTTCTACACCACCACAGTCTATTCCCCTTTCACCAGGGACCTCTGATCATCTCCTCCGCTGATTCGCCCAAAACAGTCCCTGCAGCTGCACTTCTGAATGCCCATAGGAATATAGCAACTGCCTACGCTTTTGGAAATGATGGTATGGGAACAATTACATGTTGAAGGAAAGAATGGTGAGGGAATCCTTGCAGTTCTTGCATGAATTTGCAGTGACCACTTAAATATCAAGCAGCAGTTCCTGTTTTTCCATGGGCTTATTTTTTTTTCCAATTTAAAAGGATAAATATTTAAGCGATTCATATTAAAATATCACTTCTGATAAGTACATATAACACCTGGAAAAGTATTTTTGTCCTACAGCATTTACATAGTTACAAATTCTAAAAGGTTCTTTGTCCAAGAGGCATTGAGTGCACCATCTGTGTTTCCTGGTAGTGCAGAAGGAGGTTCTTACAGCTTCCTTCAGGGCATGTGGAGTGCAAGTTTGAAACACACAGGGCTGTGGAAGGTTGCAGCAATCGAGCTTCCCATGGATTTTCCTGTAGTTTAAGTGAGGATGTCTCAGTTATGCTGTCCTGAACCTTCCAGAGAATTCCTGAGTTACCCTGGAAGTTGTGTGCTGGCCTTAAAGTGTTACAGCCCAGAATCTCACATAGTGCAGGCAAGTGTGTTCAAAGCTTGTCTCATTGAATTCATATGTGGCAAGAACTTAAGAGTAACAGGTCATCTAGTCCATTTCTGTGCCCCCCAAAAACCTGTTCTTTTCCATCTCAAGAATCCCTGCTTTGAAGCAAGACTCTTCCTAGCAAGAGGTCTCTAGAGACTTCTGAAAAACCATTCAATCACCCAACGATTGCAGAAGGTGTGTGCTTGTGGTACCATGACTGCTGCAAGCCACTCAAACTTAGGACTGTTGCTGATGCTTTGCCTTTCTTCTAAGTCCATGTGTGTATGGTCCTGCTATGAATATTCTGCTTTTTCACTCCAGTGTCTTGACTACACCAGTGGAGCCCTGACTGGTGACCTCTGTGAAGACCTATGTGTGGCACAGAAGCTGGTATACAAACACTGCCTTTACTATGACCGAGGTAAGAAGGTCATCCAGGCTGACTGGAGAGGCCAGCCCATCATCCTGAAATCCAAAAAGGAAATCTTCTCCAGCTACCAGCATCTCAGTGTGCTAGAGGAGGTGGAAACACAGGAGATTACTGAAACAGAGCTTCTGCTGATGGTGGCTTTGGAGGTAAAAAATGTCCTGGGGCTAGACCTGTCTAACAGTACTGTGGGGCCCCTGTGGACACGGAAGAAGGGACCACATTGGAAAGCACAAGTGGCTAGCATGTGGTCCTTGCTCCAGCAGGAAGAATATATCTACTTCAGTTTGCTGCAGGACTTCAGCAAACACATGCTACGAATTATTGGCTCTTGTGGACACTTTTATGCTGTGGAGTATCTCACAGCTGGACATGCCTGGCACAAAACTCTTTTTCCCTTGGAAAACATGGTTGGTCGCACCCTTGTAGGCCACAGAAGCAGGGTGAGAGCCATCATTGACATTGCACTCAGCTTTCTGGACATGGTGCAGCATTTTGATAACGATTTCTCTCACCGACTTCACCTGTGTGACATCAAACCAGAAAACTTTGCTATCAGGCATGATCTTACGGTAAGTTGTGTCTTTGGGGTGGTATTGCAGCAATTTGAGGTCAAATTCTAGTCTGAAAGTGGCTGTGTAAAAATAATTCCCTCCTTGTACAGCTTTTGGCCAAGTTTTTGCAAAACCCGTGAACTTAAAAGTGACGGGAGCTTCTCAACTGCTTTTCCTCTCTGCAATATGTGCAGCCACATTTCAGAGCACTAAATCCTGCTGCTTGTTTTGAGGACTGCTTGGTCAGTTCTGATTTGTTTCACCTCCTGAAAGGCACTGGTACTGACAGGGTGCCTTGGATGTGGTGAGGGATACCTCCTGAAGGCAAGCAGGAGGTCTCAAAAGCTGTAAATGAAGCTGTAATTTGAGTCAGGGCAACTATTTCCAGTAGTGATGCTGAAAGGAAAAAACTGTTTTGATTTGAAAGCTAAGGCTGAATTCTCTGGTCTGATACAAGAGGAACCCCCCACACCCAAACACGAACATGAGAGCTTTAGTGTTCATCTTATCTGGTCTGGAAATGATCCAAGAATAGTGACATGAAACTCCCTGGTACTGTTACTCTTTGACTTTTCATTGTAGGGCTGTAACTCAGACCTGAATAACTATACATGTTTTCTAAGTAGTGATGTAGCTCAGCATCACATTGCTGAATGTATCTTCCATTCATTTTGTGGACAGAAATTCTACTGGTTTCAGTGGGAATTGTGCCTACAGACTGGAGGCAATGTGCAGTATGTGTTTGAACCAAGCTCACCATTTGCAGCAGCATCAGTGGAGTTTCTGCACTCTGAGTGGACATAAAGCATTTTCAGGGCCTTGAATATGATGTTTTCAGTACTCACAGAGTGTTGATATAACCCTTGCATCTTAAGAGTCCTAGGCAAATACTGCCTAAACATCTAGCCATTAAGAGCAATTAGAGGGCTTCCCCTTCACCGTTTCCTTCCCTCCTGTTGTTTCTTCAGGTGCAATACAGCAGCTGAACAGAGAATGGGTGAGGAGACTCAGCAAGAAACTCAAGCATATGGCAGGGATTCCTCAAGGCAGGCATTGCCCATCTTGTTGAGATATGCAGGGCTATGACTATGTGGCTGAGCATACGTCAGAGCCTCTGTTTTAAAGCCTGCTTAGAGGAAAAGAGATTTCATTTAGGAAAGGAGAAATAATGTTTCATGTGTCTTCCCTTAAAATTATTTTTGGTGAGACTTGCTTCTCCAGGATCCTCCCATGACTTCTGGGGTCCAAAGAAACAACAGCCACCTTCTGGTATAGGAAAGTACACTAATCTAGTATTTTCTAGGAAAAAAAACCCAACAAACAAGTGAGTTGCCACTGACACATGGCTCTCTCTCCCAGTTGTACATCATGCACAGCTCAATGGTATCTCCTATTATATCCCCACTGGCTGGGAGACAGGACATATACAGTCAGAAAGCTGAGGGACAGGACAGGACAAAGAAAGGTTCTGATCATTAAAGAAGGAAGGAGACTGAGAAGCAGAAATTCTGGCTGGTTTTACTAGCCAGTTCCAGGATGCGGACACAGCAGGGCCCCTCTTTTTATTCCTTATGTTTGTTTTAAGCTTTTTTTTTCACTTGCTTGTTTATTGTGCTTTGTATAGGATAATAATAAACACCCATAAAAGAACCACTATTCCTCATCCCAGTAATGAGACTACTAATGCTCAAATAAATGTTTCTGGAGTGCAATAATTTTACTTTGAGGATTATTTTCAAATGGTGGGGATAAGCTTCCAGCTCTCACTCCCCCCTTCACATGCTGTTCCTGCAGCATGGGGGGGAGAGATCACTGCCTGGTAGATCATCCAGGGCAATTTTAAGCTGCCATGGAGCTACACAACGTGCATAGTTGGAAGGAGGTCTGGGTGAATATACAGTGCTTCAGGAGAGCTTCCTCTTTTACCAGCACCTCAGAGAGAACTAGAAAGATTGCAGCACCTTAAACAAGACTTTAAATCAGGTCAGGAGCCAAGGTGGATCCTTCCTGCATTTCCTTAGGTACCTTGATCATCAATTACAATCATAACAAACCCCACCAAAATGTAGCTGTTTATAGGTAGACTGTCACCCAGATCTATCTTCACAGGATCTGGCTGGATGCTCACATGTTTTTGTAACAGATGAACTTCAGTGAAACTGCTGAAGCCTTTTGCAGCAGCAAGCTTGGGAACCAGGGCAGTTTTTCCTAGATGAGCAGTTTATCAGATTGTCAAAGGTGCTCAGTGTTGGCAGAGACCCCACCTGGGAGCTGCTGCAGCCACCCCAGGACTGGGGAAACCTGCAATACTTCTACTGTCTCTTCTCCAAAGAAGTGAACAGCCAAACTGCAGAAAGCTTAAGGAAGTATAGAAGAAAAGAAAATACATTTGCCTGTCCAAACGTGTGAAATCCCTCAGGCTTCGTCATCGTTATTGAGCTCTCCAAGAAGCTTAAAAATCTTGAGTTTTTAAGCTATGCCTCATCACTTTAAGATTTTTCCCTGGGGAAAAAGGAGTAGAATAAAATTACGATTAGACTGTTTTCCTTCTTTTGCATGTGGAAGGTTTATTTGTCCTTTTACAAGACCAGACACCTTTACTTTCTGGGGTTGATCCAGCTGCTGCCTCAGCCACACAAGTTCAGCCTCCCCTGTTATTTGGGAGGTCAAATCATAAAAATGAGACTATCATTTGAACACAAGTAATTCTGCTTTGCTGTCGTCCCAGACATTCCACCCCCATGAAAATGCACGTCAGTCCCTGCAAGGGAGCATCTCTGACCCTGACTGTCAAGTGTTAAGCCCAGCTCTGAACATTTGCTGATGGCTGCTTCTAAAGGCAGGCTGCCTTCACCGTGGTGACCCACAGTTTGACCCACATCAAGCAGATGCCATTCCATTATGAGCTTCCCTGTTTATTGCTGTCATATTATTTTTTTTAGTGAAGTATTCGTGGGTGGAGTGACACTGGCAGAAACCAAAGCCACAGTGCTTCACTGCCAGAGTGGTCTCAAATCTAGCCCAGGCAGCAGCTCTGCTGACCTTTTCATGCTGCATATTCACTGTTTTGGAGGCCTTATGTTAGGGGCAAGGAAACTGCTTGATCCCTTCAGTCCTTGCTTTTTCTGCTGAGACAAACTGCTGGCTGGACTCTGTTACAGACTATATTTCTGGACAAGCAGAACAAGAACCATGCACAATAATTGAGTCAAACCATAAGAAACAGGACTGAGCAAAGCCAGTCCCAATTTTCAACAACCTCAGGGATTTCTTTCTGCAGCTGAGCAGACACATACCCACTGAATCCAATGGCAGGTTTTGAAGGAGCTGCACCAGGTGCAGGTAATTCTGTGCATCCCACTGCTTCTCTCTGCAATGGTCAGGGGTTTAGTCTGAATGGTAAATTGTTAAATGATACCATCTGGCCTGTGGGTAATTTTGCACCATCATATAATTAAAAGGTTGAGTTGCCATCTGCATAAAGTGCAACAAGAACTAAATCAATCTTCAAGTTGGTTAGTTCCAGTTTAAGGACTTCCAGTGCAGTTGACCTCAGGGACACACAGTGTCCACAAATAATTTTCCCTTTCAGGTGCCATAAGCACTGGCTGGTTTTGTTTAAAAAGTGGTATTCTTAAGACTAGTGCAGCTCAGTTAAGAAAAAAAATGACCTTCCATTTTGATGCCAGTTCCCCACTGCCAGATGCTCACAGCACAGCATTTCCAAAAGAAAGCAGCAAAGAATGCTTGCTCAGCCCTGTTCTGCAGGCTGTGCCATGCCAGATCTGACAGCTTGTTTTGATCCACAGGTGGTGGCCATCGATGTGGATATGGCCTTTTTTGAACCCAAAATGAGAGACATCCTTGAACAGAACTGCACAGGAGACGAAGACTGTAATTTTTTTGATTGCTTTTCAAAATGCAATCTGAAAACCAGAAAATGTGGAGCACAGAGAGCCAATAACAACTTGCAAGTGAGTAGCCACAGCTGCTTTGTACATCCCTTTCTTTTATAATCACATCGACTATAAAATGCATGGTATGCACTAGGAGATTGTGAGATAAAGGCAGTCAGATTTTTAAACATGGCCACATAAGTGCCAGTTCCATTCAGATATCCCATCTTGGAGCATGAAAAGAGACTTATATTTGGTAGCATTTATTTGCCACGTTTTCATGTAGCTGTTAGCCCAATGTTTCAGATAGGAGAGTGGAGGAAGTAGGAGCAAGGGATTATCATCTTGAAGGGGGCCTACGAGAAAGCTGGGGCAGGACTTTTTTACGGGCATGTAGTGAGAGAACAAGGGACAATGGTTTAAAACTTGAAGAGGGGAGATTTGGATCAGATATTAGGAGGAAATTCTTTACTCTGAGGGTCGTAAGGCACTGGAACAGGTTGCCCAGGAAGGTCATGGAAGCCCAATCCCCGGCAGTATTCAAGACCAGGTTGGATGGAGCTCTAAGCAACCTGATCTAGTGGCAGGTGTCCCTGCCAATGCAGAGGGGTTGGATCTAGATGATCTTTAAGGTCCCTTCCAACACTAACCTTTCTATGATTCTATGATTAGTGTCTCCAGTAATGGCAAAGTGATGGCTGTCCATGTGTAAGCAGCGTGGGGTTATGGCTGCAATTGTCCACTCTACAGACATAGTATGTGGATGTAGTGGAGAGAGGAGTCTTGGCCCTGGCATGAGGTGTCCTATAGCTCATCCAGACTGTGCTGGTGGAAGGCACTAGCGCAGCAGAGAGGCTTGGGGATCATAGCTGTAGCTTGGCAGCCTTTTTCCTGCTTCTCCCATCCCCTCACCCTCACCACTTGTTATGCAGAAGTGCCAGAGCAGTCTGAGAAAAAGAGGAGCTTCTCAGCTAGAGTGTAGCCTTTGTGGATGCTTCTTTACTATACCTTCATTTTTGAAAGGCTGGAGGCATTTTAGATTCCAATGACATTTTGTTACAGTGCCAGAGAAGTAGCAGAGCATTATTTGTAGCTCCTGAAAGACAGCAATCTGCTCTTTTCCCTTTCCTCAGGTAATTTGTGACAAAATATTCCGTCACTGGTTTTTCCCAAATCTCAGAGGACCATCGGTTTCCCTCCCCCTACAGCTGCAGCTGCAGAAGGCTGTGCAGGAGTGTGCTGAGCCAGGGCACAGGGACGCTGCCGGGCACCAGAGGACTCCGAAATCTCTCTCCAGGTTATATCACCTGCTTCGGATCACTCAGCAAGAGCTGCAAAGGGCAGAGTAGACACAACAGGCAGAACTGCAAAGGCCACATCCTGGCCACTACTAAGGGATGCAGTATATGAGGAAGCCTGTGTTTTCTTTCTCTCTCTTCCATCCCTCCAACCCATTGTACTACATTTACAGCACAGGGATTTTTTTTCTTCTATGCAAATGAAATTCATGGGTGCAGGTGCAGCACGTCCTGTTAATAGCCTTTCAAGTGTGAAATTGTTTTACATTACCTGGATTCTCGCTTATTTTCCTGAGCTAGGGCTGGCCCTCTCCACCAGCATTCAGCACATTGTTTGCTTGCCAAGAGCTGTAGTCACTGCTCAGATAGCATCTGTCTGAGTGGGGTGCTTAGAATGAGGATGCATTTACAGAAGCAAAGGGTTAGTAAGTGCAGCAAAATGAGTATCAATAATGAAAATATTGGGTGGGTGGGTGCGTTTAAGTACGTGCTTGGTGATTAATTTCTCTGTAGAATTAAGGTTTTTAAAGTAGGGACAGAGTGCTCTCTGTGGGAAAAAAACAACCTCAAATAGGGAAATGTCTTGTCACATGAGTGAAGAGTTGCTTTTGTACAAATCAGTCCTGTCTTATGTCCCCAAATGCATTTTCTGTGGTGTGTTGCATTACATGTACCATAGCTAACTTTCTGGGGAGAAACTATATGAAGGTACTTAGGACTTTTCTAATTATAATTTTTCTAAAATAATTATACCCTTGTTGAGTTCCCATATGGGTACTCATATTCTGCAGTGGTATGAATAATGCTACTGAATTTTCCCATGTGAACAAGCCCTCAGGCACTTGAACACCAGAACACTTGATAAAAAGCACTCCTTTGCCAGAGAGCAGAATTACCCAAGAACGCCAACAATCTGTCCTTTGCACTGAACAGAACAATATCCAGACCTGGAGTTTTCTTACACAGTGTTTTTTTAATGAACAAAAGAAAATATTTCATAAGAATTCATTATGGTGCAATCACTTACATAAATAAAGATGCCTAGATTAACCTAAAAATCTTTAACTTTACCTTGCAAACTTGTGTAGCTCTGGCCAGAGAATCAAACACGTGGATTCAGAAGACATTGCATTTGTTTAGGCCCAGTACTGGGCTATGTACCCACGAGCTGGGTTTGACATGAAGATGTTAAAAACCCCACAAACAGAGAAACCAACAGCCTGGGACAGCCCTCAGCTCAGAAGGACTCTTCAATATGAACACTGGCAATACTGGTTTGTGGATATGAGACACATAACAGCACCTAATCTTTCTTGTCTTTAGATCTCAGCCTTATGACAGGTCTGAGGCCTAATCATACATAAACTTTCAATTTCTGAAGTTGCTATTCAAAGTGATGTTTAAGGCTGCCAGTGACCAGAAAAATGCGAGCTGCTTAAGAGACCTTGACACTTACCAAAAACTAGCTCAAATTTTCAAACTAATGCTAGTTTTAATTCTGTTTCTTGCATTAAACCATCATAATTTTAAAAATTACTGAGGTCCTCAAAAAGCTCATAGAGAAGGCAAGGCTGGCTGCCTTGCCTGGGGCTGAATGAAGACAGGCTGCTGCTAAGCCAGAGCTACAACTCAGGAGCCCCTGACTTGTAAAGTTGTGCTCAGGCTGAGCTTCTAACCAGGGACACAGACAATGTTTCAATACTTCAGGATCATTCTTTGCAAAAGCAGGAAAGTAAAACGGAAAAGGAAGAAACCCAGATTCCAGAAGAAGTCCTGCTACAAAGCTGTGAAACTGATAGAAAATAATTAAGGATAGAATCAGATTATGGTAAAGGGTTGGAGACAGCTAGAGAAGGTGTGGAAACAGAGGCAAAGGAGAAATAGGAAAAATTAAATAAAAAATATGGCCCACTTTGGGAAAACTTAATTTATTATGTAAGATTGAATGAGCTGGCATTTAGTCTGAGGAAAAAAAGACCCAAGAGAGGCATGGTAACACTTCTCAAAAACAAAAAGTGGCTGATAAAGAATAGCAGCGAACTGCCCTGTCCAGATTTCCTTGGCGGATGTGGCAAGCAGTGAGTTAAATTGTAGGAAGGAATATTCAGGTTAGACATTTTTTACAGGTTTCCTAATAGTAAGGAACAGTGGAGCTATGGAATAATCTTGGAAAACTTCAGTCCTCTTAAGTCCTGATTTTTAATTACAGGTGAGAGCAATACCAAGAATGATGTGTGTCCAGTTATGCTGATGAACCTGCTCTGAGGTAGCTTCTTATCCCAAGACCTGTTATTCTGTTATTATCAGTGCCCTTGCCACTCCCTCACAACAAAATCTACCTGTCTGAGATGCAGGAATGGGTAACTTTCCTTTGCCTTGTATGTGCAAATCCACTGGGTCCCCTGGGAAGGGAAGGCACAGAGGTCTCCACTGTGCAAATGACGATGCTACAGAGCCTGGTGATGCAGTCAGGGTTTACATGTTCTCCACATAATTTCCCTAATTAAGACACTGATCCTTGCTAGGTCAAGAGTGGCTCAGAATATACCCCAAATGCTGTTGGGGAACCTGAAGATCTTGTACATTAATTCTGCTCCCATTAATTCTATCCTCCTTCCCACGCCCGGAAGGTACCATCAGGGAAAAGCAACCGTCAAGCAGACACTGGGCTCTTTGCAGCAGTGTTACACTCCACCATGGCAGGGGTCCCCTTCCCATTTTCAGGTTTGCATTTCAGACAGACTATATTTCTGTCTGATGTGATGTTTCAGTTTTAAAACAGGAGGAAGAAACATAGCAAAATGAAAGCTGGTGGCAGCCAAATGCTGGTGGAATGTCATTCCGCTCTGAAGGTCCTTCTCCTTGGCAGGATTTAGGAAGGGAAGCTGCCTTTAACAGATTTCTCCCAACCCCTCAGGGCCTGGCTGAAGCCACCTCCAACTGGCAGGGACCTACTTCCCCCCTACTACACACTTTCCCAGGTCATTAGGTTTCACTTTGTTTGAGGATACAGAGAATAATCCTCTGAAACCTCTCAAGAGTGACACAAATGGGTTATTTGTAGTTGGCTGGGGCTGTGAGATTGCATATCAGTGATGCAGCCAGCTCTGGCTGGCTTTGGTACACCTGCACCGGTGAGTGGAAAGACAAGGAGAGTCTGACAGGCTGTGTGAACACAGGGCTTGATTCTTCACTGCCCTCCGTGTGCCTGCTGAAGTCTACCAAACCTGGGAAATGAGAGAGAAAAACACTACCAGTGAAGCCAATCAAATATTTCAACTTATTTAGCACAGGTACCAATGCCAAAATAGTCATGTCTTTATCTCCCTGGGACAGAAAGAAAAGAAAATTAAGACGCTGGTTTAGTTGCTATTTACCTTAAGGAGACAGGTGCAAACTGCATTATTTTACAACCATGTTTTATGGTGGAAATGTCCATACAGGTGTTTGACATTGGAGAACGAGGCTTAAATGTCCCTTCTGACAAAGCCCTTTTCATACTGCCTTGGCAGCACTGACCACCAAAAATAGCCCTGGCATCAAGAGATTCCCTGGCCTGTACTTCGGAGAGCACAGCCAGGTCAGAAGGGTGTTGAATGAGAGTCCTATGTGCTGATGGACCCAGGCTGTTGGCACTGTTTGTTGCAATACAACAGCCATCTGTGGCAGCCAGGTAATTCTGCAGTGAAACAGTCCTGGGGTATGGTCAGAAAATGACAAGTTGTCAAAAATTATATCATGGACTACAACAGTCTGATTTACGAAAACCCACCAAAACCCAAGGCACCAAAGCACTCAATTTAAAATGCGTTTAACTCAATTTGGAAAATGTCTAACAGTCAGTTTTGACAGGTTTTTGTATGAAAAGATCTGCAAGGTATTTTCCCAGTTTTAGTTATTTCATACTGAAAAGGTTTGCAAAATAAAAAGATGAAGACTGAAATTAATCACAATTTAAAAACCAGTGTTTTGTTTAGTCTACACAGTGGAGCTTGTTAGTACCCTCATCATCTTCTGATTACTTTTAATCCGATTCAGATGAGAAATTTCATGAAAGCCCTGAATCTTTTACAGAGACTTTCACCCAGCCCCAGTGGTCAGATCCAGAAAAGAGGAGGTCCACGTATAGTTTTTGAAGTCACCTTTTCTTCCCATTTAATTTCGGTGTACTGTTTGTGATGTTAACATGGGCTGCAATGAATTTCTGCTTGATTTCTCTCCCTTTCAGGTATCTCTAAAACTCCTCCTGCCTGTTGGCATCCCTGTTTGGTATCTAGTCCACCAAAGCTTTGTGAAATCACAGACTACAGAAGATTCTTCACACTGTCCATCCCCTCCATATAAAAGATGACTCCTCTTATATAGGTTCACTAATAGCATTTGGCTGCACTGGGAGGGGGCACTTAATCCAAGAAGGCTGTTCCTGTTCCATTGACCTCCACCCCATCTCTTTGCTTGGTCAGTCTGTTCCTGAATCCTTTTCGCCCTATAAAAATGGCACTACCTCTTAATTAATTTCTACCACTTGCAGCATTAGTGCCTTACTCAGCAACTTTCTGCCCATATTTATGGCTCTCTGCGGTACAGGAATGGCATTAAGTCATTGTTTATTCCTTCTTTTCATCTTGGTTAGCAGCACGTGCTTCAACTCTGCAATAAGCTAAATACCCTATCTGTTCCCGCATTTTACAAAAGGTGAGTCCAGTTGGAAGACTACTTCATCATCTGTAGGAAAGATAAATTCAGCCCTTTGCTCAAGATTTCCACAGAACAACTACTTCTCAAATGCAGGTTTCTGTCCAATTGGCGTTGTGTGCTCTGCAAAAACATCTGCAAGCAATAGATTTGTGCTAGGGTGATGGGAAACAAAGCACAACTCCTTGCCCCAGAGGATTTATGTAGTCTCCTTTGTGTTTTGAGGTTGACTTAACAGTGACTAACCCAGAACAGCAGGTCATTACTATTGCCACAGTTTTTCATATCGCCCACTAGTCCCTAGTAGGAATTCACTGGTCCCCTGCCCACCAAGAGCATTCAGATCCATTGCTCAAGTCAGCAATAGACATAGCAACAGATATGTGGGATGGGGGAGAGAAAGGGGAGGGTTTCTTTTCTTTCGATTAGAAACACTAACTGAACAAAACATTTCCTACAGGTGAAAAATGGTATCAGGAACTTGAGGGAGTTCAGGACTCCTCCCTGATTTTTTCCCCCTGGTTAAAAAGTATAAACCTGAGCTGCCCTATTTATTTGTATGTGTTTTTATTGGGGTTTTTTTTGGTCTTGTTTTTTAGTTTGGTTGTTTTTAAAAAAATAATTAAATGAGCCACATACCATGTCATCTGTCTTTCAGCAGTTCATATTGTTTTATGTAATGGGCAGAAGGGTGATAAATTGCAGTTTTAACATATGTCAAGCTGTAACATTAGAGACTTGTGGTTGTAATATCAGTTCACACAGCTGAATAATCAACTGCAACAAAACCCATAAATGGTATTGGTGGAAGTGTGCAATCAGAAAAGGCGTCTTGGCAGATGCTTTTGGAAAGCCTAGTACAGATGAGGGGTGAAATCCCTGGGCTGTTTGGGCTGACCTGCAGTGAATCCAAGAAATAAGCAGAGTCACTCTGCTGGACCCTCAGTCCCTGACACTTTCCAGGATGCTCCGTGAAATCAGGAGAAAGGCTACTAGTCTTTCAGTAGCAGAAAAAGGCAGCAACACATAGAGAAGGAAAGAATTAGTTGCTTGGAACTGTGAAAATCCAGGACAAATAAACTCAGAACCCAAGCTAGTAAGAGACCCTATACTGAAAAATCAGAGAATGTCAATAAATTGATTGGAAAAAAAAATAAATCCAAAATACTTATATTGTAGATCTTTAAAATAAAAAAGAACAGCAGCACAGGGAATACAGCACAGGCATCTCCAAAGCTATTTGTTGTGTTTAAGGATCTATCAAGTGGACTGTGGAAGTGTATAATGATGCCTGCAGCCTAAAAGCTAGACAGAATAAAATAACTTATCAAAAGCTTTTAGAACTACTGTTTATATAAATGCAAAATACTGTCCTAATTAGTAGCAGCCTCTGTCAGCTAAAAGAGGAGCAAAGAGTGATTTTCTCAATAGAAGTATTATGATGTCTGTAAGTCAAAATATGGCAAAACGTTGAAATCTCTGATAGGCTGTGATCCATAACCTTGTGGTTTGTTTTAAGTTTGGTCCCGCAGGCTTGGGCCCCTACGCAGCAGAGTGATTGCTGAGCTCCTTTAAACCCCATGATAATTGGTGCCTTCTGCAATGTACTTTGAGCTCCTTTCCTGTAAACTGGAGGGGCTTTTTCCTACACTACAAATGCGCCTAAGTGGTGACAGCAGCCAGAAGGATTTGCATATGATCCAGTGCATAATTACTTCCACAAGCATCTGCTGCTAGTGCTTTCAAGATACATGTAATCCAAGCTGGAGACTATTGTAAATACCTCTCATTTTCCCTCTCTGGTTCCTTAGCCATTTGCTTGTAGCTAGTTAGAAACAGAATCCCCCATCCTGCTTAAATTGGTTATAATCTCTCCAAGATTCATGCTACAGCAGGAAAAGAACACACTGCATTGAGTTCAGGATGGGTTCATTCTCTTAAAGGTACGACATCCATAGCTGCAGGAAAGAACAGAGGTTAATTTTTTCTTTCTAAAGAAGGTGTTCTCTGGCTAAATCTAAGTCGCTAAAAAAAGTCAGTATTTCAACCAATGTCCCCTGAACATTTATGAATTAACATTTGTCTCTGTTTGCATAATCTAAACCCCTCTGCTCCTTTGCCATTCAAAAGAAAATTTAAAAAGCAGAACGTGTTTACTACTCCAGAGTTCACAGGTCTGCCATTTTCTTCTTGCCCATTTCTATGTCAGACACTTCAAGTTGTATTTTTGTCCTTAGGAAGTGATTTTTTTCCATTATCCCAATAAAGTAAATATCTAGAAAAACACAGTTTCAAAAAAATTTTTTTTTTTCTCTTGTTCAAAGATTAAAAAGCACCATCGTAATCTTGCAACAGGGTATCAGTGGCTAAATGTTTATTACATGAAACCAGGGCCGGATTAATGGACTCAATGTCTAACAATAACTAAATAAATATCCATGTAATTATTCCAGTGTTCAGAATTTCACTTTTAATGGAACAATACCAGAATTATCTTGTCTGATTTTAGATTACATACGTACAAATGCTTTGCCAAATTTACACTCAGATATTCTTTTACGTGGATTAAGACCACAACTGATTCTTGGCGAAACTATGTATCTGGACTGGACCATAGAAAAACAAGAAATAACCCCTATAAACTTATTTCCATGGTATTTCTTTTAGCCATCAAATTCAATTGTTTGTGGAATTGTTTGTGGAAAGGCAGTGTGTGTGCACACAGTTGCTCATGCATCTGTGTTTTGAACTGTAACTTCATGTAACACATGCTCAGTGAGTGGTTCACAAATGCCTGGTATTTTTATTTTTCTTATTACATTCTAGATAAATTGGGAAAATGAAAGTGTAATTAGCAATGTGAATGAGCATCACACAGTGTAGAGGAATAATTAAAAATTAATGGAATGCTTAAAAATCTGCATTAGTATCCACTCCTTTCACTGAATTTCTTAAGCAATTGAAGAGTTAAATTTGTTGGATCACATTCCAGTCTGCAGCTCTTAGAAAATATTGGGTGAGCAGCATGACATTAGCCAAAGCAATATCACTGAAGTGGCGTTAGATAATGCAAGTGCACTGCATGAATTTCCATTGCCATTTCAGTGGTTATCTCTCCAAAGAGAAGAAATGAAGCCAACAGCCAGACAGGACGGAGATAAGCCTTACTGAACTGCCTGCAAATGGACTCTACATTAAATAGCAGGGACAGATCTTCAGTCCCACTTCATTCTTTTCATGGTCCTTTTCCTTTAGACACACACTTACATGAATTCAGCATGTGTTAAGGCTCCAGTTGGATTTACACCAGCGTAACTCACTGGCATTTCAGTGTGTGCTCTTGATTCACATCAACAGGAGAGCAAGAGCTCCTTCTATTTTAAATGAGAAGAGGTAGGAGTAATATAAGCAATAAGCTCATTTAATAAATGTGAGAATACAGAAATTTCACTATAGCCCAGAGCTTTTTTCTTTCTCTAGCTGAAATCTCTGTGGACAGAGTGACACTCAGCTGCACTATCTCCAAAGCAATCCAAGGATGCTCCTCAAGGACCATGGCATTGCCTATCACCATCACTCCACAGATACTGGCCTGGCTCAGCAATGGAATCTGGCACATTGGTGATGGAGCTGGGGTTCCACTCGCATCTCAGCTACCTCCTCTCCACTCTAGGTCAGGGAGCTCAGGGGCATGGGTTCTTCTTCTCTCCTGCACCTGAATGTTGAGCAGAAAGAGCAGGCCAATCTGCTGGTTGAATTCTTTATCTCAGTCCCTGTCCTCTGACAGCTCTGATTGTTAGTTACAAGCTTTCATTCTCTCAGTCCTTGAGGGCAGGCTCACTGGGCATTAAAAGCCACTTTTCTTGTGGATCTTTATGGGGTGCTGGAGGGCAACTCTCTAGTACTGTTCCCAGTGCTGAGGTGTTTCTTCCAGGACAGTCTCTCTCTTAGGGGTGTTGGTCGACAGCTGGCTGACCATGAGCCAGCAGTGTGTTCAGGTGGCCAAGAAGGCCAACAGCATCCTGGCTTGTATCAGAACTAGTGTGGCCAGCAGGACTGGGGAATTGATTGTTCCTCTGTACTTGGCACTGGTGAGGCTACACCTCGAACACTGTGTTCAGGTTTGGGCACTTCACTACAAGAAGGACGTTGAGGTGCCGGAGAGAGCCTAAAGAAGGACAACAAAGCTGGTGAAGGATCTGGAGAACAAGTCTTGTGAGGAGTGGCTGAGAGAACTGGGGTTCTTTAGTCTGGAGAAAAGGAGGCTGAGGGGAGACCTTATTGCTCTCTACAGCTACCTGAAAGGAGGGTGGAGGTGAGGTTTGGTGAAATTTTTTAAAGGGGAAGCTGTATGAGGAGCGGCTGAAGGCATTTGGTCTGTTCAGCCTGGAGAAGAGGAGACTGAGGGAAGACCTCATTGCAGCTTACTGCTTCCTCACTAGGGAAGTAGGAGGAGTAGGTGCTGACCTCTTCTCTCTGGTGACCAATGATAGGACCCAAGGGAATGGTAGGAAGATGTGCAGGAGGAGGTTTAGGTTGGACATTAGGAAGAGCTTCTTCACCCAGAGGGTGGTAGAGCACTGAAATAGGCTCCTCAGGGAAGCAGTAATGGCACTGAGCCTGACAATATTCAAGAAACATTTGGACAATGCCCTCAGGGACATGGTGTGAACTTTGGGGTTGTCCTGTTCTGGGGCGGGAGTTGGACTTGGGGATCCAGGCTGTCCAAGGAGGTGGTTGAGCCACCATTCCTGGAGACATCTAAAAAGACAGATGTGGTGCCAGGGGACAGGGCTTAGTGGTGCATATGGCAGAGTTAGGGTAGTGGTTGGATTCAGTGATCTTGAAGGTCTTTTCCAACCAGAATGATACTATGATACTGTGATACTGTGTTCTCTTCTCCCAAGTAATAAGAATAGGATGAGAGAAAATGGCCTCAAGTTGCACCAGGGGAGGTTTAGATTGGATATTAGGAAAAATATCTTCACTGAAAGGGTTGCCAGGCGCTGTAACAGTTTTCCCAGGGAGGTGTGGAGTCACCATCCCTGGAGATGTTTAGGAACATGGTTTAGTGGTAGACTTGGCAGTGCTAGGTTAACAGTGGGATTTGATGACCCTATAGGTCTTTTCCAACCAAAACAACTATATGATTCTATGATAACTGGGGCCCATCCCAGTCCTGGCACAACTGTGGGCTCTTCATGGGGAGCTCACCCCACTGCTTGACATCCTGCTCCTCTGGCACGGGCTGCAGGAGACTTTCTCATACCGAGACTGGTCAGTATTCCCTCCCACTTCCTGCCATACTCTAAAAGCCAGAAGGGCCAGAAGCCCGCCCCCTTTTCCTATGCCCTTCTTCCATGCTGCTGCTGCATTTGGAGGTCTTGGAGAGACACTCCTGGTTTTCCATCAGCTTGATATGTGGTCTCCGGAATCCAAATCCATCGGGCACTGGGAAGAGGCGTGGACCCCTCTCCTGAGTTGGCTCTGCAGCAAGGGACTCTCAGACACCAATCTGTGTGATCATCGAGATCGGGTTGTTTATATACTTTTATGCATCTGTTCCTCATCCCATGTGTTACTGTCCTTTCCTCGTCCCAGTAAACCTGTTCAGTTTTAATTTCCAACCTTTAAGTCTCTTTTCCATACTCCCCTTTTATCTTTGCTTGGGATTGTGGAGGGAGGTAACAGAGGGCAATTCTGTCCTCTGGTGTTTTGTTCACCCTGACCCCTAAACCAAGACACTCATTCTTGTCAAGAAGGGCAGCGAAAGAAAGAAAAACAAATGCAACACCATTGGAAGTTACTTATCTATTGATGTCACCCCTTTCCCACAGCTCCAGGATTTTGACAGCCTCACATAAACTTTGCTGAGAAAGACCTACTCCTGTAACACAGCCCACCGTGAAAAGATTGCAGGGTTGTATTTAATATTATCTGGTTTTCCAAGTGGGAAAGAGGTAAGAATTGTCTGAATAATCACTGCAAAGTAAGGCAGCTTTTCTGGAAAGTGTAAAGGAAGAGAAAGAATTCGTTGGACTCCATCCTTTCATATTTCATGATATATAATCCTTTCACATTCTATTGTAGACACAGGACTGTGCCTAATTTGTAGTCCAGGAGTTCACAAAGCTGTCAGCCAGGTCACATGCCATCTCTGGAAGTAACAGGGATTTCGGTGCAGGCACACACACCCACTAGGACATTTGGATAAAGGTCTGATTACCTGGAGTGTGCAACTACATGGCTGTAAATATTTAAACTAGCTGCTCCGAGTGTGTGTTCTCAAGCTGCAATGATGCTGGAGTGCAGAGCAGAGCTGGAGCAGAGCCAAAGTAATAGGTATGGGCTTTTAAAGGGTGCTTGTATGGATCTCTGTGAACACTTCTAGTATTGCGATATGCTATTAAAAGAAGAACATAATAGTGTATTTTAATTAGGAGATAAAAGCCATACCAAAAAATACAGCCTCTCTGTTGCATAGGAATAGAGAAGATTATTATGAGAAGAAGCTGGTAGAGCTGAGCACATTGAGCCATAAGAACTGACTGCTGTCTACAGCTAACAGGAGTACGTAAAGAAGTTGGAGCCAAACTCTTCTCAGAAGCTCGTGGTAGCAGGACCAAAGGAACAGGCACAAGCTGGAACATGGGAAATTCTAATTCACTATTAAGAAAAAGCTTTATACTGTGAACAGGATTCCAAAGAGGTTGTGGAGTCTCCACCCTTGGCGACATTCAAGCTTAACTGGACAAAGCCCTGGTCTAATTTGTCTTCCTTGGAGCAGGTGGTTGGACTAGGTGATCTCCATCTCCCAGAGGCTGCCAGCATGCAGCCCTTCAAAAGTATTGACCACAGCTTATAAATCACAGAAACATAATGGTCTTTCTTAACTATTATTATTCAAAAATGCCCAAATGTTTCTTAGAACATTTTTTATGTAAAGGAGCCAAAACCATGACCCTGTTTGGTCTCTATCCAACAAGCAAACCATCCAGTTGTTTGCAGGCATCTTCTACTCTACACCGAAGCACAGATTTCACACTCTGGCCTAGCCAAAACCAACTCAGGCTCTGAGGAAGCTGAGGAGTGAGGAGAACAAGAGTTTTGTGAATGCCAAGGAACTGCAGGGTTGCATTGCCAACAGGATCAATCGTCTGCAAAGTTATTGAATCCTGAGACTTAAGCTGCATCTAAACATCTAGGATGCTAGGATCACAGTTTAAACATTTTGTTGTCTCAGTTAGGCTAAGTGGATAAAGGCCTCATTGTGCCAGGTGCTGGACAGGACTGGAGTAATAAACAATGCTTGAGTTTGCATTCACATTTGGACCCCTCTGGTCTGATCTGTAAAAGACCTTCAGGGGCAAGAGTGGATATCAGTATAGTCTATGTCCACTGCAAGACCTCAACCTGAGAAAAAAATGGGAATTAAGCCCAATAGTTTTGGTGCTCTTTGGTGTGATTTAGATTCTTCCTCCCAAACAGAACCTCAGTGCTGGGAACCCCCCCCACCCGCTTCTCCTGTATCTTAGACACAATTGCAAGATTATGGATGAAAAGAAACCAGCCAAGCACTGGAGGTACAAAGATTTTTAAAAGCAGCTGTCCTGTAACTAGCAGAGAATTATCAAATAAATTCTGCAGAAATACAAAAATAAATGCCTTTTAGTTGTTCCGATGAATAAGATGTAGCAAGATTCTAAATAATGTATCACTATTGTTAGAAGCTTGAATATTATCACTTTTTCTCTCCAAAGAAATAGTGTATGTGGCAGATACAAAAGGGTTGTTGTTTTGTATTTAGTTGTTGGGGTTTTTTTTTTGTTTGTTGTGTTGTGTTTTTTTTAAAGCATTATGCCAAGTTGCTGTTTTCAAACACATGTCAATGCTGGGAAGAAATGGGCGTGTGTCCATCTTGCCTTCAGGCCAAACCATTTAACCAGAACTGGGAATACTGACAAACCTTCTCAACCTCTCTGTCTCTCTTCAGTGCCATTGTATAAAGCAGCCCTTTGCAGATCCCCTTGAAAATGACCAGTAAAAAATACCACGCTGCGTGCTTCCCTTCATCAAGTGGAAAAGGATTTTTAATGTACTCCTGAAGAAAGATAACAGGTAAGCAGCAAATGTTCTCACGGTCATTAGAAAGGGGTATGTGTCACTCTATAAAGCATAAGCTGGCTCGATGCCATTCGCTTCTGAATGGAAACTGACCATTTTTGCAGAGTTCTGCTCACAGCAGCTAAGCATCAGTGCTAAGCAGTGTGTAGCTATTAGGGAAAAACTGAGCATGACAACATAAATCATGGAGCCCCTGATGAACATCTCTGCACATGGCTGCTTCTTCTAATCACCAGCAGAATTTAATGAGACACCTGCAGTTCATAGTTACTCTTGTTTCAACATAAATTGCCCCGAGAGCACAGTCTTATTTTTAAAAATGCTCTTCAGTAAACCATAAACCACAAAGAGTTCATTGTCACTAATAACATACTCCTCATTAATTTGCAATTGTATGAAACCATATTCCCCTCCACATGACCTACAACAGATCTGAAGATTAAGCCAAAGGCTGTTAAGATCTCCTAATTAGCAAAGTTTTCAGCCATTTTAATTTTAGTTAACAGAACAGTGCTGGAGACTGAAATTGGCCCCTTGCAATGCTGCAAAAATAGTAACTCTTCATAAATCTGACCCCATATCAGGTGAAGGAGTGATTTGAATGCATCCCATGGGTCTCTAGGTAGAAACAAGCTTGGGCAGGTTGGGATTCCTCCTCTGCTTGAAGCTGCAATGGCATCCCACTGGCTGCAGCCACCGATGCTCCTACCTCATCTTCCACTTCCATTGCAATAAGGGGGCAGCTTGGACTGCCAAAAAACATAAAGGCAGTTCATTCGAATGCCAGAAAGAATAAAGACAACATATACCTTGTCATACATTATCACATTTGCAGAGATGAGACAATAAAGCCTTTATTTTCTAATCAGCAGTGTGTTCTTTGCTGCATGGCAGAAGAAACAGAGAATGACGCCTGCTAAGAAACCAAAACTGGTTCCTCTGAACCACTGAGCTTACAGAGAGGGAGGAGCTTGTTGCTGAGAAGTAAGGATATTGTCATCCACCAAGTAATCAGTGGAAAATCACTGGCGTGAATTGCTGCATCTGTGGCATGCCCTGGGGCTTTATTGTCCTGGACCAGAACATGGTGTGGCCACAGCAAAGGAGCCTATCAAACTCTCTTCAGTAGGTCCACAGGCTTTCCAGGAATTTGGCTACAAGCTGTTTTGTTTCCATTGACAACAACATTTTGACTTTTTAACATCTGGGATGAATACTTGAGGATCTTTGGTCTAATTTTGTGGCAACCAGCAAATATCTGAGAATTTCCTTACAACTTTCCTTAGAAGGGTCCTCAGAAATTGCTAGCACATTATAAATTGTCATCTGGGCTAACAGAAGCCTGCTGCTTGTAGGAAGAAAAAGAAGATTTGTGGCATTAGTTAGTGGCAGAGCATTTAATAGCAGCATTGAATGAAGTAATGGAGATTTCATTCTGCTCTTCTTTTGTTGTCAAATATAATCTATTTGTCAGTGGTTGCCTCTCTGACATCTCATATCCTTTCCCCTCCATGGACAATAGCTGCATTTCACACTATGCCAGCTGGTGTAAATAGACATGTCTCCAGCAAAATTAAGGGAGCTGGGGCTTTTGACACATTCTGAGGATCTGGCACTGAGCATTTTAAGCTGCCTGTGCAGTCTCATCAGTTATCAAATGGGACATGTCAGAGAGCCACTCCGAGTCAAACAAAATAGTTGTCTAACAGCTCAGCTATCAGGAAAGCCACAAATGCTCTCACAAAACCAGTTCTGCTGGAGCAAGTATCTTCTACATTATATTCCTCATGGGAAAAAAGAAAAAAAAAAAGGCAACACATTTTTATTCCTCTCACATTATTCAGGGATTTTCTCATCATCAGAATAGGAAAATGTCAGAATACGTTCATTTGAAAAATGATTTTTAAATAAATGGAACCTTCTTGGTTAATGATAGTGAAAGGGAATAATGTTAATGGAATTTTCATTAAAGAAAACTTCTTTTCAAAAGAGTACAGACCACTGGGAGGGGAAAATTAGCAGTCAGTTCCTCACTAGTGGCAATCTGGCATCCTTCTAGTGACAGACTAACAACTCATCTAGCATTGCAAGTGAAATTGCACATTCAAGTTGTGCTCTGTCATACGCATTTGTTACGCACTACCTCATATTTTTTACTTGTTACCTCAGGGCAGAGAAGTAAATTTCTTTTTAATGATGAGAAACAAGCAGGTTACATCTAACAGCAAACTTCTTGATGGTTTGACCTTCCTTAAGAAACAAACCCAAAATAGCATAATAAAAATACACGTTTCAGGTGTCAATCAAGCCTCAGTGACTCAAAATCTCATTCCTACGGCCTAAGGGAGTTTTTACATGCTTAGTTCTTCCTAAGCACAGGGTCATTTCTGTATCACCTACACCCGAGGGGCCAACCCAGTGGATCCCCTTTAGCACCACCACCAGATGCAACATAAATCCTACCTCCAAATGACATGAAGGCAACTTATCGATTTGGATTTTTTTAACATCTTAGTATTTTCCCATGCTTGAATTGCCTCTGTCACTGTTACGACCCCCAGGACACAGAGGCTGAGAACCCAGCAAACATTAATGCATTTATCCTCAAGCGATACCTCTACAAAGCAGAGCTTGGCTACTATTAATTTTTCCGTGTATTTCAAACAGATGTCATTTGTAATGATTTTTAGAGCTAAAAAGGATTAGGTAGTTACACTGTTACTTGGATTATCAACAGCCATGGAGAGCTGGGTACATTGCAGGTGGGCACCCCAGCTAAGTATTTATGTCCATCTCCCAGGTCAGTATCTTTTAAGCTGAGCCTGAACTGACATGCTGAAGGACATGAGATGCTTGGAAGAAAGGTAAGATCGAAACCCTGACGTGGTTAACATTCAGCAAAACCCTGAAATGGCATTTTCAGCCCAAAGCCTCCAGCCCCAGTGCATCCTTGCATTACTACCCTGGGCTGGAATCCTGCCTGCCCAGCAAAAGCACCCTGAAGCCCAAGCTAGTGCTGGGGTTCATGGCTCTGAAGCATCAGCCGTCTCCACGGTCTGCAGCACCAGAAAAAAAATCAGGTAGTGGGATCTCCGTGGGGATGTCTGTGCCCCTCTCCTTCAGTTCTTTCAGAAGGGAGGAGTTGCAGCAATGCCCCCACTTCAGCTGCAGAGACTGGGAGTAAAGTAGACAGGTTAGCTCAGACACCCAAGGGCCAGCCTCTCTGGGGTCAAGGGCAAGTTTGATGCAAGTTCGGTGCGAGTTCATTTACTTTCCATTGCAGGCTATAAGGGTGAGGTAGCTTTTGGCAGTATTTCAGAGGAAAGCAAGTGATGAAAGGTGTTCAGACATATATGCAGTGGGCAGGAATGGAGAATAAGGTGAATGAACATCAAATACAGAGTCCAGGGAACAGAAGCTCTTTTTCTCATCAGTCAAGTCTCAGCCAAGGGGCCCAAACTAATTCCATTAGGAAACCCAGAATACCTGAGGAGCACAGGAAAACCTGAAACTCTGCAAGGAAATCTGTTCATGGTTTAAGCCACTGCATGAGCTGGTGAGATAAATTACTTGAAGGCATGGAGCAGAGCCAGGGAAAACAGACAACAATCAACCAGACATTGTAGAAGATTCAGAGGATAAATTGCTCTTGAGAAGTGCAGTGCTTCTTAGGACTGGATTCAAAGGTACTTAAGTATTCTCTCTTGTGTAATGCCTCCACAGCCAGCTACTTTTGATTTTTTTTTTTTTTTAGTGACTTTTTAAAGACTGAGAAAAAACAATTAATCAACGCAAATCCTTTTTTTTGGGGAAAAAAAAGGTATCTGCTTTAAGAAATACCCACAGGAACACAAAAATGGGACTGGACTAGAGTATTTTTTGCCAAGTTACCTACTAGGCCGAATGTCTAGGATCTGTTGTTTTGGGGCTGCTTAGCAAAGGGGTGGTCCTGCAGATACCAAAATTTTCATACCTAGGAGTAGCCCTAATTGGGCTACCTAATTGCTACCTCAAAGCCTATGACCTCAGAGGTTCCAGAACACTTTTGCAAAATCAGCATTGTGGAAGCCCCAACTCAAATGATGAATTTTAGAGAACAGACTCACCATTTGGGAAACAGAGAGTCTTTGAGCAAAAGGGGACTTTGAGATGCAGAACTGCATGTAACGTTTGGTATCGCTCTGTTGCTGTGAATGATGTTCATACTCTGCTTAAAACAAACTCCTTATTTTAGTGTCACTCTTTGTAGTATTTATAAATAGGGCATGCACTCCTTTAACAGAGTGTTAAATAGCTTTGAAGTATTTTTTTAATAAACAAAATCTTCACATTTTTTCAGTACTGAGATCAAAGCATAAGTAATTCTTATAAGCATTTTATTTGAACTGGCATTAGAAATCAGTTTGGCATTTGTTGTATCATTTGGCCCATTCCTACAGAAAAGCTTCCTATCCTGTTTAGTATATAATTTTATTTCAATTACTTTAATTTCTGTTGCAACTACACACGCACATTAAAAATCAGCTAGTGTTGAATAAGTCTTTTTTACAAAAAGCTCTGCACTCTGTGCTGCTCATTCTCGGTAATTGATGCATTAATGCAGACCTGATTTAAAATGCATGGTACAAATATAAAGTGCAAATTACAGCGAACCAAACTGCATTCAAGGCTTTCATGGCTCTGCAGTGTGTGGCGTGGTATTCACCAGCTGTAGCTCAGAGGTCAGCAGGCTACATTTAAGCCCTCATTCCTTACTTTATTCCCAGTAACTGCCTTCCTTGGGAGCAGGGCAGAAGGCTTAATATGTTTGCGGGGAGCAAACAGCACTACAAGACTGTATGAACTCAAAAAGACACTAATCTTAAGGTTTAGTTTCTCACCAACCTGATTCCCAAACAGCCCCTCAAGACAAGTACTTTTTTCCCTCAAAAATCTCATCAGGCCATTTTATTGTTAAATGATGTTCAATTTTTCTAAAATTGTGGCACGAATTTTTTATTTTTATTTTAACAGTTGCAATTAGATATGGGTTGTATTTGAAGATTCAGAGCCCTTTTAATTCTCTGAGATGCTGGATCCCCTGTGTAGCAGTGAAGCACTCTGCAAGCTTTGAATCAAGCCTGAGATTTCCCACCAGAGCCAGCACGGCTCTCTGAGGCTACGTTCAGAAGCAACTGCTAGCTCAGATCCTTCATTTGTACTTGACAATGTTCAACTCATATGCACAGTAGGTGGGCAGAGGAATTTGATGGCTTTCAGATTATGTGAGGAAAGGAAAAAATAGACTTTGTTCTGTATTTGGTGTGAAAATGATTAATCTCTTCTGTATTCTTTAAAGTTACAAAATGGATGTGGAATGAAAGAGACTTAGATTTTAATCCTTTTACTGAAGTAAAATAATTAAAAAGGTTTCACAAACTCATTTATTTCTACATGAAATATTCCATTTCAGGCATGTTTGGAAAAGTATTTCAGAATTTAGTAGTTTAAAGCAAGCAGCTGCATACTGATAACAGAGAAAACATCTCACTGTGGCTTTAGGTCACAGGAATCCACTTAGCAAAGGAACCAATATTTCTTTCTAATTTAAAACCAAACCAACCAACCAAAAAACAAGCCACTGGTAGGAGTGCTAGCCTGAAATTAAAACATGTATCTGCCTATTTTGCAAGAGAAGCATTCTAAAAATGGGTGGAAAGAGCTGCAGCACTTTTAATAGCTCACAAAAAAAAACATTTGCTGCAAAGAGAAAAGCTACTGAATTCTTCCTCTTCTACTTACTGTTCAGATGTTATGCATGGACAGAAGATGTGCTACTGTTCATATGGATATTTTACATACTGACTGATTATTAACTCTCTGCTTGCTATGGAAGTTGTTATCACAGAGGGATGACTGCAGTGGGCTACAGGTGCTCCCAGCACTTGCTGCAGTGTGCCCTGAGCAGTCCCATGCAGTGTCTGTCTGCTGGTCTCAGAGTGGAGACTCTATCATCAGAAACATCTAATGCAATAAGTGCTCATAATAATTTGTTTCCCAGGTAATAGCCTGTTCTTGTACCTCAACCCCAGTCAGCTCAGTTTTATCAAAAAATGTTTTACCATAGGAGTCAACAGATGGAAAATGTGTTTTGGGAGAACTGTTGATGACTTACAAGTCAGTTTGCTCAAAATGTTTTCTGTCCTTGGACTTGTCAAGCACGAAGACAATTAAATCCTAGCATTTACATTTAATGTCCATCTAGAATAACTTACCAGGGCAAAGAATTATCTCAGTCAGACTGTTGGGGTCATCAAGGGATTTTCTGGGCCGAAGAGTGTCAGTGGAAGGCAGTCGACCTCTCAGTTAGGCTCCTCGATGGCCCATCAGGATAAAAATGACTTCTTTCTGCTGTGAGTTTTCACCTACAGATGTCTACTGTAACATGTGGGCCCATGATTTTCTTGGCAACTTTTCAAAACTGGGCTTTTTCAAAATTATTTCCATACTCAATATTTGGATATGCAGAGCTTGGCAGACTTGGAAAAAAGATCTGCAAGGGAATTCAGGGTTCAGAAAGTCACACTCACATTATCAGCATTTTTACTTGCCCTTAACTCAAGCTCAAACCCAGAAGGAATAATTAAATATTGTAATCTTCTGTAGATCACAGGCTTTCATACAGTTACCCTTGGTTGAGGCCCCCAGAATGTTTGTTTGATTACTCATTTCTTCCATGTGAGATTTGATTGTTGATTTGAAGACATCCAGACATGGAAAGCCCACCACTTCTCTTTGTGGTTTGTTCAAATGGCTAATCACTCTCACTTGTTTCTCAATTAAATCTGTTTGATGCTGGCTTCTAGCCATCTATTCTTACAATGTCTTTCTCGTGAAGTAAGACAGCTTTGGGTAAGTCAGGGTCAGGCACTGGCAAGATACATCCGCTCAAGCAAAATGCTCTTTTTAATTATAAACTCTTTATATATTTATTTAAATTAATTTAAATAAAACACCCACAGTGAATTAGCGTTTTATATAGCATTTTAAAAGGCATTAAGCACTATGTCAGCATATGGTTTTATTTTAATATTTCTCTGGGCAGATATTATTGAGAATTGGCAAAGTAAGAAAACCTACATATTTGTTCTGCTTTGTAGAATGAACATCTGCATTCTTGTCTACTTGAAGTGTCTGTTTATGAGGTTAAAAAAAATCCACTGTCTAAGGAAACCTAAGCACAAGTGTTTCCAGCACTGGCAACTCAAAAGAAACATGAGCCAATGGTCTGGCTGACCAAAGAGAATGAAAAAACCCTCAAAGTTTCTCCTGTCTCTAATGAAACTCAATAGGGAAAAGCCTTAAAGACCCAACTGTAGAATTCAATAGCTGTATTTTCATTAGAAAGCTGTTTCTTCTCTGCCAACTCTACCCTGAAATCAGGATGGACAGGGAAATGGAGGCCTCAGATGCCCCAAAGAAAAAGGAATTACTCAGAAATGCAGAAAACACAGCAGAGAGAAGAAAAAAATAATCTGGGTCTGCATCCATGGAAACCTATGGAAGCTTTGTTCTCAACACTAATGTATGCTTTACTGCCTTGACTAAAATATTTCTTCTACAAAGTCCCCTCAAACTCAAGAACTGTTAAAGTCACTCCCTATGTCCATGTCACTGCGCTGGGGTGGGTCCATCTGCTGTTGGTTTACAGAGTAGGTTTGGAAGGATGGCACCATGAGGACATACTGAAAACCTGAGACAAGCACAAGAATGTTTTGTAAATCCACCAGCCTCAAAGCCCACGGAGACGTAAAATCAGAGATCCCGGGGCAAAGGCAGGAGAACTAAAAATAGTTTTAAAAACCCCTAAACAGCCTGCAGACTACTACTCTAGAAAGTTGCTGTCTGCTTTCTGAGTTTCAAAGACCTCTACAAAACAAACTAGCCAAGATTTATCTTATTAATTGAGACAATGGTCTAAGCTGTTGTTGTTCTCCACCACAGAAGAAAAACAATGCACCTGCACTTAACTAATTGTTGTGAATGAATTGATTACACAGTCACCGTCAGTGCATTGTCTGATTATGCCCTTTCACACAGCTAAAGGAAATCAAAGACAATCCACATACATTAATGTGCTGCACCTTTTCTGCAGGATACTCTGACATCACATTAAGTGCTATTTCTGGAGACTGCCTGCAGCAGATTTAAAGTCTGCTTGGGTTGAATAAGGGAAAGATAATGTTACTTCAGTCTCTTTGAGTCATCTGGGTTTTGTTTTGATCATATTTCAGAAGTATTCACATACTTCCCATACATAGTGCAAGCATATTTTTTGTAACATGAAGTTCTCCTTTCTAAGGTCATTTATTTTAGTTTCAATGCAGCCATACTGATAAATGGGAGCTGAAGGGGCATGAGAACTTACTTCCTCATTTAATCACAAACTCTAAGTAACAAAATGTACTCCCCAAGTGCTAAGAATAGTTTTGGGCCAAATCTTACATATGAGAAACTCTCATGACTTTTAATTAGCAGAGTCAAGAACTACAGTATTTGCCTCTGAGGCCACCTCTATACCGCTTCACTAGGTTAATCCTGAGGGTAGCTGAGGCTGAAGCACTCCTGTATCTATACCACAGCCCTTTAGGGTGCCCTGACAGACCCTGTGGTCTGGCTCTACATTCAAGGCCTTGCAGGTCTCTCCCAGCTTGTTTACATTACACACAAGGCCCTGACTCTCTGGCCACACATAAATGGCTCTGCTTGGCTTACATTACTATTTACTGCTGCCATTTAACACAACAAGCGAAGAGCTGGGGAAACCCAGTCCTGAGCTCCCTGCACTAGCCACCAGCAGCCAGAAGCTGGCATTGAATGAAGCCATTGGCATTTGCATGCTCAGGTTTCCCTGAGCACCCGCGCAGATGTAGACTTTATTCCATTGCAAAGGTCAAAGCCCATTGGTATTGCCTTGTTAAAAACACCTTTGCTTTCCTCATTTCCAGGCTTTGCTGTGACCTATGGAACAGGGCTACGAGGAAGTGCACTCTCATGGCCTCAATGCCCTGTGAAATCTTGGGCCATTGTGGGATGTTCTGGAAGCTACCATGGAGCCAGACCCACCAGGATGGTTGTGATAAGACTTGCTATAGCAGGATAAGCACAAACAAGGCTGTCTGCTTTTCTTAAAAAGCAAAAGAAACCATGCTAAGCCCAAGGAAACCCACTGCAGGGGTTTTTGTGATCAGGCATGTCACCAAGAGTAAGTCTGAAAGATGATCCCTTTAAGAAAGCAAGGAGGAAAGGAATAAAACCTTGAAAATAGAGGAACTAGCTGCTTGTAGAGCTGTGCAGGGCTACTGGTTAGTGTCAGTCATGGATCTACCTTCTCCATGTTTTCTTAGCCCTTCATGTCCTCCATACTCCCCCTACTCATTGGTTAGTTCTGGTAGTGCCTAACGGGAATTGAGCTGTGCAGTAGGCATCATGAACTTTCTTGTTAGATGGCTTCTGTGTCAACACTAGCTCTGGCAGGGATGGGGCGGTTGTGCTGGTCACCCATCACCCCATTTTGGGATGCTACAGGATCACTTTCAAGATATCCATGTACACAACTGGAGGAATATACTTCATGGCAGAGATCACTCATAATAGGGCTTCATAGAATCATAGAATCCTAGGGGTTGGAAGGGACCTCGAAAGATCATCTAGTCCAACCCCCCCTGCCAGAGCAGGGTCACCTAGAGCACATCTGGATGATGTAGGAGCTGGGAGACAGATGGTGGTGCAGTCAGGGGAAGACTATCATCCATCTGAAATCAGCAGCACATTCCCTCACCCTTGGACCCTGGAAAAGCCACTGCTCTAAAGGACAAGTCTCAAGGTCCCTCTCTCAAAGGTCCCTTCAAAGCAAATATTGGAAGAGTAGATAACTAGTGAACTTCTTGGTCTTCTCTGCCTCATTGCTTAGGCTGATACAAGTGTGGAAGCCAAATCAGGGGTAAGAAAACACTGAGTAGTGACAGAAATTTCTGGCTGGAAAACTAAGAAAACATAGGATTCTATGATCGGATTGGGGAAGGACTGTGGGAGAGAGAAAGCCTTGTGGGAGAGGCTGGCGCTCTCTGACTCTCTGGGGCACACCAGGCTGCTCAGAAATAGATTCCTGGCACATACAGAAAGAATTAGCTGGTGCCTGGCCCAGGAGGGAATCAGCTTCATGCAATTCATGTAGTCCCATCAACCAACCTGGATAAACACTGCAAGCCTGGGATGGGGAAATGGAGGGGTGGGTGCCAGGGCATCAGGGGAGGCAGCTCGCTGGCCAGGGCCTGGGTACCGAGTGGGATCAGCACCTTGGAGCAAATAGCTTGCATTCAAAGACCATCCCTGGTAAGGTCTTTTTTGACATTGTATGAAGTGGCTGTGGGAAGCACTGGCTTGCTCAAAAATTACTTAGGGGCTGAGCCTGAGGACAGAAGCATGGCAGGTGCCTTCTGCAGCTACAGGAGCCAGAGCACTGGGCACATATGAGCCGCATTGCCCTGCCACCTGTTTTCCTGCAGCTGATGGTGAGGGAGATCTGGGTTCAGTGGCCTTCTTATCATCATTTTTACCTAACTCCCAAAACACAGACAAAGAGACTATGTTTAGGAAGGAGACATTGCTTTATTTAGCACGCGGCAGCGCAGAGCAGAGAGCGGCAGCGGTGTGAGCTGTTCCTTTAAACTGCTGAGGATTTGAGAGAGAGCCGGGCTTCCCGGAGACGGTGAAGCCGGGGCAGAGCCAGGAGACCCGAGTCTGAGCGGGAAGCCTGCGAGGGAGAGGAAGGCTGACGTGCAGGGGGAGTGGCTGTGAACGGCGGCAAGGTTTAAAAAGCGGCCATTTGGCAGCCTCCTCTGAGCACGCGGCAGCGCAGAGCAGAGAGCGGCAGCCAGACTCCAGAGGGGAGGCGCGTGGGAGGCGCGAGGGCAGGCAGGGAGGGAGCAGCGGGTGCCTTCTCACAAGAAAAGCAAACTAGTAGCTGGATAGATCATGGTCACAACGCGGCCAAAAACCATAGTGAAAAAGAATGTGGGGACTCAGACAGAGCTCCCAAGGAGGCATGCAGCAGTGCAGGTCTCTGGCTGCAGTGAATGCCTGAGCCTGGCACTGGTACCAGAGGGAACCAGTGACACCGCATGTGTGCGGTGTGAGCAAGTAAATGATCTCCTCAGGCAGGTGGTTAATCTGACAGAGGAGGTTGCAAGACTGAGAGCCATTAGAGATTGTGAAAGTGAAATAGATTGGTGGAGTCATACCCTGACGCAGGGGCAGATCGAGGAGGTTGAGAAAGTGCCGGATCCCCTCCCCTCCTGTCACCAGACAGATGGAGAGGACTTAGGAGATATGAAGGAATGGAAGGAAGTCCGACCTCGGAAAGGCAAGAAAAAATCCTCCCAACCCCTTCCACCCTCCCAATTGCCCTTGAATAACAGATATGAGGCCTTGGAAATTCAGGGACAGGAAAATGAAGTTGGAGGCGTAGACTTATCTAGTGAAGCACCTAGGACTCGTCAGTCACCCCGAGTCCTTAGGACTTCTTCAATCAAGAAGGAAAGGAGAGTAATTGTGGTGGGTGACTCCCTTCTGAGGGGGACAGAAGGGCCCATCTGTCGACCGGACCCATCCCACAGGGAGGTCTGTTGCCTCCCTGGGGCTCGGATTAGAGATGTTAAAAGGAAACTCCCTAATCTTGTGGGTTCCTCTGATTACTATCCACTGCTGATTTTTCAGGTTGGCAGTGATGAAATCATCACAAGAAATGTAAGGGCAATGAAGAGTGACTTCAGGGCCCTAGGACGGCTAGTTAGGGGGTCTGGAGCGCAAGTAGTGTTTGCCTCCATCCCTCCTGCAAGAATGGGTGGGGAGGTATATAGGAAGAGTCTACAGATCAATGAATGGCTAAGAGATTGGTGTCAAAGACAGGGTTTTGGTTTTTTTGATCATGGGATGCTATATGAGACACCTGGCCTGGTGGTGGCAGGTGGGATGCACCTGTCCCAGAGGGGGAAGAGGCTTTTGGGGCAGGACTTAGCAGGGCTCATTGAGAGAGCTTTAAACTAGATGTGAAGGGGGAAGGGGAGAAAACTGGGTCTGTTAGGGACAAGCACAAGAGGAACGTACCAGGGCCTGAAAGCAGGTGGTCTAAGGAGGATTTAGTCCCACCAGTGGGCTCTGTTTGTTTCCTGAAATGCCTGTATGCTAATGCACGCAGCATGGGGAATAAGCAGGAAGAGTTAGAGGTCAGTGTGCGGGCTAAGGGTTATGATCTGGTAGCAATAACAGAGACGTGGTGGGACAGGTCACATGACTGGAATGTGGCCATGGATGGTTATGTGCTTTTTAGGAAAGATAGGGTGGGGAAGCGAGGTGGTGGAGTTGCTCTTTATGTGAGAGAGCAACTAGAATGTATTGAGTTTTGTGCAGGGGCTGATGAGGGGCAAGTTGAAAGTCTGTGGGTAAGAATTAAGGGGCAGGCTGGTGTGGGTGATACAGTTGTGGGGGTCTACTACAGACCTCCTGATCAAGGCGAGGAAGTTGATGAGGCTTTCTACAGGCAGCTGAAAGCAGCCTCACAACTGCAGTCCCTAGTCCTCATGGGAGATTTTAACTACCCCGATATCTGCTGGAAGACTCACACAGCCAGCCTTTCACAGTCTAGGAGGTTCCTCCAGTGCATTGATGATAACTTCTTAATGCAAATGGTGGACAAGCCGACTAGAAGAGGAGCGCTGCTGGATCTTGTACTAACCAACAAGGAGGGCCTTGTTGAAGCAGTGGTGGTCAGTGGCAGCCTTGGCTGCAGTGATCACGAGATGGTGGAGTTCAGGATCCTGTGTGGAAGGAACAGGATACCCAGTAGGACCAGAACCCTGGACTTCCACAGGGCAAACTTTGGCCTCCTCAACCAACTGTTAAGGGAAATCCCATGGGACAGGGTGCTAGATGATAAAGGGGCTCAAGATAGCTGGTCAACATTCAAGGACCACTTCTTGCAAGCACAGGATCAGAGCATCCCAATGGTTAGGAAATCTAGTAAGGGAGCTAGGAGACCAGCATGGTTAAAAAAGGAACTGCTGGGCAAACTTAAGTGGAAAAGGAAAATCTACAGATCATGGAAGGAGGGGCTGGTCACTTGGGAGGAATATAGGGCTGTTGTCAGAGGATGTAGGGAGGCAATTAGGAAAGCTAAGGCTTCCTTGGAACTTAACCTTGCAAGTCAGGTTAAGGATAATAGAAAGGGCTTTTTCAAATACATAGCTAACAAAACTAACACTAGAGGCAATATTGGCCCACTGAGGAATGAGGTGGGAGCCCTGGTGACAGAGGATATAAAGAAGGCAGAGGTGCTGAATGCCTTCTTTGCCTCTGTCTTTACTCCTGCAGGATTTCCCCATGAGCTCCAGACTCATATAGCCCCAGAAGTAGTCAAGATAGATGAGGAGTTTGACATAGTAGATGAGGATTGGGTTAGGGATCAGTTGAGTAATCTGGACATCCATAAATCGATGGGTCCAGATGGAATGCATCCAAGGGTGCTGAGGGAGCTGGCGGAGGTCATTGCTAGGCCACTCTCCATCATCTTCGGTAAGTCATGGGTAACAGGAGAGGTGCCTGAGGACTGGAGGACAGCAAATGTCACACCAGTCTACAAGAAGGGCAAGAAGGAGGACCTGGGTAACTATAGACCGGTCAGCCTCACCTCCATCCCTGGAAAGGTGATGGAACAACTTATTCTTGGCACTATCTCTAGGCATATCAAGGACATGGGGGTCATCAAGAGCAGTCAGCATGGTTTTATCAAGGGTAAATCATGTTTGACTAACCTTATAGCCTTCTATGAGGAAATTACTAGGTGGATAGATGATGGTAGAGCGGTAAATGTGGTTTATCTGGATTTCAGTAAAGCATTTGACACCGTCTCCCACAGCATCCTTGTAGATAAGTTGATCAGGTGTGGGTTTGGTGATCAGGTAGTGAGGTGGATCAGGAACTGGTTGATGGGAAGGAGTCAGAGAGTTGTAGTCAATGGGGCAGAATCTAGTTGGAGGTCTGTGACTAGTGGAGTCCCTCAGGGGTCGGTACTGGGACCGATGTTGTTCAACATCTTCATCAACGACCTGGATGAGGGTATAGAATGTACCCTCAGCAAGTTTGCTGATGATACTAAGCTGGGAGGAGTGGCTGACACACCAGAAGGCTGTGCTGCCATTCAGAGAGACTTAGACAGGCTGGAGAGTTGGGCGGGGAGAAACATGATGAAATTCAACAAGGGGAAGTGTAGAGTTTTGCATTTGGGGAAGAACAACACCATGTCCCAGTATAGGTTGGGGGCTGACCTGCTGGAGAGTAGTGTAGGTGAAAGAGACCTGGCGGTCCTGGTAGACAGGAGGATGACCATGAGCCAGCAATGTGCCCTTGTGGCCAAGAAGGCCAATGGCATCCTGGGGTGCATTAGAAAGGGTGTGGTTAGTAGGTCAAGAGAGGTTCTCCTCCCCCTCTATTCTGCATTGGTGAGGCCGCATCTGGAGTATTGTGTCCAGTTCTGGGCCCCTCAGTTCAAGAAGGACAGGGAACTGCTTGAAAGAGTCCAGTGCAGAGCCACAAAGATGATTAAGGGAGTGGAACATCTCCCTTATGAGGAAAGGCTGAGGGAGCTGGGTCTCTTTAGCTTGGAAAAAAGGAGGCTGAGGGGTGACCTCATCAATGTTTACAAATATGTAAGGGGTGAGTGTCAGGGAGATGGAGTTAGGCTCTTCTCAGTGGTGACCAGTGATAGGACAAGGGGTAATGGGTGCAAATTGGAGCATAGGAGGTTCAAGGTGAATATCCGAAAAAATTTTTTTACTGTGAGAGTGACAGAGCACTGGAACAGGCTGCCCAGGGAGGTTGTGGAGTCTCCTTCACTGGAGACATTCAAAACCCGCCTGGATGCGTTCCTGTGTGATGTGCTCTAGGTGACCCTGCTCTGGCAGGGGGGGTTGGACTAGATGATCTTTCGAGGTCCCTTCCAACCCCTAGGATTCTATGATTTGATTGTGTGCAGAATCAGTCACTTGGGGAACATTTCCCAAATCAAATGCCCCCTTTGGTTGTCCACTGGTTCAAGTCCTCAAGGTCATTAAGATAAGTTCCTGTTTTCAGGTAAAGTTTCATCCTGACCTTGTGAATGTTTGACTTGAGGAACTAAAGCTGCAAAAGAACAGATTGAAACTAATTTACATACAGCTTCCTTTAAACCTCTTTGATATCAATCTGACCACCAGTGCAGGAATAGGGAACCACATTCAAGTGCAAGGAGGGAGGCTGAGGGATGGGAGAGATGGTCCTGCTGTCTGAGCATGGCACCCTGACCTGGGCTGCAGCAATATTGTCCTGTCTGGAAGCCATGTCACTGCAAGGATGCCAGCCAGCAGGCAAAGCAAGTCCTAAAGCAAGTCCTGGCAGCACTCCTGGCCAGGGAGATAATGGTAGGGACAGAGACACCCTAGGGCATGGACACCTCGAGGGACTGTGTCTGTGGGTGACCCCCTCAGGAACAGCCCTGGAGGAAAAGTGGTGAGCAACAAAGAGTGGCAAAACATCATCATGAATGGGAGTGTGTGGCTTTGTGAGGCAACACATTGTAAACATAAGCAAGAAACAATGGAAGTTGATGAGGAAAGGAGAAAGATAAAAAATACAGGAACAAGCATATGAACAGAATATCTATGCTCATAGACTTTTTGGAGTAAAAATATTTTTTCCCAGAAGAATAAAATTTGCAAAGCAAAAGTAAAAGAAATCTGATGTTTAAGGCTATGAATGAGATATCTCAATCTCAAAAGACCAAAATGGGAAAAATAAACCTTATTTCAATTCTTGTTAGATTCCCTTTTCAAAAGACACCTGTCTCTGACACTGAGTGCATTTCATCACATCTATTCTATTAAGCAACAGAGTGAATGACCTAAACTGTATGAAAATTGTTGTTGGCTCAAACACGACTCCCGAGGAATGAAAGCCACCCCCATTAATTACTTTGTGTAAAGCATTCCCAAAAGTGCATTATTCACACTAAGTTCTAAGCACATGGTAGTTCATGAGGCAGAGGTGGGAAGACCCTCATTCAGATGTAGGGAGAGAGGGGACTGAGCGTGTATCAGCTTGTGGAAGAGAGGATGAAAATAATACAGACTTGAGTATGATTAATTAACTAGCTTTAATAAAAGTGCTGCCATAATCATAAAGGGAGACTAAATGATTAAATGCACAAAGAACTTGATGGGAATCAAGTGACCTGCAATCAGTCATAAATTTTGATACTTACCAGCTCTGTGTTCTGATCTGTAGCCTGGGCCGCCAACTGTGTCTCTCTCCTGTCTGTTCAAGTGTAAATTCACCAGAACACCAAGTGTCATATACAATGACACTATGATACTTTCCAATTTTTACAGACCTTCTGAGCTTATGTGACTGTTATATCTAACAGTGATAATAAAATGTATTATATTGTAATGAAATAGTAAGTTACTGCACAAATATTTTACCCTATGTTCACAAAACATAAATTAAAAAAACACTTGGTGCATTCTATGCTATACTTTTTTTTTTAAAATGAACATGTTAGAAGGCTGCTATGTTATTATACTGAATTATTCCGAAAATACTTGCCCTGATTATGAAGAAATAGGCATGTGCAGTTGATGTGAAGGAGATAAACTTTGCATCAAATTTCCCTTGAGTACTGTGTGAAACTGCACGATAAATGAGTGTTGCTATAACTTAAACAGATACTGACCCTTCAGAGACATGAAAATAAAAACGTTGTGGTGGTAAAATGTAGTCCTGACAGGTCTGTTACACTCTTCACAAAATCTGATAGCTTTCTTCTAACAGTAGCTGTCTTAAAAATTAATAATGCAGACTTTCAGTGTTACCTCATTACCGATGCACAACTCAGTAGGTTCAGACAAGATTCCAGCTGGATGGGTCTGCCTGGATGACCAGGGGAATGGGCTCAGTTCACCAGAAACACCTTCCTTCTGTGAATCTTTATTTTTCTACTTAATTTACAGAGACTTTCTGTGAGGTCTTCCACTCCGTGTTCTCCTTTTCAGCTGCCAATAAGACTGCTTTAGATCTCCATCTCAGGTTAAGAATCCCATAGGATAGCATAAAAATACGTGTTTTTTTTTTTAACTGATGTTTGGGAAAAAACCCAAATATTTTAAGCTGTGAAGCAGAAAAAACCCTCTTTTTCTGTAGCACCTTTTAAACTTTGCAGTAATATTTGAAAAAAAAAAAAAGAGTACTTTCCTCCATAAAGATGCAAAGGTATATGCAGCATTTAGGGTATTGAAACTCCCAGTGTAACTGTTATGCTAAATTCCCTCTGGCTTATTATCACTGACTAACAATGCAGAGAGTAAGTAGCGTTTAGCCTTTTAATTTGAACTCATTTAAAATGAATTAATCTCTGTGGTCCTACACCAAACATGCAAACCAGCTTTCTAAAGAAGTGTCTCTGTGATTTAACACAACTTCTTGCCCATTCCCACCCAGTCGGCTCCCTCCAGCTCAGGAAAAGCCTGGGAAAGTAGGTAAAATCAGTATTCTGACCCAAAGGCCGGCAGATTTGGCTCTGTTGGGGCTGCACAGGACATGAGGGAGTACAGCTGAGCATCCCTCACCCAGCTGGGGCCCCAGATTTCAGCAGACACATGCATGCTAACAGCCAGTGGATATACGCACATCCAGCATTCCCAGTACGGGTGAAACCCCAAAACTGATACTGTTTTTCCCTTTACATCTGAATGGCAGTTTACACTACTTGAGCTTATACTGCTGACACCAATTGATTACTCTCTAAATGGGAATTAATGAAGATGTATGCTTAATACCAAGCTGGGCTGGCCAGGTGCCCAGGTATTGGGAGCTGCGTGTTTTCCATTACTGGAATGCATTTGCTCTCACTGATGTGCAGAATTTGGATTTTATTGTTATTCTTTCTAAATTAAAAAGAAAAAAAAAAAAAAAAGAAAGAAAGAAAAAAACCCCAACAAACTGCAGAGACAGAATATTCACTTAGCACTCTAAGACTGAAAAGTAATAATCCAAGTTTGGTCAATAGGACAAAGTGCTCACTTTATTCAGGTGACATTTAAGTGAGGGCATTCCTAAAGGAGCCATGAGATTTGACATGAAATGAAATGCTTGGGTCAGCCTTCAAAGTGTCTGATCTCCCATGAAATAAAACCTTATGGAACTGAGTCTTACTGAAGTCTTTCTTTCAAGAGAAAAGAGCACTATGGAAATTTCCTGGTTAACTAATGTTTGAATTTACGCAGATTTTCAGTTCCTTACAATGCTGGTCACGTATGTGAAAAAATGCTCAGTAAGCTGCAGAATGGTATCTGCTTCACAGAGGGTCTGTTTCTCTTCTTTCTGTATTTTTTCCATCACAGGAATGGTAGAAAAAGAAATGAAGTTAATTTTCTGATAAGTTTTTTTTTTTTCTTTTGAAGCCTGGAAACTACACATTATCATTTTGAATGATGACTTATTACCCTTTTTTCCCCTTTTCAGCAGAGGCTGGATTTTGTTTCATCTACTTCATCTGCTTTGAAATATCCCCGAGCCATGAAGCTCCAGTCGCAATAAAAATATTTCTGCTGCATAATATAATAAAAAATGTAATGTAAAAAGTTAAATAGGTATCTGCATCTATTTTGGCTGTGTAGGCATAGGTGTTTTTTGTTAGCACCTCCCAGTGGAAAAATCCTTTTTATTTTCATTCTGCAAAGCACTTCAGCAGGAGCAGTCCTAGCTGCTTTCCCTCGTACTATTCACTGGCTGAACTGAGACAGGAGACCAGCTGCTTTGCAAGACAAATGTTTATCCTTGCTAAAATCTGTGCTGCTATATCATGCATAATTAAGGGAAATGCATTTTATTGGGTTGTGGAAGCTAGAAAGCACATAATCACCTGCTTTGTTTATGCTGAGGTTCAACTTAATGATCATCTATCTACCCAGGTGAGCACTTTGACTCCCAGGCAGGCCTGCAGGGTGCAGCCCGATGCGTTGGACTGGGCAGGTCCTGGCAATTCAAAGAGTGAAAGTTTTACCTTCACTACTTAGTTTCACTACTTAGTTGGCATCGCCCAAGATTTCTTACCTCAGCCACACTGCAAGCTGCAACTATCAGCGCTCTCGGCTAAGTGTTGATTTATTTAAATAGTAGTTGATGGTTTAATACTATGTAATTAAACTCCTGTACTGATAACGACAGCACAGTTGAAGGCAACTAAGTCTTGGTAGCCTGTTCCCTTCGATGTAAATGGAGTTTTGGGTGATGGAGTCTGACAAGGGAACGAGGATGACAGAATGAAAATTATCCCTTGCACATCATCCTGTGGTACCTGGCAAGAGGGAACTACCAAACACTGCTGCTCAATCTGAAATGTCTGTACTACAACAACATTTTTAATGTTACACATTCTCTGCATATTTTTTAAACATCTGTAATGAAACACAGCTATCTGTACGTATGGGTGTATCTGCACAAACATGCTCTAACACATATACATATGTCTACATATATATTTATTCACACACATATTGGGCTGCTTTCTGTATGGATAGTCTGGCTCGTTGCAAAAGTTTCAGAATATCTAGTGCACACAGGAAACTCATGGAGTTTTGTACAAGTGACCCCATCTTGGATTGTCTTGAGGCCCTGTCTCTGCAGAGATGACCCATGAGGAGCTGTGTAGATAGCTCTGCCCTAGGGTGTCCATAAGCCAGAGACCTAACAGGGTGGTGTCACATCATTCAAAGAAATTAAGCCTGAATTGAGACTTGAAATCCCTCAACAAAATATATGCCCCAAGTCTCAACCCAAACCACTATTCAATTCCCTGAGAAAGTACGATAAGGAGAAGATGGATGGTTTTAGTTCTGGATTCAGCCAACAACCTTGTGTACCCAGGTGATCACAAAATCAGCAAAAGAGAAATAAAAAGTAGAGCATACCGAAGTGAACCTTCCCCATGGAGGGATAAAGAAAGACAAGGGAAAACTACACCACACTGACCAAAAAGAACAGTATAATCCACTCAGGTGGAGTCCTTCCCACAGGAAGGGCATAAAACCTGTAAGATTTGGGTTGGGAATTGGGAGTAGCTTCTCCAGCTATACAGTTGGCTTGTGTGGAGACCTTTTCCCCCTTGATTAGGATGCCAGCCAAGGTTACTCCCCTGGGATTGAAAGCCTTTACCTGGAGCGGTAAGCCAGTATCCTGCACGCTGTAAGTTTGTAACCACAGGTGATCAACTAACACACATATAATATTTAGCACACTTTATAGGTTGTAACAGTGTGTTCTGTCAATCTTCATGGGTTGTAATAGCGTGTTTTTGCTTTGAAGTTGCAACAGTGCATTCTTCCATTGTATCGGTGAAAACCTGCAATAGTGGCATATTAAATCTGCAAGTGCAGTTCACATAAATTGTTTGCTTGAGCCTGCAGTTAAACCTGTAAGCAAAATGCAGAAACATTGTTTGTTTGAACCCTTCAGTCAGTTCTCTTTTTGCCACACTCTCACATTGGAACAAAACTGTATCTCTTCCCAAACGTGATAATTTGATCTCAGAAAAAGAGCTTCATCCTGCAAGGAGATGGGATGTATTAGTTTCCAATACTTTGGAACTTTTCTCACTGGAGCAAGCTTAAATCCCTTTTCCATATTAAGTTTAGTACGAAATTTGTTGTCAGTGTTTAGCACAATTTAAAAAAAAAATCATTGCAAGAAGCCATGTGTGCTCCTGGTAGAATTGTAAGCTCTTTGTGAACAATTTTCACATATTTTCCAGCAAAGTTAGACTGCTTTGTCCCAGATTCTAATGTTACCCTGGGGGGATTAAGCTGTTCAGAGGATGCATCAAGTTCTGCACAGATCCTAGGGAAAACACACTTCCTCATCCTGGCTGCAAATTTTTAGGTGAGAGGTTGAGCCACTGCTCCGTGCTGTCCACAAGAAGATCTACACAGTTCTGTGAAGAGACAGAACACTGGATTGTTGCAGGGCTGCAACAAATCCCTTTCCTGTCCTGGGACAAGAGATGCCACAGTTCTTCAACTCACAGTTCTCCAGGAAGCTAGGACATGCACATTGATGCAAATCAGCATGCAGCCCAAACTCCTCAAATGGCTGTATTTACTAAATTACTTGTGATACAGTGACATAATACTTTCAGAGGTCTCAATCTGCCTATTTGTAAATCAACAATTAACCACAAGCTGATATGAAACCGGCACCAAAGGAACCAAATAGCAAGATTTCCTGCTGTTATAACCACCTATAAAATAATTTGCAAAATTCTACATTCAGATTTGACAGAGTGCTTGAGCATATGCCAATTTAAGAGTATGTAAGAAGTCCCTCCGGCTTACATCTGTGAAGACAAGTGAGGAAAAGATCACTGTTGGCTTATGAAAATATTGGAGAAAAGATAATTTTCTGGAGGTGCATTTTTACTAAAAATGTGAGCTTATTATGAACGCTTCAGCTGAAGCTTTCTGAATCCTCTAATACAGTGGCCAAAGAAAGCTTTTGCAAATGTGAATCTGAAACAAATTAGACATAGAAGATTTGAAAACTGATTAAAAAGCTACAGAACACTATAAAACCCAGCAGGTGTCAAAGGGCAGGAGATGTGTTTTGCCGGTTGACCTCTTACCAGCTTCTCACACCTGGGCATTGTTTTAACTTTTTCCATTTCCATGTGTTGCTGATGTGCATTTATATATTTTGGGGCAGGTAGGTGGGTCTGTTCCTTGAATCGTGAGAAATCAAGCCTGCTCCAGGTGATCCCAGACATCAAGGGCTCCTGTACTTTGTCAACTTCATGTAGCTGTCTGAGACAAGGGTACCCTGCCTATTTAGTAACAACTGATTAAAAGGAGAAACTGAGACTGGCTCTTACAAACCTTCCGTATAAACAGTGAAGGGTAAGGCAGCAGCAGATGTCCCTTTAGCATCACCAAATCATGGAATAACAGAATCACAGAATGTGTTGTGTTGCAAGGGACCTATAAAGGTCATCTAGTCCAACCCCCCTACAATAAGCAGGGACATTTCCAACTAGACCAGATTGCTCACAGCCCCCTCAAGCCTGACCTGGAATGTCTCCAGGGATGGGGCCTCCATCACCTCTCTAGGCAACCTGTTCCAGTGAACCACCAACCTCATATTGAAGAACTTTTTCCTAATGTCCAATGTAAATCTACGCCTTTCTAGCTTGAAACCGTTACCCCTTGTCCTGTCATTACATGCTCTTGTGAACAGGTCTTCCCCAGCCTTCTTCTAGGCTCCTTTCAGGTATTGGAAGGTCGCTATTAGGTCTCCCCAGAGTCTTCTCTTCTCCAGGCTGAACAACTCCAACTCCCTCAGCCTTTCTTCATGAGCGAGGTGCTCCAACCCTCTGATCATTTTTATTGCCCTCCTCTGGACACATTCCAGCAGGTCCACATCCCTCTTGTGTTGGGGGCTCCAGAGCTGGATGCAGTACTCCAGGTGAGGTCTCACCAGGGCAGAGTAGAGGGGCAGAATCACCTCTTGATCTTCTGGCCACACTTCTTTTGATACAGCCCAGGATGTGGTTGGCCCTCTGGGCTGCAATTGCCCATTGGTGGCTCATGTCCAGCTTTTTATCCACTAGTACCCCCAGGTCTTTTTCCACAGGGCTGCTCTCTAGCATATCTTCCCCCAGCCTGTACTGATATCTCTGGTTGCCCTGGCCCAGCTCCAGGACCCTGCACTTGGCCTTGTTGAACCTCATGAGGTTCACCTGGGCCCACTTCTCCAGCTTTTCCAGGTCCCTCTGGATGTCATCCCCTACCTCTGGCATATTGACTGCACCACCCAGCTTGGTATCATCAGCAAACTCACTGAGTGTGCTCTCAATGCCACTGTCAATATAATTAATTAAGATATTAAACAACACTGGTCCCAGTACAGACCCCTGAGGGACACCACTTGTCACCCTTCCATCTGGACATCGAGCCATTGACCACTACCCTCTGGATGTGACCATCGAACCAATTCCTTATCCACTGAACAGTCCACCCATCAAACCCAAATCTCTTCAACTTAGAGAGAAGGGTGTTGTGGGGGACTGTGTCAAAGGCCTTCCAGAAGTCCAGATAGATGACATCTGTAGGTCTTCCCTTGTCCACTGACACAGTCACTCCATTGTAGAAAGCCACCAGGTTGTTCAGGCAGGATTTTCCCCTAGTAAAGCCATGCTGGCTGTTCTGAATCATCTCCCTGTCCTCTGAAGGCAGCCACAGCACTAATCCTTCCTCCCTGTTAGTGACATTTCCATCACTACTCCTCCACCCAGCAGGTTTTCACTCCCTATCAACACCTTTCTGTACATTTACAAGGAGTGGGTGGGTGGGGTTGAGTAACAGGGTCTTTCCCCACAGCACAGACTAGAAAGCATTCAGCAGTTTAGCACAAATGAGTAATTCAAGAGTTTATTTTAAATGGATGAAATTTGATTTGCAATACAGTTTCTGTATTTTGAATACTATAACAGATAACACAAAACGATGTCAACTTTTTTTAAATGCAAGAATAACACAAAATTACTTCTGTTTTAATGCACAGCCAATGTTGGCAACTGGCAGCATTTAAAAAGCAACAATAGGAAACAGATCAGATGAAGTACTAATTTATATAGCACTGTAGAAATGCAACTGCTTTGAGGGCTTTTCCATATTGTAAGACAAGAAAAAGATCAATTACATTTAGTCAAACCTATTAAAGAATAATTAATCTACAGCAATTGAAAAGTAGCTTTGTATACCCATTTCCAGACAAAATGTAAATTATTTGATTTCTTGCTGAGCATATTGCTCTGATTTTTCTAGTATGTGTGTTGTGTTGGGGTTTTTTGCATTATGTATGAGAAAATTACATTCTGTTGAAGTGCCCACTTCCATTTAAAGACTGGCACCATTAAATTAGAGCTATGTTTGCAGTCACACGTGAGAAAAAAAGCCTACAAACAAAACAGAACAAAAGTTGTCATTGTTGTAGGGCAAAATCCTGCTTTGAAAAATTAGGTAAAGAAAAATACAGATATGGCAATAAAAACCTAAAAAAGTTTTCATAAAGTGCGTAAGGTTTCATTGTACTGATTCCTTTAAGAAAAAAGTTTAGCAAATGTCTATCCAAAGCAAGTGTTACACTACAGTTCTGTATCCTTTAAGTTTAGGAGCTAGTGCTGTGACATTTGATACTCATTCTCCAGGTAACACAATACTATTAACTTAAAAACAGCTATTATAGGGCAACAATCATATATATGTATATATTTGTAATTCAAGTAAGTCATTGCAGATATATTTCTCTTGATAAAACTACTCCAAGGGCAGCTATACATACTCTGCGTGAACTGCTGAAGAATGAGATGAAGAGTTAGACTGAAAAAAATCTTTCAGAGAGCAGTTTCATTGCTGAAATGGAAATTAATTAAATATTATAACAAGAACTAAAGAAGCTGAAATCAAATCCAGCCTTCTGATTATTTCTCTAAGAAAAATTGTACTGTTTATTTTCTAACCATTTGACTTGACAAGGAAAAATTATTTAGGAATGCTTTACTGATGAAACAAAGAGGCCCAGCCATTGTAGCAAAGAATCAAATATAATTATATCATAAAAAGACTGGTTTGAAACTTCAAAAATAACTTGCAATAATGATTAAGTGTGCAAGCAAGTACTGGGATAGACATAGTGTGATTCAAAAACTAAGCAATTGGCTAAATTTTCAAATTCATTAGAGGCTTATTAACCTAAACTGTTTGGAGAAGTTCTTGACATATGGATTCATGTGACTATATATAGTTAATTCTCAGTTTTTCATCCAGACACAGGTACCCCTGATGTAGAATAAACAGAGTAAAATTCACAAAGCTCAGAGATCCTCAAGTATGTTAATGCCCTCCTGGGAACCTGAATGGAAAAGAAAAAGTTTAGATAAAAAAAAACAACACAAAAGACAACTCAGAACTCTGTGGTTAATATGCAGACAAAAGTTGCCCTGTTTCCACATTTGCATTTCCATTCTGTTTACAAAGTTTGGATTGAGAGCATTCAAGTTAAATGTTTGCATCTTTATATTGAAAAAGAAAGAATTATCTCCTTGATAAATCTATAGTACTGTGCTCAGCTTTACCCTTCCTCTTAAGTCTGAATTATTAAAATTAAGGTCCTCGAATAATACAATCAGTTGTGATGCTGGAGGAAGGAACTTAGATTGCAGAACTGTATTCATACCTTCTTAACCAGCTGAGACCAGGTGGCCAAATGACATTTTCAGTTCTACAACCAAGTAAGAGCCAGAATCTTAAGAAGTCATTCTTTAGCATTTTCAAATGGTCAACCATGCAGGAAATTACATTAACCCTAACCTGGAACAATCTTGCAGCAATGAAAAATGTACAGGATAATGGCAATAATGTTATGCTAACATCTATTTTTTGGAGTGTGCCTCAAGTATTTAGGTACCAACGACCTACTAACGAACCTGGTCTGAAAGTTACTTCTGATACTAGATTTGATTAGGAAATGAATTTTACTCCACCGTAAAATAAGTTGCTTTTTCATTGAAAGACAAAACATTTTCAGAATCTTTTTCCAGTGAAAACCCAAGTACTTTCACCACATACAATTTCCATGAAAATATACTCAAATTTAAGTTAAACCTGCTTCTTCATAAAACCAGCTCAAGCAATTATATTTCTATGATATCTTAAAAGGTCTTATTTTAGCCTAATATTTCACACCAAGAAAGCATGTGAAAGATGGCTTTGTTGAAATGTATGTACCATAGCTTTCTAATTAGAAGAGAAATTCCTAAACGTTGGCTTGGGACAATTCACCTTCTAGAAGAAACAGTCCAACAGATCTCTAACCCTTATATACAAAACTTGGGAGATTTTTTACCTAATTCCAGTTGTGTGGATTGCCTGCCTTCAACCTTTGTTCATCCAATAACCTTACAGCAATGGCAGCAATTACTTTCATGTAAAATAGTACTGTTCTTACTATAGGCAATGAATTTGTAGCTTCTCATTTGTGAAATGAAATGAAAACCTTGAGTCCTTACCCAGAGAGTGGGGGATTGTCTACATATGGGTAAAATTAGAATGAATGAGAATGATTTAGTATGAGGATCAAATGTTCAGCTTCTTAAAATGTTAAAATACTTCTCACACGTTGCTTTATTAACATGCCCACTATTTTCAACAGCAAAACAAGAAGGAAAATTAGGGTTATGCTGTGATTTCCTGGACAAGTTAAGAGGTTGAGCAACCGGGCACGTTAGTCATAAAAACTGACTCTTGTTGGAGGATAATTGTTAGAAAAGGTTTTTATTGTCATGAATTATAGATCCAAGCCCTTTCTGTTGATACATCATTAAATTCCATTGTAAGACCTTCTCACCCATAAATCTTGCTACACAGTAAATTTGAAAACTTACAAGTAATTCTCAAGTGTTCAAACAAAAACATGCACTCCGAGTCCATGTGTAATAATATATAATAAAGAAATCCAGCACAAAGCTTTTCAGAATCAAAACTGTAGGTGCTCATCCAAGAGAAAAATGTATTTTAGCTATAGTTGTGGGTTTTTTAAAAATCATCACAACCAATGGGATTCTTACAAATCATACTTTAAACACTTTATGGAAGACACCATTTCCTCTCCAGGGTTTAAGCATCAGCTACCATGATCAACAGGTTCTGGTGGCATTTAATTCATAAATAAGAAAAAAAAAAAAAGTAAAAAAGCATAGTTCTAACCATGCTCAGAGACATAATTTCTGTTCATCAGTCCTCAGTGAAAGTCACAGATTTTGGACCTACAGATATCTATGTTGAATCACTAAAATAGATCCCCTCTGAAGAAGGATCATGCCTGAACTTCCTGGCTTAAAGCAGGAGAGGTGAGATGCTAAACCCAGGAACAGGACATGCTGAATACTGATGTATGAAGGCCCTATATGTAATGCTTCCATCCCTACAATGGACTTCCTTTACAGAAAGCAGACAACTGATAGATACTTTCACTGCAGGAAATTTATCCACACAAAGGACGAAAGGACAGAAAGTGCATCTCTGAGACAAAATACACATTTGGCTACTTGTTATCATTTTTTCTGAAGCCAAAAGAGAGCTGGAAGGATGCACAGTTCACATTTTGCTTCTTTATTGCAATGTTTTTCTGTTTGTTTTGTGTCACATACATTTTTGTGCTGGTGTGTCTGTGTGACCATCGTGCTTACATCAGTATTTTCTTTAGAATAAATACACATCTATTTACCTCTGAAACAGGTAACTCAGGCTACTCCTTCTTGCATGCTTCACTGTTGATAACTTGCAATAGGCATTGGGTCAATAAAACTGGTGGGTTTCATATGCTATCTGTACCCTTAATAATCAAAGGACTACTCAAAAGAAAAGCATGTTCTATCTTGCAAAATTATTACGGACAACCACCCAAGATATGGGTCAAAGTATCTGACCATAAAACTAAATGTATTAATTTTGTATGACAGACCATTTTGACCTTATTATTTCTTAGTACCACAAAAGCATTTAGGCACCCCATTTCATGTAATGGTATTAAATAATATACACAGCTTCACCTTAATGGTTTATAGTTTTAACTTCGGCTCAGATTCAAATGAAACTCAGCAGCACAAAAAACAGGTTTATTTTAGTCTGAAATAAAATGAGCCAATCAAAATACAAATTTAAGCCAAATTCTATGTTCTGCTAAGTACAAGATGCCTTTAACATTGCTTTTCACACAAAAACAAAACAAAACTTTATTTGCTAGTCTACTCGCTTTAAAATTTGTAACAAGCATACCCAGAGTTTTCTTTCAGTACTCCAGAACACCCTAAATAGAAGGCTTACTTCTTTTAACTTTCTTTAACTTGGAATAACCTTCTTCTTTCTGTTAACAAAAGCCAAACAAAAACAAGGCAAAAGACAGTTAAGTAAAAAAAGCAGTAATACTAAACAAAACAGCTGAAATAAAAGGTTGTTCCTGAGTGAAATGTTTAGTTGAATGATATGAGAAGTAATTAGTGGAAGTTTTTATTTTCCAACATAAATATATTATAAATTATGTTTATATGTTCAGTGGGTAAATAATTAAAACCAGAGCTATTTTGAAAATACCCTTTTACATGCTGGTAGCCAAGACTTTCAAAACCAACTGATCATTTTTGGTGTCCAAACTTGAGATAATGACAAAATCTTACTCTACAGATAAGTTTAGCAGTGTCTCCAGTCAGCATCCTTGTATTTTAATTTGGAGAGAGGAGGAATCAGACTAATGGGCACTGGAGAGTCCATCCCTATCCCAATTAACAGAAAAGTCCCTCTCCTATTTCTGAGACTCCAGCTGAGGCCTCCCTAGAGGTGTTCAACGCCTCACTTGGCTCCAACAGTGGCAATGCCACACTGCCAGTGCAGCAGGCAGACTGTGAGAACTTCCTGTCTCCTGCCTCTTCCTAAAAGTACCTTGCAGGGCTCAGGCTGGCACCCATGCTACTCGCAGCCTGCCTGGGGAGAGAAGAATGCCATGGGGCACTAGTGGCTCTTGACTAGGACAGGACTGTGCCCCTTCCCTATCCCAGCAGTGCTGCCAGAACAGCTACAAGCTCCCTGTTTGTCCAGTCTGCACAAGCTGTAGAGCTAGTTCCATGCTCTCAAGCCCTATGTGCCTGAGTCACTCCCAGTGGCAGGCAAAGGACTTCAGCACTTAATTCATACTGTGGTGGAAGTCTCCCTTCAGTACTCAGACCTGTGGGGTGGTTATCTTATTACCACAGTGATTTTTAGTTGCTGTTTTTCTTTTTTTCTTTGTGAGACAGACTCCTGACTACTGCTGTAGCACTGCTGAACTGGGCGGTTAACTAGTGACTCAGTTGTGGCCCTGTGGAAGGGCCCTTCCCAGCTGCAGTTGGATGGGGCCAGCTCAGAGCAGCTGGGCTGGTGTTTCCCACACCAACTCTCTCTTCCCTGCTGCAGCCTGAGCTCCAGGGTATGAGCGTGCTCCTGCAGCAGGTCCCTGAGGCAGCTCTGCTGGCTCTTTCTGAACTGCACAGATAGCACAGGCTGTGCTCTTTTGATTACCACCAAAAGTTTTAGGATCGTCCTGTATTCGGCTTTAAAAGCATAACAAAACAAAAAGATGACAGATAAATTGTAAAATTAACAAATGCAAACAGGTATGAAAAGGGAATTAAGTGGGTAAAATTTTTCCTCCTGGCTTATTCTGTGGAGTTATTGCACACTATTTCCAATGGGCTATTAGCAGAAATAATACATCCATTTCTACGTAAGAAAATACAATTGTACTGTGCATTGGAGACTTGGAATCTGTTCCTTCTAATCTGTCTAATTTCTAGGTAGCAAGAACATAGCGATGTGGTTGTAAGGAGAAGGAGATGGAAAATGGAACAGATTTTTAAAGAACTGATATTTAGAAACAGAAGTGTAGCCCAGTGGTAGCTAAAAGCAATATTTACGAATAATGAAAAAATATTTTTAAGAGGAAAGCACACACTGCAATTAGAGCAGCATCCAGAGGAAAAACTATTTTTAAAAAATAATTAATATGAGGAACATACATAATTGCTGCTGCTAGCTCCAATTAGTAACACAATAACAACTTAAATACATTAGATAAATAAGATAATATAACTTTTAATAACTCAGAATTAATTAAGAATAGCCTTTTGGAACTCACTTTTACAGAGAGTTGCTGACTTCAAGCACTTAAGATGAGACACAGAGAGAATGCCCATAATTCTGTTGGGAAGTGTAAAACTGTTTTCTGTAGAATCAGAAAATGCTTCAGAAACTTATTTAGCTTAAGTAACATCATTGAACGTTTTTATTTTAGTAGTATCTCTTGCAGGCTTGAAGTAACAGCAACATAACCAATGGCTAAAGTTCATTTTATCCCGGTTAAGGTTGATTTTATCCAGAGCAGGCTCAATAAGATTTCTTGGCTTCCCCATTTTAACTGGAACATGCTAAGATAAAAAATTAAATTTTCCTTTTTATCTCTTAATTCAGGTCCCTCTAGACTGGATTAAGGGGTAGATGTAGATGGTTTGGTTTTTTTACCTGTCTTTTTCTGGCACAACTTTTCTTTACAGATGCTTCCATGTTGCTCTCCTTGTTTGAAGAAGCTGGTTTTGAGGTCAGAGTTTCACTTGTCAGATACTTGCTCCCTGTAATAACCTTAAACTATAGAAATTTATACCTTCATTAGCAAAAAAAGCCACCAGTATTTTTCTACTTGTTAAAATTACCTACTTTTTCCAAAGGTGCCCTCATAACACAAAGTTGAAATAACCTGCCAAATTGCATTTCATAGGCGAAAAAAGTGATAAGGACAACACATTTCATCTATGTGCCCAATCTGTGGGATATCATCCTCATAAAAATTGCACTGAAATCAGCTCATCTATTTATGTTACTGAAATGCAGACAGAATAATAGAAAATGTAGGCTGTAAAGCACCTCTAGCAGTCATTTAATCATAACTTTTACTCAAAACAGAGCTGACTTCAAAGTCAGATCACATTGCTTTGGGCCCCATCCAGTCAAGTTCTGAGAATCTAAAGGGATCACTCTACAACCTCTCTGTGCAACTTGTTCAAGTACTTAATCACTCTCACTCTGAAGATTTTTTTTCCTTATGTTCAGTAGGATTTTTTCCTGTTGCAACCTGTATTTTTAATGAAATTGTAGTTAAATTTGTATTTGCAAAACTTGCATGTTTGTCTTAAAGCACAATGCCTTACATGCACTGCAGTCAGCACTACACAACTGATGAGGTTTGAGATTCCTTCCAGGAATGGTTCATTAACATGGTTTCATATGAAGATAGACTGAACACTGAAAATTTCATGTTAACCTTTCAAAAATCTTGATAAACTCTCTTAAAGAAAGGAAAACTATCCCACCTTAAAAGTCCCAAATTAAAAAGTAGAGAGAGTCCAGAGGAGGGACCACGAAGATGATCAGAGGGCTGGAGCACCTCTCCTATGAAGACAGGCTGAGAGAGCTGGGGTTGTTCAGCCTGAATAAGGGAAGGCTCTGAGGAGACCTCGTAGTGGCCTTTTCACATGGGCATGTAGCGATAGGACAAGGGATAATGCATTAAAACTGGCAGAGGTTAGAATTAGGTTAGACATTAGGAAGAAATTCTTTAGTGTGAGGATGGTGAGACACCGGAACAGGTTGCCCAGGGAAGTTGTGGCTGCCCCCTCCCTGGAAGTGTTCAAGGACAGGTTGGATGGGGCTTTGAGCAAGCTGGTCTAGTGGGAGGTGTCCCTGCCTATGGCAGGGGAGTTGGAACTAGATGATCTTTAAGGTCCTTTCCAACTCAAACCATTCTATGATTCTATGATGAGTCTATCTCAGCACAATAGATCATCTTCCCTTTCAGAAAAAAAGCAGCAGTGGCTCACAACATTAACTTCTATGCTAGACATTTCAGAAAACTATATTGAGAATGATGGCAAAACATGATGAAAGTCATGCTCTTTATTGCTTAATGTTGTTTTAGAATATACTGAACTGTTGAGAACCAGTGAGAATGAGCCCTGTTATTTACCATACCTGTTCAAAGTTAGATTTGGAACAATGACTAGTTGTCTTAGCAATATAGTCCTTAAAATGACGTGCTGCTTTATTTTCTTCACCTTTGGCAATACATAATGTATCATTTAAGAGAGATTCATGAATATTTAACCCTGTTTCTTCATTTGATCTCTTTGTTTGTTGCTGTGATAAACCAAAATTTGTCATTTCGTTCTCTAATTTACAAATCTGCAAAGGTACTTTCTTTGACTGGTGTTGTTTCTCAAGAATTTGTGTGGTATCTTGACTTGCAAACTTTCTTCCCCATCTTGCACTGGAAGTAGATGTATATGTATTCAGACTCAGATTGATGTTTGATTTCTGAAGCACTGACCCAACATTCTTAAGTAAGGAAGGAGAATTTGCCTTTTTGTGATTGACTTCACTTACATTCCCACCAGAAGTTGAGTTATCAGAAGAATCAGAATGAGTCATTTGCCTGCTGGACCCTGTTTTCCATCGAAATGCAGGTATATTATGTTTTGCATATGTTTTTGCATTCATTACCTGAGGTATGCTTTTAGGAGTAGGATTTTTGCCTACCATATTTTGAACGGGTTTGTAAACCTGAGTTATGCTGGATTTGCAGACAGTCAGCATAGGAGATGAAACACCCATCATTTTTACTGGTGAATGTCTTTCAGCATTTTCTCTTTTCTTCCCATCCATTTGATTTGCGGTCTTTCCATTCGTCTGCATCAACTTTCCTTTGAATATTGGTATAATTTTGCTGAATTTGGGCGGTGGGAGTTCAAAGGCTGACTTTACAGGCATTCCTAAAGATTTCACAGTTGGTAACTCTGCTACTTCTGTTATTTGCCCATTAGTCATTGATTTCTCTGTTGCTTCAGTGCTAACCTCTGCTGTATCCTTACGGCTACTAGAAAAAGTCTGCGTTTCTGGCTCTTTGATCAAACGCTCCATCCAGTGGCTGTTTTCCATACTGCATGGTGAGGAAATTCTAGGCCAAGTCTGCCTCCTTGGAGGAGTCTGCGTAAGAGATACTACACAAACCATCTCGGCAGCCAATTTTGTATGCTCAGGCTTTATTTCCTGCAATACAACGAGAGTTGCTAAATTGAATGGGGGGGCGGATTTAAAAATCGGATAGTGTCACCTAATGCATCACTATATGATAACCATCTAATATGCATCACAATATATAACCCTCCATTTTCCTTTGTTATGTAAGAATGAACTATATTTTTAAACAATATTTTGTTGTCTCTATAAATGAAGATTTGTTTTCTCCTCCCCAAGTTCTTTGTTTATAAACTATGCTGGAATATTGTACTTCTCAGAAGGAAAGACTTAAATTACAGTCATTATTTCCTGGTTTAGTGCTTTCAAATTGGGTAATGCTTAGCCCTTTTGAGGGGGTCTGCAGAGAGTTGGATTGTCAGGGCTCCTCATCTCTTAAGACTTCTAAGGGCATCTGTATTCTGAGAAAAAAGCCAGTTTGGAAGTCTATAAAAAACTGCAGATGACAAAGAGGAGCCATTTTAGCTTTGATCACCGAAGAGACATAAACAGGAACTGCTTTCTGAAAGAGGATTAAAGTATTTTAGAATCTCTGCCATTTCTGTCACTACTCTTTGTTCAGAATTAATTACTTCATTTCTTCTTTCACATACTATTACCAAAGAAATTTGAATCTCAACCTTTAAGGACTTTTGATTGCTCACCTCCTTTATAACACCAGCCATGGAGTAAATCTTACAGCTCGAATGTTTTCAAATGTCTCAATCCACTGAACTTTATATATTTCTTGGTATTTTTTGAAAAAGAATTTGTAATAGTAATAATAACAGCAATAAAAAGTAACAAAATAATAACAATATTATTGTTGTTGTTATTATTATTATTATGTAAGAGGTGTGAGAAAGTTCTGGATATCCAACTGTAAAATAAGGTCTATAGAACTGTAAATATTGATAGCAACTAATTAACACTAAGTCAAATTTTTTAATGGATTTGTGATGTGAACAACAACCTAACAATGGCGAATAGCAGTGTAATATTTAATTACACATTTAATTAAAAGTTACATGATTGACAGTAGTTTGTTGTGAAAAGCATAATTTTACACTTTTACTGTGTTCTGAGCATGATAAAGACCACTTCATACCATGCACAAAGCACATGCCATTAATACTTTATTTAAAAAAACACATTACACACACCAGAGCTGTGGAGAATTCCTGTGTAGCATAAAGTGCTTTACTTTCCATCATTACTGGAAATCCACATAGATGTGAAAAATTACACTTCATGTCAGAAAGAAAGGAGTTCAACACACTTTCTGAATCTGTTCTAGGAAAATACTGCACTGGCTGACTTCGAATGCAACTTAAAGGGTACCTGAGTAAGTGTTCAGGGATGTGTAACAAGTATCTTTACATTTCTGTAATTATTAATCATTTTTGTTGAAAATAAAACAGCAATGTGTCTAAAGCTTTTGGAAAATGGTGAACAAAAGTACCTACTTTCTTAAAGAACTGAAGCTACAGGACATCAACATGACTTTACCATACCCATCTACCATAGTAAAGATTACTCAATGCAAGTAATCTTTAGTGTAATCTTTCCTAGCAGGAAAATTCTATTTTAAAAAAATCTTTGTTGGATGTATTTTTACAGGAGTTTAACTCTTCCTTTTACATAATCATTTAGAGTGGCATTATGATGTTTACAGAAGCTGTGAAGCCAGCTGATCTATTTGACTATCTATTCAATACTAGGACAAAAAGACTAGACTAAAATTTTTTTCCCAATTTGTCTAGTGAAACAATGCTCCACTGATTTCTGTGAAATTATGGAAGAAGAAAATGTGGCATAATCAAAAATTAAGAATTAGATCTTCGCTAGAAGTTTAGCAGAGGAAATGTAACGAAAATACTCAAAAAGGATACGTAAAGAACCTTTCCCCTATTGGCTTGAAGTGAACACTGAAGTATGTTTTTGTCTCTTCAAGATCCTCTGGAAGAATATATCCATACTGAAAAAAGCCACAGAAGTGTACTAGAAATACAAATTCCTGAGGTATTAAGAGGAGAGGAAAAACAAAAGCAGTCTACATTGTTCCTTACCAGATTCTTCCAGTGCATCTGAAAATCTTTATATGAACGGAAAGGAGATTCTGGAGGAATTATGTGGCTGATGTTTATGATTTGACCCATTTTCATGCTGTGCACGGGTAAAGAAGCAATACTTAGAAAGGATGTGAGAAAACTCAGCTGAAAATATACTGGACGTTTGGAAAAAAGAAGTTAATCTTATGTATGACATTGAATGTATTTATGGATTATGTTTTGAGGACTAGTACTTTTAGCTTGTAAGTTTATGACAGAACAATAGACATATGGAAAAGAACTTGGCACTTACAAGTCTAATTTATCTTCTCTGTAATACCACCAGTGAGTATAGAACAAAAGCAAATATATAATTACTTCTCATATTTTTATGATGAAAACCATAGGTGAAAATAGAGTTTGCGGCAAAGGTGGAAATACAATTTTTCTTTAAACTGACACTTTCTGCTAAAATTTTGTTTGAGAAAAATTAATGCTTTTATATATCACAAAGGTAGCAGGGAGAGTACCAAAACTGAAATAATATTTAAATGTGTAATTTATAAATCACAGCTTAATTTTTCTTTATCATTTTCCATAACATTGAGACCATAAAATAAAAAAGAAAGATGCCTGAATGTACAACAGACTGTAAAACAGAAATGTTTTTATAACTAGTATCAAATTCACAATTTGTATGACAAACATTCCAGGAAATCTTTGTTTCTGCTGAAATGTAAACAGACTCCTACCTTGGCAAAACATAGCACCAGTTACTTAATATGGAATGTTGGTGAATAACTGTGTTTTCATTGCTGTCAAACAGCTTTAAGCTGTTTGGTGAAATATCAAAATCTCCCAGCTTCAAAGAGAAAAAAAAAGTTATTTGTGAATATTTCTAAAGCAGTACAAAACGAAAATTTAAAAAAATTGTGCATCCCAGTACATTAAAGTTTGTGCATTGTTATTTTTCATCAGCTTTCACGGACTGCTTATTTCAAAAGATATTCTGATTATCAAACTGCAAACTGTCTTACATTAGAGCCTACACTTTCAGAAGTTATGCAAGTACAAGGTTTAAAGGTTATTTGAATCAGTGAGATTTAAACTTTGAGTATTTTAGTAAGTAAGAGGGAAGAAGGAATTTCCCAAACTAAGAACTGTCTCACTTCCACGCACATTTAAAAAAACTCAAATCAGAAATCCATGCTTGGCAATTTAGTAATTGCATATGTCACCTTGCCTAATCAAGTGCAAAGGTCCCAACAACAGAATTAATGAGATATATAGTTTCACCCTATGAGAAGTCAAAAAACACCATTTTCACAATGTGAAAATATGTGACTGTAGGGGCCAATTAATCACTGAGATTTGAGAAGCATTTTCTCTGTATAGTCTACCAGGGTTTGCATTTATTCACTGACAAAAAAAATCTGGCCATTTCTATTTTAGAAAAGCATTAAAATGATCAAACTGATAATGAAGACACATCATCATCGCTTCCACCATTGCTTTCTGCCATTTTGGAATTGGATTCCTAAAGACAGCTTTAGTGTTTATGTTCTCTGTCTAGGACACAGAAGAAATCCTGTTCTTCTATTCTAAGACAGCAGCGTTAGGATCAGAAATACTTATTTTGGAAGAAACCAGCAAGCCCAACAAATATGCCCCTGTGTCAAATAACATACTCAAACAAGGTGTCAGAAAGGATGGCAATTTTTCAACCTCAACCATGATTTCTTAAACAATTTATTAATTATGCTTACAAGCAGCATACTCCAGTCTGCTCCAGTATTCTGGAAGCTGCATAGAAAATGAAGCAGATTCCAGAATAATTATATACAGTGACTTTACACATTGTGCTGACAACTTACCTGCAGCTTCACTTTTAAGCTGTTATTCAAAACTCTCTATGCAAAACAGTGAAACACTGAGTGCCTTCTAGAAAACACTGCTAGAACGAAATCTAGAATCATAAAGACACTTCACTACTATATTCTGTTAGCATTTTTAAAGGTCTCTTAGTCCAGAATCTCAGTTTTACAATGCTTGCTAGAATGCATTAATATGGATCTAATATGGACATGACACACTTAGAAGAGATGCAGACAGTCAATGAATATGATTACTGTCCTAATACAATCAGAAACAAGCACTTCTATCCCCATCATGCTAACTGCAAGTCAGCTAAGAGAAAAGAAGATAAAGATTAATAAGACAAATACAGTCACAGAAACAGAACTATTTTATACCTCAGGGGGTGGTAACCGAATCGAGCAAGCCTCCACACTGATGCAAAGCTGTCTCTCTGATACATTGATGTCTACAACTAAAATAAAAAAAACAAAGCACCAACCCCTTTTTTGAACTACAGTTCATCTGTTAGACAGATCAGCTAAACCAAATGTTTATTTAAAATAATTGTTAGTCAAAATGTTGCATTTGAAAATCAAAAGGCCTCACCTCCATAGCAGGGAAATCAAAATTATTTGCATTTTAACTGTGAAAAATTAAAATAATAATGAATAACCATCCATACAGCACACCTCCCTGGGAACTCATGGCTGTCCATAAAACTGGATGCTTGATACTAATATCCTGGATACACAAATACCCACTTTCAAAGCAAATGCAGTTATTGTAACTATTGGCTGTACTGAGTCATCTAGCCCAGTTATGCATCTAGAAGTGGTCGACAGGAAAGACTTCATGAGCAAGGCAAGCGTTTATTGACACATCTCCAGAATATCCACCCAGCTCTGAGCAAGCTGCAGCACAGGGACTGAATGTATGATGTTCTTCAACATATGTCCCTGTTGCAAATTTAGGTGCCAATATCCACAAATGCAATTGTAATTTTTATACTGGAATAAAAATATTACTTTGTAATTTTTGCAATAGCTAAGCTGCATGCTTTGTGATTTAACTTTTGTGAACATGGTACGTACAAGACTTTAGCTCATTTTTCTATTATTTTGGAACTTTCACATCATTTGCTAGACTCATAATTTGAGACAAGTGTATTTAATTGTAATAATAATAAAATTAAAATTGTAAATTCCAATCTATGGCTGTAGTTTAATAGTGGAGGTGCAGTTGAGCTTACAACAATTACACACATACAGCATCATCTGCCATCAAGTGTATTTTGACAGAGGTTATTTCAGCATGAAAAACAAAAAGACAGTATGTTGGTAATACCAGTATCAGGGCAGTATGAAAGGACATAACTATACCTCACTCTCCCAAGTTTACCATTAACAGAATATTCTACTTACCAACAGCATTTTGCCTTCCTGAATGAGACAAAAAATCTTTTCCTTAATAAATAAAATAGATAGATATTATTTTCTAAATCATACACCTAATGTCATTATGCAAAAAAGGAGAAATCACAGTTTCATTTGTGTCACGAATGCTGAAAGGTTTGTTCCTTTTAAGGAGAGAAAACCCCCTCAATCAATTAACTTTTCACTGATTTATATAAAAAAGAAAGAAATATGAAAGTTTACTTGGGGGCAAAAATTTATGCGTAGTTTTTTCCTCCCAATGAGAAATTTGTATATAGAACTATTTTAAATTGACTAACAATAAATTTCTCAGGTTCAAAAGCAAATCTGTATAGTATTACTACATACTTTAGCATACATCATCAGTTTTTCTCAGCTTTAGCAACATATATGATTAGTGTTAAATTAAAGTATTATTTTTCCCCAAGTTGAGTCTGTTTTGCCCGGGACTGTAAATGGTGAGTGAACCCTCCTTGTCCTTGTCTCGACTCATGAGCTTCTAGTTGGCCTTTGTCCTTCCCATCCCACAGTGTGTGTGCGTGGGGGGGAGTGGCCATGTGGCTGGTTCTTTGTTGTCATGTTAGGCCCAAACCACAACACTTTGGTAATTCACATTTATCCTACACAGGAGAAGAGAGATGTCAGGCAAAGGAATTACCATCTAAGAAGACAGAGATTAGCAGAAGGAGATGTTCTGACGGAAAAACACTTCTGTATTAGAAATGCATGCAAACTAAGTGCCACTCATGAAAGCATGAATTTGAAAAGGAGGCTCAATTTTTAAAAGATGTTTACTGCCCAACAATAATTGGTTTGGAAATGATTAATCTGGTGTCTTGCATTCAGTTTAAATAATTACTTGATCTATTACAAAGATGAGGAGAAAGACAAAAAAGTGAATGGTATGTCCATTCAGACTGTCAACTCGAATAGTTGAACTTGGATAAAGGAACCATAAAAATGCCATCAAAGAAAAAAATCATAGGATAAATTAATGAAATAATTTCATATAATTAATGAAATAATGACGGAAATTCAATTATGGAAAATAAATGCAACGGTTAAGAACTGAAAAGTAAATGCTTGATCCCTGATCCAGGTGAGTCAAATACCTTGCACCAAGAGATGACCAGCCTTGTTCCATCTGGGTGCAAGCCTGGCTGTAAGTGTGTAGGAAAGACAGGTTTGGAGAATGGCTGGACTAGCTGTTTGTGGTGTTTCCAGCTAATAACATAAGCAAGAAAAGAAAAATACATTATTAATAATTTAACATTTTTTTTTAAAGTCTTCAGTCAAAATTTAATCAAAGATCCTGCTACTGCATCTTGGACCCAAATCCTAGTGTACGTTACACATCTTTACTTTTCATCTACTTAGTTGCAAGAGGAAGTCAGCACAACACTTGATGTAGGCATAGAGATTCAACGCGCCATCCAAGTAAGGTGTGCTGCAATTAATTTCATGTTTTCACAGGGCTGATAATACACTCGGGGAAAAGATTAATTCAACTATTTGGAGTACTTTACTAGATATATATCATCTCTATCTAGACAATAGGCACAACATCAAAATATTACATATATCAACTCTGTTGTCAAACTCAAGACCCGAGGCATTGTCTTGCAATCACAAGAACAACAGATAAAAGTAGCTTTGTTCATACAGCCGTATTACTTGCTTGACTTGCTTGCTTGACTGCTTGCCTGTCCTGCATAGTTTTCTGTTGACAGTTAGCATCAGTCAAGAAAAAGAAACTAATTACAATGGGTTAAAAAGAGTTAACTAATCCACCTCCAGGAGAATTTTTCTAATAAGATCCTGCAAGGATCTGCTTGCAGCTCATGGTTATTAAATATACTTCATAGTAATCTTCTGGTGTTGGAAAATCTAACAATGACACATCAGTTATACATGTCAACATAAAGCAGTTTGGTAAAGTAAGCATATCTGAACACAGATATGTCATACTGATCCAGATACATATTTGCACTTCTTGGAACAAAGAAAAACACCCAACTGACTCTGCAAGTGAATTGTAAGAAATACTGGCTTCAATCACAATCATCTTTTGACTCAGCAGTTTTAGTGTCCACACACATATTCATAAATCCACAAACATTGCATATTGAAAGACAGTAAAGAATATGCATAATCTAAAAATCTATCAGCTGTTAAGGCCACGGGTTCCATTTCTTCTCTTTGTTTTTGTTTTGTTTCTCTGAGACTGTCCTATACAGGCTGGATAAACCCAAAACGTGAATGGGGAGACAGTTCAGCTGTCTGAACACCCACCCCCACCTGTGGAACCTACAGGGCACAGGCAGAGGGGGTGATACTAGCAGAGGAGCTGCAGGTCTTTGGCCCCAAGGGCACGCCTTTTGTTGCCTCGAGGTCAAACCCGATCGGGTTTGGGATCGGGATCCCACTGCAGCAGAGAAATCTAGTGAAATTGCTCAGGAACTTCTTAAACATTTGACTCTGACAAAATATATTTACTATACCCAGATTCATAAGACACATTTTGTCCATGGGACAGACATTTTTACCCTGAAACTTGGCTTCTGTAGTGCAAATTGCATGCTCTATGAAAAACACTCATCTCTGGCAACAGTGATTGCAGACAAGCATAACAATCTTAAGAACTGTGGCATCTTTCAGCACTTACAGTAGCTCCGTGTTTCTCTACGTAGGCTTGACATATTCCTGATTTGTAAAATGGTATCTAAAAATAAAATAAATATATAAGTGTCTCAAATTAAGGGGTGTTCTAGCAAATCATAAATCAAATTCTGGACCATCAGTGACTTTGCCTAAGAAAAACGTACTAAGGAGTAGCTAAAACAAACACCATATCCTGTATGTTAAAGAAGAACAGTAACTAAAATGAGTTCAGGCATTTGTCATAGTGTAATCTTATTTCCAGCTAAAGATACATTAACAAGCAAGCAAAAGACTTCCCAACACAAAATCGTAGCACTCTGCCCTTGCTGTTCTCCTTGTGAACTGGGTGGCATCTCACCAATTGGGTCCATTCTGTTCCACAAAAGTTTCACTATCTGAAAAGGCCATTTCATCAAAAGAGTAGAAGACACAAGCTGTAATCTACACTACTAATGCACAAAAATAAAAGTTTGATTTAAATGACATACTTTTACTTATCCTTGATCCTCAAACAAAACACTTATTGGAGAAACATGCGTATATGTGTGATGGATACACTTGACTCCTAGCCGTACTTTGGTTCAGCCTGACCAAGAAGAAACAGGCTTCATGTCCTCAGGGTGAAACTGCAAGCTGGAAAGTCCCTGGCTCATGTACAAGGCAATGATTGTGTCTTGAAAAATATTTCAAAAGTTGGTTCTGAAACCCAAAAGTACAAGACAACCAAAGTATGGAACAAGGTATCTGAGCAAAACCAAAGACATCTGCCTTGTCTATACTGTTGACTAGCAGCCAACAGCACATGCCCTATGGATATTAAAATTAGGATGTGCCCAATTTGAGCTCTCCCTGAGTAGGGGCTTGACTGCACATCAGGTGACCCTCCCCTTGAGCAGGGACACCTCTCAAGATTAGAGATTCCTTACCTGAGACTAAGAGATCCTTCCTCACCCAAGGCAGAGAGATCTCTTAACCATGACAGATCGTCGCTAAGTGACTGACAGCATGCCTAATTAATGCTATGAAGCATTACTAATCCATGTAGCTACTCAGATATTATAAACATACAACAAATACTTCCATTAGACAGGAATCATTGACTAAGTCTGAGACTAAGATTTGATCCAGCATCACCTAGTCAACAAAAGGAGTTTAGAAAGCAAGGGGGGGTCTACTCTGAACCTTGTGACTCAACAGGAGGGTCCTCTGATCTTCGCACCTCCCATCTCTCTGTGAGTCATTCTAAATCAAATTTTCTTTGTATGTTTCTTCCACACAGTAATGAATAACGTGAACCTTACCATCAAGTTTATTGAACTCTGTCAAATTATTATTTTACCTCAATCAAATATACTTGCTGCTTCTCTCTTTTGAATGAGGTGCATTCCTCTCATCCATGACAGTACGTTAACTACATATACTTATTTACAGTGATACTGACCGCCATTACAACTGAAATTTGATTTAGTGTTCCAATAACAGGTGCAGAAAGGATGTCTTGATGCAGGAATAATAATTGTCTATAAAAAAAAAAAACAAACAAAAAAAAAACCAACTGTTAAAAATAATTTTCGGTACTTGATTTTCTCAGCATAGATTTGTTTTCCTCATCTTCTGCAAACAAAACATATCCCATTTTTAATTGTCTTCCATTGGACTAGTCCAAGTTACTTGCTCTTAACCCACCTACAGTAGCTAAGACAGAATACAGGCCTTTGGCACACAAAAAGAACTCTCCAAAAGTGTCCCTTTTGGCAAAATTTCTCATTTCTTCCCTTTCCTATTAAAGGCAATGACAAAATGCTTGGTTGTAGGGAGCATATGTATGCTTTCAGAGTATTCTTTTCACTCAGTCTCAACCTACTTCAAGCAATAGAATAGCCTAAAAGATGTACCTAAAGCATTGCAACTTTGCATGTGAACACAGATTAATTTTAACTATTTAGTAACTCGAAGTAGGTGGCCTTGTTAGTTTTAGCTGATGACATTTAAAATGTAAATGTGGGGTGATTTTTCCAATAGCCATCAAGCTCTCCACAAAAAAACACACTAATTTGAACAATTTGATACACTGATAAGAATTTTGCTGATTTTATTACAGCTAATTCTAGTACTGCTAATAAAATATTTGAATAACAACCACCAACAGCTTCTGAAAATAATAACACTCAAAATTCTTTACCTGCAAATCCTTATCTGTGTACTCCTCATCTCAGTTTCTGGTATCTGAGGACTCAGTGTTACTGTAGTGGCACAGAGGTTTTGTAGCTCTGGCAGTCTGGCAAAGAACAGAGACTGGTGCCTGGTGCCATTCATGTTGTATTGCTGATTGCCAAAAGGCAGCACCTGGCTCTTAAAAAAAAAATATTAATTCATTTTTATAAGGCAGGTATTTTTTTACAGAACTTCAGAAATACATGTTACCAGGTAAATGAATAATCAGTTATCTTCTGATTAAGTAGGCAATATACCATAATGTCGTCGACTAAAACAGAGAGCTCAATACATTTTTGCTATAAATAATGCATTATACTTGAAAAAATAACTATTTATAAGAGTCAAAATATTCAGAGTAAAGACAATGACAAAAGCATCCTTTCCATCTTCTTCTCAGTCTATGTTTGGCCTGGAATCTATCTAGATTCCAAGAGCTAAGGAATCACTCTACAATGTTGGTACCCTCCTTTCTGGCAAGAAAATTCAGTTCCCAGGAGCTCAGCAGTGATCTCCTCACTAAGTCATAAAAGGCCAATGTCAGCCTGTCAGAGAGCATGAAAACCACAGAAACACAGAGGCACACTGGAAATCTTTTCCTTTTTCTCCACACTAAGCTCCCTTCTTAGTGTTACAGGGAACTTCTCTGCTCCCTGCTCAAATCCATCTCGCTTCTCAAGCGACAGGTAAACATTGTATTCTAACCTGTGCAGAACTGAGCACAGTCTTACACTGGACAAAAGCTGTACTAATCCAAAATCGCATTCAGTTATATGATTAATAATTGCCACAGAAAATTTGTTCTCCCATTCTTGCTCTTGAAGGAGAAATCATAGAATCATAGAATCATCAAGGTTGGAAAAGACCTTCAAGATCATAAAGTCCAACCATCTGCCCTACAACCCCTAACCACTAAACCATCTCCTGAAACACCATGTCTACAGTTTAACACCTCCAGGGATGGTGCCTCAATCACCTCCCTGGGCAGCCTGTTCCAATGCCTCACCACTCTTTCAATGAAGAATTTTTCCTAATATCCAATCTGAACCTCCCCTGGCACAACTTGACCCCATTTCCTCTTGTCCTATCGCTAGTCACTAGGGAGAAGAGGCCAACACCCACCTCCCTACAACCTCCTCTCAGGTAGCTGTAGAGAGCAATGAGGTCTCCCCTCAGCCTCCTCTTCTCCAGGCTGAACAGCCCCAGCTCCCTCAGCCTCTCCTCATAAGACCTGTTCTCCAGACCCCTAGTCAGTCTAGTTGCCCTTCTCTGCACCCTCTCCAGCACCTCCATGTCCTTCTTATACTGTGGTGCCCAAAACTGCACACAGTGCTCGAGGTGTGGCCTCATCAAGGCCGAGTAGAGGGGCAGGATCACCTCCCTGACCCTGCTGGTCACACTATTCCTGATGCAGGCCAGGATGCAAATCATTATCAAAAAATTATGAACTAGAAACATTTTTTGAGGAATAATGTCAAAGATAATTTTGCTGTTCTGATTTTCCTCTGCCTTGCCTAAAGTGTAACACATTAAAAAGATTAACCTCAGTCATATCCAAGAAAAATCACAATATAAGTGTTTTATAACTGTAATTTTAAAGAAAATAATATTTCCTTTTTTCTTGTCCTTAAAGGACAATTCAAGTGCTTTCCAGTAATCGTGAAAAGTAGATTTTTTTAAAATGCCAGCCAAGATTATAACTTCCTCAGAGGATTCCAAAAGCTACAGCTTAAGGGAAAGAATTATTTTAAACAAATGAGAAAAAAATCTTGTCCACTTGCAAACACAGAAAAGAAAGGCTGGGTCCTCAGCTTTCATAATGTTTAAAAGAATCCTAAATGGTCAACTGGGGATTTTTGTGGCAAAGATTTCGTAAAACACATGCCGCAACGCTCCAGTGATCCGCTTGCTATTTGATGCCAACTCCCCTGTGGGAACCACTCGCTGTATTCAGCGTAACTTAAATCTTCCCAGCCATCTTAAAAGTTAATGGGACAGAGTGCCTGCAAAGAGCTTCCCCCTTCAGGGTAAGAGGATAAAGACAGAACTACCATTTAACATATAACTACCAGTTATAAATCATAGGAAATAAACGCAACTGCCTTCTGTACAAGTAAGAGAATGTGTGGAAGAAATTACATATTTAGATGCTAATAATCACCACTCCTGAACTTGAGGCCACCACCAGAGCTCCTGGTGAGCTGATCAGTCAGAGAATGGCTATTGCTCATTTTCTGTCAGAACAGACAGATACATCACAGCTTGGTGGCAATATTTGTTATTTTCAGTAATGACCTTATTAAAGCTGAGAATGACACCAAGCTGTGAGGGGCCGTAGTTACTCTTCCCATTAGGCTGACTGTAGTGAACTGGAAATGGTATCTGAAGACCATGGGGGTATTCAGTGACAAAGCATGAAGCTGTCCACAGATTACAAAACAATTACCTAAGCACTAGCTTGGAGGAAAACTGGCATTAACAAGTCACATTGGGTGAATTTTATGTCAGCAAGTTATGATGCTATAAACCCGACACACAAAATCCAGCTGTAATCATGCTGAAGCATGCACATGGGGCTATTGCTGTTGAGGCATCCAAGCAGGGTACGAGTGTGACCCAGCACCGGTAGCGCAGCGTCAGGCACTGTCGTGAAGGGGATGGGGAAAACCATGCTGGCCCAACAAGCAAACACAGCCATCTAACACACCCGAGGCCAGAGCGAAGGCACCAGCTTCTACCTTAAACAGACCTGAAGGAAAAGAGGTTGAAAGGGCGTCGCCAAGCGAAGGGGAAGGCGCTGCTCCCTGTGCCCTCAGCCGCCCCGGCAGCGAGGCACGGGGGCGTCACAAGGGCCAGCTCTCGGCAGGCAGGGGGAAGGGCTCCTGGCAGAACCGGTAGGTTTTGCGGAGCCGGGAGGAAGCGCCTCTGCCACTGGCGCTCCCCAGGCTGCCTGCGCCGCCTTCCCTCAGGGGCTCCGCGCGCCGCCAAAGCAGCCGCGCGCTTCCCGCCTTCGGCGCGAGCAGCCGCCGAGCACGGGGCGGAAGGAGAGGTAAATGGGGGGAGAGGCGGCGGAGCGGCTCGACGCCCTCCTCAAGCGACCCTGCCAGGGATGGAACGGCGGATGTTCGGGGGTACTGAGGGCTGCGTGTGTGGCTCCCCCGGGCAGCCCCATAGGCTGGTGGACATCCGGGCAGGAGAAGGCCGTGTGCTCCCCGCCCACACGTGCCCCCAGCTTCTGCTGAGAAAAGCGGCGGCAGCCGCGGGGATGAAAGGGAGGTGGAAGTGAACCATAAGCTCGTCACTGCGCGGCTCGGGGTTCACCGCCGCCAACAGGGTGACGAGCGCTGGGATGACCTCCTCCTCCTCGCAGCACGTCTGCCCCACTACGGTGGGGGAAGCTGCGGGCCGGAAGCCCAACGGCGGCCCAGCAGAAGGCGACGGGCACCGCTTCGACACCTCTCACTCATCCACTGCAGCGGGACCCCCAGCTCAACATGACCCGGTGCCTGGTCACGAGGAGGCGCTGCTGCGCACGCTCCCGACGGAGCGGAGGGGGCGAAGCACGAGGCCGCCGACCCAGCCCACAAGTCCCTGCCCCGCGGCCACGACCTCGGTCTCCAGTCTGATGGCTTCTTTGAAAGGCATTTCTTTTCACCAATGAGAAGCCGGAAAGGAGGGTATGGGCGGGGCAGAAGGGCGCTGCCGGGCGGTGATTGGCTTGTGGCTGGGCTGGAGTGGGCGTGGGGCTATAGGCAGTGCGGAGCCGGTGGGATTGGAGTTGTCTGCTAGTGTTGAGCTGTGCGGTGCGGACATGGTGGGCTCTAGCGAGACCGGGAGCGAGTCGTGGCGGGGCCGGTACTACCGGCTAGAGGAGGTGCAGAAGCACAACAACAGCCAGAGCACCTGGATCATCCTGCATAACCGCATCTACGATGTCACCAAGTTCCTGGACGAGGTGGGCGCCCGGGGAGGGCGAGGAGAAGCGGGGACCCCGCGGTGGCGCTGCCTGGGCGCTGCGGATACTAGCGCCCTCCGATCACCCTGGGGCTTGCGGGCTGGCTCCCTCGTTGTGTGCTGGGGTGGGGAGGGGCGGAAGCTGTTCCATGTGGACTCTCCTCGGCCTCCCTCGGAGGGCGAGCCGGAGCCTGCCGCTGCGGGCGCGGTACGGCACGCAAGGTGCCGCCCTCGCCTGCCGCGATAGTGCCGTGTGGCGGCTCCGGGTCTGGGCTTCAGTGCCCGCCTGGCCGGCGGCTGTTGAGGGCACAGCCGCCCGAGGGCTGCTCTGACAGCGCTAACGGCGGGGGTGGGCTCCCGGCGGTCTCCCCTCGGGCAGGAAAAACCCGAGCGTGCCGAGGACGCCGGCCCCCGCTCGCCTGTGCTCTGCTGCTGGAAGCAGCTTTCTTCTGCCTTTCAACTTTCTGCCTTTGGAGAAGCCGAAGTTGCCCGCAGACTTTGTGCTGTTAGCGCTGGCCTGGTGCGTTCGGCCTGGGCGTGCAAGCGCAGGCGTTGGGAAGGTGCAGGGGTTCAAACTCCGTAGTACAGTACAGCCGTCAGGCTTAACGCCGCTGTTTGTTTTTTTCCCCAGCTAACGATCGATGTTCTTGATCACTTGATGAACAGTTGATGTAATCATTTATAGTCATGGTTAATAGCGAAGCGTTTTAGTTACTGGACAACAGTAACAAAAATATTCTTCTGTGGAGATGTAGAAATGCAAATACTGAGCAGTTTTTTTAAGTATTATACGTAGTTACGATTTATTAATGACATTTTGATTTTTCTCCTCCACTCCCGTTACTGCAGATCTACAAAGACCTAGCATCGAACTAAAAAGTATTATTACAGGTTTAAATTAATTTATTTGAGAATACAGTTCATATTGGTAGTGACATGACAGAGTTCAAGCCTCAGTAGTTGTGTAGCCCCATCTTGATTTTGGTCGTTGTAAACACTAGAAATTCAAACTATAAATTGAGCATTTTGCAAATAAAAGGTCGACAGGCAGTTTTTCAAAGGCAGTGTTGCCACAAGTAGTGTTTCATTCTTAAGCTGTGTACCAGCACAAATTGTTTGGCTTTTCAGCCAGATGGATTGTGAAACTGATCTAGACTCTTCCTTGATTATTTTTTATCTGGCTCTACCCCTGGGTCGGTTCTTCCATTAGTTAGGGAAATGTGTGTTTGGTTATGCAGGCAAGACAAGGCCGATTTAACTATACAAGCCCTGGAAGAGAATGCAGTTTTTCATTCAGCCTGAGAAATTGAAGTATCTGTTCTTGGAAATAGGATGAGTTTTGATTGATACATAGTTGCTTCCAGATTAGGGAGGGGGGACCCCGCACCACCACCCCCCTCCAAAAAAAAAACCCACAAAAAACCAAAAAGCAAACAACAAAACCAAACCTAACACAAGAAAAGAAAAAACAAACACACTGGACAAAAAGATGTAGAATCTAATGAGCTTTTGGACTTACGTAGTAGCACAAACAAGCTGACAGGCTCTTCCTTTAATATGTGCAATGAAATAAGTAAATATTAAAAGGCACTGCCTTGTTCAAATTTTTCCAAGGAAGTTTACATTTCAGCCTTCAGGACAACATTGCTAATTCAGCAGCGTATAAAAATAATTCAGTTTGTTTATAAGCAGGTAAATAGGTGTTTCTTGGACAATTGTGGGGTGTCTGGTTCACTCTGATACACGGTGGGTAAAAATTTAGCCTCATGCCAAATAGCTTTCGGTGGCTGGTTTTGGAGCTGAAATTTCTGGCTCATATTTGGATAACTGTTTTCCACAAAGTATATAAATGAAGCTGCATTCCTAAAGAAAGCTCTTAGATATTGTGATGTTCATTGTCTCAGTGATTTTTGAGGTGGAGCCCTTGGATTAAAATATTTCATAGGACACTCCTTTTACCTTTTTTAAAAGCTTTTGATAGATTGTTAATTTATCAAGTGATGTGCTAATTCTTCCAATGCTGTCAGACACCTTGGGGCATTTATGTGTGACAGATGAGGAGAAATTGGAGCTAGCCTTTTGTGGGTGTGTTCTGGAGTATGGTAATTATTTCTTAGTTAAGTGGGGATTACCTTAGCTGTTTCAGTAGTATTATTGGTCAAACTCTATTTTACTTCTTGCAGTTCCAGGAGTAGAAAAGCTTAAAATATTTTAAGAATTAAATGGAGGCTACTCAAATAAGTCGAGTAGTACTAAAGGGGATGCACTGCAAAAGCATCACCTTGTTTCTGCTCTTTCCAAGTAGTAAATAACTAAAAATATTGGTTTACTAGGGAGTGAAGAACTGGAAAGAGAAGCTGGCTTCACCAGTCCCATTTATTAAATTCAAATAACAAAATTTCCAGCCACTGTATTAACCTAAGAAAATATTTTTTAATTGACTATGAAGGTGAAAACTTCAGTGCTAAAAGACACCCTGGATGCTCTCATGTCTAGTAAGTGAAAGTATGCTGCTGTATACTTTTTCACAGTATTTAAAGGAAGTATTTCCTCTGTCCAGCTGTTGTCTCTTCATAAAGCTTGCAAATGTTCAGTGAAATGTTTTTGGGAACCATCAACCTCTGTGAACACTTGATTGAAGTTAGATGGTAAGTGGACTGGGGGTGGTGAGGCTGAACATGAACGGAGGCATCGCATAGTGTTTTCTAAGGACAAGGCTTAAAAAAGTTAATTTGAAATACAGATCGAGTGCTCGAGGAGGAAAGGATTGTATGCTTTGACTCCTTACACTAGGGGTTGCTGAAGATGAAAATTTCAGCAACTGCTTTTTCATATATATATATATATATGTATATATATATAAAAATTTTGTTTTTAAATGGCAGCTCTCAGGAAAACTTTATAACTCAAATGTATATCTCTAAATTTTGCTTATTAAAGGATACCTCTTGGAGAGAAAATCCAGAGACCTTAGCTTTTGGAGTGCAGTATCTGAAAATTCTTGGCAAGAAAGACTATTCTTGAGACCAGAAACTTGTATAGGATCGTTTTCATTCAAAAACTGTTGGACCTATATTGCAGAGCATTTGGGAAAACTTTTCACAGTTTCAGGTCCTACATCATCAAGGGGAAAATAGCTACTAGAAGTGCACATGTACTCACTGCACGATCTTCTGGCAATATTTCCATTACAGATAATTACATATGTAAATAATATTAAATGTCAGTTAATGGATTAAGCGTGTTAGTAATGATTGCCGTTATTTCTCCGTAGTTTAATAAAGCAATCCCATTAGTCAGGCTTTGAAATCAATCTAATGAGCTAAACAAGAGTGGTGGGGCCTATAAAAATGAAATTATCCATGTCTTGATCTGCTTCCCATTGTGGTGAAAGTAAGTCCTCCCTGTGGCTATTGTGGGAACTTGGATTTCTTAAACTAGGCAGAGAAGCTAACAAGAATAGGAGAATCTCTACCTGAGAGAAACTCCACTTTCTGGAAACTAACTATGGTATGTATTTAATGTTCCTCTAATACAGACTTTGCTTAGTTTCCTTCAGTTATTGGTGGTCTCATAATTTAGTGAAAATATTAATGACCAATGAAAACGAGTTTTTTGTGAGATGTGAAATGGTGCTTTCATAGCACTGTTTATAAACAGAATGGACAGCTCCCACAAAATGTGTTTGGTAAAGTTCATCAAATAAAGTGCAGAAAAACAAATATTGTTGTCTTTGTCAGAATGAAAAATGTTCTCTCCACTGTATGGCAATAAGATGCATTCTTCCAGTATGATGATGTTGCAGAGGAGGAGCATAATACTTATGATTAAGGTAATGAGGAGCTTACAATGAAAGGTGCTGGTACTGACACATTTTGAAGTCTGTCAATGTACCATGTTAATTTTTATTTCAGAACCTTGCAGTCTAAGGATTAAAACCAGTGTTATCACTTCCTTATATTTTGATGAAGCTTGCAGGAAGATTTGAAAATGCTTTAAAAAATGACACTTCGTGTCACTTTTTAATGCACGACTCTGCAGGCTGTAATTGTTTTGTAAGTGGGGAAATGGGCATCCAGCTACTGGGCGTTTCTTTTGCAGTTCATCTAAAACCCTAAAGGGGGTTTACAAAACTACAGTCATAAAGAGATCTGCTCTCCTAGGATCCTAAAATTTTACATGATTGCAGAATTTCTGTCCTGTAACTTAAATAGTTGATGAAAATATTTTGGAGGGCTCTTCAGATTACATCAAAATGCTCATAAAGCAAACAAGCATTAATCTGTCTTGCACAATAAAGCTGAGGTTATCTGGGTCTTTCTGGCTCTGTTGCTGCCCCTTACTGCTTCTCATTCCCTGTAGTCCAGAAAGCAGAACTTTAATTTTTAAGACTGCCACTGAGGAAGACCTTTGCTAATCTCCCCAAAAGTTAAATTGTGTACTAGATTTGGTTCTCCCAGTATGGGAAGGGGGCAGTAATTGTAAATTAATATAGTTATACTTCAATAGAGTCTTGAACTATGATACCTAGAAAGTTGCATGACTGTAGAGGGGGGGGAGAAGACTTGGTAGGTATTCAGGATGAAGTAATCACAGACTTCTGACCCACATGAGAGCAGTGAGTTTAACTGCTCATTTACTTTAGATAAAACTTTCTAACATGCTGCTGTGAGGAATTAGTCTATGCTATGTACTAATGCTGGCTTTGTACAAACTTCTGTTACACTTGTAACTTAAATACCTGTGTTATTATATTGGGAATGTCCTAGGAATGTGCTGGACTAGCTTAATTTATTGGCAAAAGCCCTTTCATTTCCCTTGGACCACAGTTCTACCTGCAAAAACACTTCAGTTATTTTTATCAGCAGGATTTTTGTTTAGGAGTTTGGGATCATCTTGCAGACTTCCAGTTTCAGGATCTATCAAGAGAGGCTCTTCATTAAAGTAGAAATTCTGGTAGCAAGCTTTGTTTGCCGTGCAGAAGTATGAACAAAGGTTCCGTGTAAACAAATTTTGAGAAACTCACGAACCATGGAAAATGCTCAGCTTTTGATAGAAAAGTCACTTCTTGCCCTTTGTGAGACATTACAGTCCTGCCTTTCATTATGGGAGGTGAATGAAGTCTTCTCATTAATTGTTTGTGTTATGTGCTGGTTGTTTGCAAGTTTGCATCTTTAAGCAGAGGTGCCATCTGAAAGAAAAGTCTTTAGTTTCAGAGTACTTTTATGTACATCTGCTAGGTTACTAGTAACATCATCTGCTATATGGCTTAAGTTGGGAACTCTGTGTGTGATTCTCTCTACCTTAGTCTTGCTGATGTGAGGAAAAAATACTAGTAGTTTTCCAACCATGGTTGCAGATACCAGGGTGAGTTTGTCCCCTTCAGTTTATGTGTGATAGCCACTGAGAGGGTTGCTTGCAGTCACTGTGTTGACACTATTGTGGTTTTGTAGGCTGAGGCATCAGTTACCAATTAGACCAAAAAATAATTCTGCATTAAAAAGCTGGTATGCTTCAGTGAAGCTGTCCATATAGCTATTTGTAGCAGCACAGGGGATGGATTTGGGAGCAGATCAGAATATGATAATTCTGTAGTCAGCAACCTGCAGATAGTTTGTTGAAGTACTCTGTGAAATTATTTTAATCTAGATACAGTTATACTGCTAAGGTTGGTCGGTGAATTTTTGGGGGGGAACTGGTGTGAACCATGTGGTCTGGAATAACAAGTATTTTATCTGCTTCTGCAAGTAGGGATTTGTTTTGGTGCAGTGCTTGAGTATAAGTCTACATGCTACTCGTGCTACTTAACTTTAGTGGCTTTTGCTACTTGTTCATGTCTTGTTTGTTTAGCATGTTTTCCAGGGAGTTTTGCTGCCTTTTCTGTGGAAGATGCTACATTTTTTTTTCTATTTTGGGGAGTACAATTCTTTAGCATGGTATTAAAAAAAAAAACCCAACCCCCAAAGCCCCCAGCTCCACATTGCTGAAGGAATTCTTAGCTGTGGCAATACCTGGGAGAGCCTGTTAGCTCCGAGTTCAGCTTCTTAAATGTGCTATATACATTTCAAGACACTGAACTTGAGTGATCCCTCAACCTTTGTCCAGTCCTTTCCACAAATACTTATCAGAATAGATTCAAGGGCAGGATTTTTGCGAATGTGCCATATTTACATGTCCGCTTGCATAATCTTTACTCTGCATGCACTCTTTTAACCTTTTCTGGCTCGGCTGTTGTGCCTAATCTCTCTATCAATTGCTTAATCTTTCTTTTGCTTAGTCATGGTAGGGATCCCTTACTCTTCTAGCTCTGGTATCTTGACTCTTTAAAAAAAAGCATTGGGTTGTTTTTTGGTTTTTTGTTCTTGTGGGTTTTTTTTTTTAGAGCAACTTTCTTAATCTATTAAAATAAATTTCTGCCTTTAGTGCCGAGATTCAAGTTTTGGAGTTGTAGTACTGCTGGAAACTGATAGTAATAGTGTCTTCCTGATCTGTAGGAGCATGTCTTATTTTTGTTGGAAGAGAAGGATTATCAGGAGATGAATATGCATTTGAAGTAAATGCTAACCTGATTTGCCTAGATTAACAAATATTTAATGCCATTTTTTTAATCTTTTGTCTAAGCATAGCCTTTCTGCTCAGCTATGCTCCAGGCAAGATGAGCCTAAATAGTAGAATTTTTTCTTATTTTAATAATTTTAGATCCTATAGTCAGAAGTATTAAAAGTGCTCTGTCACTTGTAAAGTATTAGACCTTATTTCATGGTTGCCTTAATCCAAGGCAGCAGTACTAGAATGTTTTCAGTTTGCTTACCTAGTAATTCCTGGTGTTTATGTAGTAGTTAATTACTTAAAATTTTAGTAGTGAATTTTCATGGCATGTTACTTAGTTGTTAACGAGTAACTTGAAGCTGAGAAAGTTCACTGAAATATCACTGATGTGATACATCTTGCAGCATGTACAGGCAGAGTTACTTGATGAATGGAAATGTGTTAACTGCATACAATCCCAAAAAGTGCATCCTAGGGAAAAATAAGTCAATGGAGATCAGGGATTTAGATTAAAGAAATGGTGATGGGTTGAGGTATTAGATACTGAGAGACAACTTCCCTACACCTCAAGGGTTTTATCAGCAATGTGATTTTAGGATGCCATAGTCTGCTAAAACCAGATTGCTGTTGTACTGTCTTGTATGAGCTTTCAGTTGTGCTTAAACAGTTCCAAAGTAGCTGGTTTACTAGAAAATCATAAAATAATGTCTCTTGGAAAGGACCCTTAAAAGTAATCTGGTTGAACCCCTAGCTTAAACGAGGATCAACCTGAAGGTCAGTTTCCTTAACTCCTTGTGTAGGCAACCTCAAAGGATGGAGATTCTGCATACTCCCTTGCCAACTTGTGCTTGATTGCTCTTCTTGAGAGTAGCTGTTTTGTTATATCTACCTGGAATGTTCATGTTGCAACTTGCACCTTTTGTCTTTAATTGTTTTGCTGTATAAAGCATTGTTTGGATAAATACATACATTTCCTGCAGAAGTGATAATACAGAATGTAACTTTAGATACTAGTTGGGCTATTAAAAGATGGATTCCTATAAAGTTTTAAATGCTTTGGTTGCTAGGGGTAATGCCTCTAACTGCTCAGTCACTGATGGCATAGAGACTTAGCTTCCTTCGTTTTGGTTTCACAGAGTATGTAAAGCTCTCTGGTTATTCAGAGAGGTTTATGCTTGCATAAGAATTCTAGCAACTTATTTTGCAAGGACAATTTTTTTTAATCTTTAGAAATATGGAAATGAAGAATTTCCATTTTTAGAATGTGGAATGTATTCAGTAACAGATTCAAACTCATTAAAAATTGCAGCACCCAGGTGGTGAAGAGGTCCTCAGGGAGCAAGCTGGGGGAGATTCTACTGAGAACTTTGAAGATGTTGGCCATTCCTCAGATGCAAGGACCCTGTCAGAAACATTTATTATTGGGGAACTTCACCCGGTGAGTATGTGAGAGTACCAGTACTTGCTGTTTACTATAGTGTTTATGTCTCTGGTATTTTATTTCAAAATAAGGGAGAGCTGCTGGTTTGGTTGGATGGCAGCACTGTGGCTGTTTGTGGATGGACCTGGGCTGGAGATTTTCCCCACATGAAGGGATTTGATTAGTGTACCATAAGAATGGTCATATCTAAAAGTTTGTTGCTTTGAAATATTTTACAGCTTAGTTCTTGAATAAACTGAATATGGAATAATGCCATATCTTGTGTATCCTTTGGGCTTTGTAATGAGACTCTAACCCCTGAAGGTGATATGTCAGACTGTCTAAACCTTTTCTTAAGTTAATATACAGTGATTACTAATATCTACTTTCGTCATTCTAAATATATATGCCAGGCTTCCATCAGGATCTAAAAGTACAATCCTGGCTCTTCATATGTATGTTTAAAAAATGGCTACTGTAAGTGTTGTAATTATAGTTTGATGCTCTGTCTTTCTTCTCTGGCTGTTCTGAGCTGTGTCAGTGTGCTATGCTTACAGTTGTCAGGGTTGTTTATGATGAGTTTCCACTGGATCATCTGTCACTTCCTCTTTTCTATACTGTCCTTACCATTCCCTGTATTTTTAACAGGTGCCTTTCTGCTGCCTCAAATTTGGAAGGATTTATTTCTAGTTACAAAGATGTTACCTTGGCTTCTTTAAGATAGGACTTATTTAAGCTCTCCTGCATCCTGATAGTTGAAAACCACTTGTTAGAGGCTTAGGCTGCTAGTGTGCTCTACTTTAGTGTCCATCCCTGCCTCTTCTCCTATTCTGTCTGTTTTGTGTGTGTTTTGTCTTGCATTTGGGGCAAATATCACTGTCTTGAGTAGTATATTTCACAGGAAGATTCCTGATCTTGTATCCTCTCTTGATCACTATGAATAGTGTAGCTTCTCCTGGTATGCAACAGTTCAGCTCTGATGCACACTTCTAATCTTGCAGGTTTGTCATCTATTTCAGATGGCAGTTGATGCCAGGAAAGTTTTTCTTAACCTGGCTACCAGTCCAGTTCTTCAATTAACCTGTTTTCATGTGATATGAAAGGAACAGCTTGATAGTTTAATGTACAAATACAGCACTATTAAGATCATATACTGTTGGATGCTTTTTTTTTAAAAATAAATATGACTATTTCAAGTAAAACTTAGGAGTTTATGAAAGAGCCATAAAATCTGGTACCTTTGCACTGGTCATTGTACCAAACTAGTTAGATGACTTTGCCCAATAATAGGAGTAGACTAGGTAGAAGTAAACTAATATGATTACAATCAGTGTATAAAGCTAAGGTTATGTGACCTGTTTAGAGACAAAGGAAATGCAAAAATGTGGCACAAGGAATAATGCAATATGTTGGAGACTCTGGTTTCACTACTTCTTTTGTATACTGGAAAGTAGTATTTAAGGAAGTGATCTTGTTTATAGTAGCTCAAAAATCATACACTGACACCTGCTCTATTGCAAATGTTTCCTATGTTAAAATAGTTACACATTAACAGAATAAATTGCAAACTGAATTTAGACAAAATAAGTTATCCCTAAATGTTTCTTGTTTTTTCTACAGGATGACAGAGGGAAGCTTCAGAAACCAACAGTAAGTGTGTTTCTCGAAATGCCACACTGTGTCTTTTAGGCATTAGGGGCAGTGGCTATCTGTAAATGCTGTGTGTACCCTCGGAGGCAAAAATAATTCAGCTTGATTTAAATGTAGTGTTTCAGGTCATAAATCTCTTAAACTTTATCTGGCTTCAAATTATTCTTCCTGTTAGCTGTTCTTTTCTTCAATTTGTGTGGTTTTGAACCAAGAGGTTAATAGGTGTGATGGCATTACAGTATAGCAGAAAGGTGAGTCTAGAATCAGTGAATGCTTTTCTAGTATTCAGTTTAAGAAAACAAATGGGTGTATAGTCAGAATGGGTTAAACTGGTAAGTGTTTGTGGGGGGAAAGTGTGATGCTTAATATATTGGTAACACTAGTAGATAGAGAATGCAAAGGCATTTGATTGCTGTATTATAGGTCAGTTAATTTGCAATTGTGAACCTTTTTCAAGGTGAAAATAGTTTTCTTCCTGACCGTTTCAGTAGATTAGTGTCCTTTTAATGCAGTATTGCACTTATCTTCTAATTGTTTTCTATCTTTAGTAGGATAAAACTGGGTTGGCAGTCAGCTATCAAATTCCTGAAATTCAGAAGTCCCTTAAAGGAGCAGGTGCATCAGGGATTAATTTGTACAGTTGCCGCTGCTGTGTGTGAAGAGGATGTTTGCTTAGGGCTGGCTTAACAGTACAGTGGTGGGCTTAGGAAATAGCTGAAGGTTATTTTTAAATGAAGTGCAGTAGGAAAGGGATCTTACTCTTGCTGTCTGAGTCTTGTGGTTTAACCCTAGCCAGCAGCTAAGCCCCATACAGCCATTTACTCACTCCCCTTTGGTGGGATGAGGAAGAGAGTCAGAAGAGTAAAAGTGAGAAAACTTGTGGATTGACATGAAGACAGTAGAATAGGTAAAGCAAAAGCCATGTGCACAAGCAAAGCAAAACAAGGAATTCATTCACTGCTTCCTGTTGCCAAGCAGGTGTTTAGAGCCATCTCCAGGAATGCAAGGCTCTGTCCCTTGTATTGGTTATGTGGGAAGACAAAACACCGTAACTCTGAAGTACCCCTGTTCCTACTTCTTCCCTCAACTTTATAGGCTGAGCATGACATCATTTGGAGTGGGATATCCCTTTGATCAGCTGGGGTCAGCTGTCCTGGCTCCGTGCCCTCCCAGCTTCTTGTGGACCCCCAGCCTCCTCACTAGTGGGGTGGTGTGAGAAGCAGCGAAGGCCTTGACTCTGTGTGAGCACTGCTCAGCAATAACTAAAACAACTCTGCATTATAAACACTGTTCAAATCAAAAATCCAAAACATGAAGCAAATTCACTCTATTCCAGCCAAAACCAGCACAGAGATTACTTCTAAGAAGCAATAACTTCTGTAAGATCTTCCAGTAATATGAATGAGTTAAAGAAAATAATAAATATACACACACACACTCTGTAATGTTCACTGTAGCAATTATTAATTTTATTATTAAGGAACTAGTATATTAATAAAAATAAAAAATGGATTGGTGACTGGAATTCAGAACTTCTTCCCACCAAGAATAGCATCTATTTGTTTTTCTTTTGAAATTCAGGGCAGTTTATACTGAAGCTGTAAGAGCAGTGACTAAATACAACTGAGAAACAGACTTCCCAGTCCAAGTTATAGTAAGCTTGACTAAGCTTACAGAAACTTACTAAACTGAAGTACTTAGATTATTAGTTTGTTCAAAATGTGGTCAGGTGGGAGTTAAGAGGTATCCAGATGACTTTTTTACTACACTCTTATTTGGCTTATTCTCTTGTTTTAGTGCTGGTCATAGTTATCTACACTACATGTGTGTTTTCCATAATTCCAGAAATAAGCTGGAGCATTTTGCTCTGGCAGCATGTGTGGGTGTAGCTGATAAGACAGTTTCACTTTGCGTTGGGCTCTGGGTGGGTAACGTGGCAGATTAGGCCTTGTGCCCTGGTTGTCTAGGAGCCATCAGAAGGACTTGTGCTTTAAAATGTCCTTCTTGTTCTTGCACTCTGTCTAAAGTAACCTCACTGTACGTATCTGGTGTCATAGTGTTTAAAACCAGGTTTTGATGAGTTGGGCCATGTTTCTGTTAGTGTCTTGGGGTGGGGGGAGGGTGTCCTCTGTCCCTGAATGTGGCAAGTCAGTTGTAGAAGGTGTTAAGTCTTGATAGTGTGGGTGCAAGCTGTTCCATACTGCTTGGCTTTGGTTTTAATTTTTCATGGAGGTGTTCACAAAACCTGTGTAGATACAATCACTGAGTCTTACTCTTTTAAACACACTTTTTGTCACTTGTAAACCTACCATGATTCAGATTCTTGCAAAAGTAGCCTGTTGGAACCTATGAGAGGGTGTTAGGAATCTTTCATTCTTTAAATAAATAGTAAATATTCTGATATTAAAGCAATTAATTTTTCAGTAATGGATCTTGCACCACAAAGTTTAAGTGCAGGTTTAATTTTTGGATCTTTTAACTGCACTTAGGGCCATGTGCAATTAGCATTATTCAAATTAGTAAGTCTTCATATAAATTGTGCACATATACCCAACTGGGATTCAATCTCGCAGTGCTCCTTTTTCTGAGGAAATTGAACAAGGAGTTGAAATCAATGTTAGAAACAACTATAAAAATTTGACTGATTCTTATGCAATCTGAAATACCACAAATAAGCCTTATGAATGTAAATTAGTAGCTTTTGTCTTGTAGGTTCAATATAAGAAATATTTGTGTATTAATTCAGAGTCTTTTTGACTAGATTTTAGGCAAGCAAGGGATCTTTATCTTTCAGGCAACTAAAAATTTTCAGGTGTAACCTGAGGTTGAAGTTAGCTTCATGGAAAACTTGTGGCAAAATTCTTTGCAATTTTTTTTTTTTTTTAATAACTTGTGATGCAGAGTTGACTACAGAAACTGCTGCTAGCTAGCTTCTAATACAGCAGTCTGTTATAGGAATTCTAAGAAAATGCTTTCCAAATGCAGTGCAATGAGTAATTTTTAAGTTAGTCCCACTTAATGAGTTTGGAGAAATTGAGGGGCTAGTTAAGGTCAACAGGGGTGCCTGCTTGATGTAAATACTTTTTTATGCTTTGCTTTTCAGGAAACTCTTATTACCACGACTCAGTCTAATACCAGGTATAGTATGACACTTGAAGCTTCTCATGATTGTGTTTCTGAAGTTTAGAAAGCTGAATAGTTCCTATCTTCTGGAAGCTTAGACTTCAGATGGTGGTGCATGAAAATTTCAGTTCTATGTAAAGTCTAAGTTGGCTTCTATGTACCACTTTACAAGCATGTTAACTTACTAGCTAGATTTTTTTTCTCACATTGTTCAGTATCATTATGTACCATATGGTTTATGTTGCACAGGCTTCTGTTTCTTGAGTCTATCAGGTGAATATAAGACACTTGGTGCCATGGCTGACTTTTTTTGCTGACCTGGATGCCTCACCTTTTAGAAAATGCCACAACTTGCGTTTCAGGAAAATTAGAGGATTGTGTCTATAAGAAGGAAAATCTGTCAGAATTGGGAGGGAGAGGAAGACACTTGGGAACACTGCTGAATCAAACTTTATGAAGTTATATCCTGCTGACTATTGCCTGTTGATGATGCTTCAGAGGAGCATTCCATCCTCTGCCGAGTATGAAGCATGAGTGCTTGATTGTCATGTGATGCTTCTACTTAAAAGGCTTTTGAATGAATGATGTACTGGGCAGCACATCATGACTGTAAACATGTCTAGAGTCTTATTCTTGTCTAGTAAGCAAACTTCTTGGAAGCTCTAGTACAAAGCTGTAACAGTACAAGCTTTTTTACTTGGCTAGAGTATTACTTGCCAGGTATTCTGTTGCCCTAACTTTAAAATATATGTTGGGAGTGGGGAGGAAGGATGTCTCTAAGTAATTACTGGTGTTTTTTTAAGCTTGCTGATAGTCACTTCCTAAACTGCTGTTTCAAAAATTCCCTTCTAGTTCATGGTCCAACTGGGTGATACCAGCAATAGCAGCAATTATCGTGGCCCTGATGTATCGTTCCTACATGTCAGAGTAAGCGCCTTACTGAAAACGAATGCAAGAAGAGACTGATTTAGGAGAGAATATAAGCAATCCTAACCCAGTATGTTTCCAGACAAAAGCCTCATGTCTGAAGAAAGATTAAACTTTTTCAGAAAACTGAACATTTCTTTTCTGCTGTGCACTTTTCTTAATGTTGCCTTCTTATTTGCTGTTCGGAAGTGATAAAAAGGTAGCATTTCTCTTTTTGTATAACAATTTTATTCTCTAATGAGTTATCTGATAACTGTATTGGTTTCTGTGTTAGAATATTGTTTTGTACGTAACACTGATTCGGGTTATTTCTCTTTAATCTGTAATGGTGTCCATAGGACTGTCTTTACGTATAAATTTTACAGCTTTAAATGACTACCAAAACTGTGTACATGTATTTGTCCATGTACACAACTTCACTTAACTTAAAAATTCATGGTGTCTTCTTAAATATAGGGTGTTTGAATGAAATCCTAATAAAATGTAATGGAAAAAGCTGAGCAGACTACTAGTGGGTATAGGCGCCTGTAAGCAGTTGGGCCCTACCAATCAGGCTATAATGAGCTGGGTTTATTTTTCCCTTCTTCTTGACATCTGCTCTTAGAGTTGTAGATACTCCTACTAGCAAACTGTTCTGTTTGACTGCCATTGAAAAATTCAGGTGAAATATGAAACCCAGTGTTTGACCCAATTATGTCTGTCTCAGTTTTGTGAAAAGTAGCTCTTTTTTGAGAAAAAGGCTGAAAAAATTAACTGCTACTAAATAATACTGTTCCTGCCAGGCACTCAGGTGACTCTAGAATTTGTTCTGGAACTTCTAGACTATTATAAAATCCTTCAATTTTGTTATGTACATTGTGAGGGGTAAAAATGATACATGGAATGTTTCTGACTGTTCTGTGATGTGCTCCTTGGTGCTTTACTATGAAGAGATGACTTTTCACTGCTAAATACAAGATAACTGAAAGCGTGCATTTTGTGGTGAACATTTTTAGTCATATGTAAATGATTCTGAATAAAAGTTTAATTGCTTACTCTTGCTGGCTGAAATACATTCATTTAAAAGTTTTTTGAAGACCTTGGAAGGGATACTCCTGCATATTGGGTCATTTCTTAGAAGTTCTTGAAGGTCAAGATAGGTCCTTGTCGTGTTTTAAACCCCTTTTGGCAACTCAGCCCATCACAGCTGCAGGGACCAGGGAGAGAATCAGAAGGGTAAAAGTGAGAAAAAATACTCATGGGTTGATTTAAAGACAGGTAAAGCAAAAGCTGAGCACGCCAGCAAAACAAAAGAAGGAATTCATTCACTACTTGCCAGTAGCAGGCAGGTGTTAACATCATCTCCAGGAAAGCAAAACTGTTACTCATAACCATTACTTGGGAAGACAAACTAATAGCATTGTTTGGGTTGGCAGGGACCGTAAGGGTAATCTAGTTCTGACCCCCCTGCATGGGCAGGGGGACCTCCCACTAGACCAGGATGCTCAAAGCCTCATCCAATCTGGCCCTGAAGACTTCCAGGAATAGGGCATCCACAACTTCCCTGGGCTACATGTTCCAGTGTCTCACCATCCTCACACTAAAGAATTTCTTCCTAATATCCAGTTTAAATCTACTCTCTTCCAGTTTAAAGCCATTCCCCCTCATCCTCTCACTACAAGCCCTTGTAAAAAGCCCCTTCCCAGCTTTCCTGTAGCCCCTTCAGGTACTGGAAGGCTACTATGAGGTCTCCTCAGAGCCTTCTCTTCTCCAGGCTGAACAACCCCAACTTTCTCAGCCTGTCTTCATAGGAGAGGTGCTCCAGCCCTCTGATCATCTTTGTGGCCCTCCTCTGGACTCACTTCAAGAGCTCCATGTCCTTCTTGTGTTCAGGACTCCAGAACTGGACACTAGTACACTAAAATTAGCTTAAAAAAAAAAAAAAGTAAAAATAATGGGAGGAGAGGAAGTGCTGTGACTTCAGGAAATTGTCTTGTGTGTACGTAGGAATATGTCAATATAGGAATCCTTTAAGAATTCTTTATTTTGGGATTGTTTTGTGGAAATTATTGTTATAGCAAATAGGGATATCTCACATAGCTTCAGCTCAGAAACTGTTTAGTATCTCTTACATTTGTATTCATGTGTTCTGTCAGACTTAATTAGCAGATACAAACGTGCACTTAGAGTAGATCCTGTCAACTTTTTAACCTCTTTACCTGCAGTATAATTGGCAGTGTTTAGGATTGTGACTAGCGCTAACTTATTTTCTCTTGGTTTTGCCCTAGCTTTTCCTCAGAATGTGGAGAAGCAGAGTTTAAAAATTCAGGCTTTATTGAGTGTTTTTACAAACACACTTTAAAAAGGCTATATTAACTCTGAGTTGGTATTTAGACTCATAAATGAAGTTTCAAGTACTGAACTTTCTGTTAGTTTTTAAAATAACAGTGAAGTTTACATGTGGTAAAGCAAAAAAATCCAACACAACAGCAGCTTTAGAAAGCTTAATGTTTCACATATATAATTTTTTTTAAAGAAATTCAGGCTGGGATAATTCTGTCAACATCAGTGAACAGGGTAGTGCAATCAAAGTGGATCTATAAAGCAAACAAACCCTTGCTGCAAAACGCTTTTTTTCCAAGCTGTGTATTTTTGAGAGTTTTAGTATGGTATAGCTCTGTTTGGGTCCCATATACTGGATGTTTATTTATGGAGTCCCCTAGAGTACCTGTGCAAGCTCAGTCCCATCTAAAAGTGGTCGAGCTGGCACATACAGGGAATTTCCACAATGTGAACCAAAAGCGCAGTGAGTGAGGATGAGAAGGCAACACTTCAAAACTGATACAAGTTGAGATGCTGATGTAATGTCCACAGCTTGTTCATTATAGTTAGTCTGTTCATATTCACTTTCACCAGTGCTGGTGAAAATTGTTCCTCAGAGATAGACATTACTGTTTCAGCTTTTTAAATATGAACTAATCTTGTAAAATGATAAAACTGTGAACTAAAAAGTAATCTGGCTTGTAATTTTCCTTCTTAATACCCTAAAGTTAGAGCTGCTTTCCATAGGGAGTCTGTCCTGGTTTGAGCCAGGATGAAGCTAATTTTCCTTTTACTGATTTTTTTTTTTTCCTTCAGTAAGCTCTCTGGGAGTTTTTGTGTGACTTGAGCTTTTGATTAGGAATATGAAAAGAAGAGAACAGGTATATGGGTGTGGTGAGGAATTAATGACTATGTTATTGAAAAACTGGTTGAGTGAATTAAGGGTAATCCATGTTTTTACAGTCTGACAGCAAAAAAGAAAAGAATGGACAGAGTCTGCTTTCTTCTCACAACAAAACCCTTTGTCCTGAGATCCGTTTTGAAGGAACTTTGTCTAATTTTCTGGCAATTAATTTTAATACTATTTTTTCTTTTGAGAGGCTATTAGTATTGGTGGTTGATGCTTTAAAATCAGATGTCATGTTGTCTGCTTGTACAACAGTTTCTACTGCCTTAAATTATTCGAGCATTGCATTTTTGGCCTTCATGTGCCTATCCCCTGTTGTTCACAAGTGTCCTGGTTTGAGCCAGGACAACAAGAATGTATAGTGGCAGAGAGCTCCCTTAAATGGAGACAGCCTTGGCTTCCTCTTGGTGTCTGTGGAGTAAAGCCAGTACAGCTTGTTCACTTGCTCACTCTGCTATGACAAGGAAAAATAGTATGCTGTCCCTTTCTCTGGCTCACTTGCTCTGGCACACTGGTTCAGTGCCTTTCTCTAGTTCTGAATGCTAGTCAGGGTTTGGCAGAATGCTAGAGAGAAACTGGCAAGAAAGTAAAAGCTAGGAAAAAGGAAGCTGATCACAAATTTTATTCAGAGGCAAAAAAACCGGGAAGGTGCTATGGTTTTTATTTTCTGAATGTTTGACTTCTGAGGGTAAATGAATGCTTATAAAGTCTTGTCCATTTTGAGCAAAACTCAATGTAGATGTGGCAATGTAGATTATTAACCAAAGCTAAGTGAAAATGAAGGAGCTGTGCCAAAGTGTTGCACAAAACATGTATAACATTAATAGTATTACTACATTAGATTCCTTCTCATGATTAATTTATGTGTTGAAATATTTTGAATTTTGAATTACCTGGCTTATAAGTAGGTGGGCAGACAAACACATGAATTAATGAGAAATGTTGGAACACTGGATCTTAGTAGATGATTAATGCTGGATTTTCTGTTCTTTCTGAAAACTAGTTAGACTTGCTCTTAATCTTCTTACATGTAAGAATGTGCATGAAACAATCCTTGGCGTTTTATTTTCCAGCTTTCTAAAATTGAGAACACACAATGTGACTACTGGTCTATATTGATAGCTGCTAAAACAAAGCTCAGAATGGACTTGATTGCACTGTGCAGTCTCATGTATAAGAAACAGATTATTTTTATCCTGTGTATTATAATTTCTGTGCCTCTGTCTTACAGTTTACTGCACTTAGGCAGACAGCATACTACCAAGAGCTGTCAGTTCTGTTCACCAAGAGGAAAGATGCACTGTCAGGCACAAAGAATTATACACAGGAAAACTTTAGGGAAGGTTTTTTTGGTATCTCCAGACAGAACACCACAGAACTCATGCAGACACCCAGAGTCCAGGAACTGTACCCAGCAGCACAATTACCACAGAAATCTTTCCATAGCCCCTGGTCTATGGATAAAGCTGATGCTATTGCAGGGTAAAATAACTCCATGGCATCTCTGGAGTTCCACCTGCTTAGGTCCTGGATGAATGCAGCCTTGTGTTGTTTTAAATTACAAGGTTTTACCTGTCAGATGTGGGAAAATGTCTCTTTAAATAGCATGTGCTCTGGAAACTGCTTCAAGGTCTAGGAGGGGGTGATTAGAGAGAAAAAGGTAACCCAAGCAAGGGGAGTGCTCTCCTAAATGACTTCTTGAAAATAAGGAAAGATCTTTCTCCTGTCACTCTCACTTGTCAGAGTTTTCTCAAGTCAGTTGATGCTTTTAGTGTTAATTACCTGGTCTTAATATGGCCTGCAGGGATATCTGTAAGAGCATGATAGGTGTGTTGTTACATAGGTATTGAGGGTGGGCATGACAGAAGAGCTTAGCCTGCTGCTTAGAAGCCCACGGGGTGGTGGGCTGGTAACTGGAAATAAGCAAATAGGTCCTTTTATTTGTAAACTGAATGGATTCCCAATTTGTATTTGTTTGGATCCATTTTCAGAGTAGTGTTGCAGTGGGCAACATCCTCTGTATCAGTCTGAGGAGGACAAACAATTTATGAATAATGGAGCTGGTATTTGAACAGTCACAACTTCTGGGATTAGAATGAGAAAACCTTGTTTTATTTTTCGCTCATTTTGTAGAAATACTTTTTGACCCTATTGAAGTAACAAAGACATTTGAGTAATGCAGGTTATATACTTCATTGCCATGGTGAGGAGATCTTCACACCCGAGGATATGTTGAACAAGTTACTACAATACAAGCTAGGCTGTGTAGATTTAAAGCTAACTACTCCCAGGCAGCTCCTGGTGGTAGGCTACTCTGTCTTAGTTGCATGCAAGATAAATTACTGCACCTTTGTTGACGTATTTATGGTCACATGCTTGAGAAGCTCAACAGTAGATGTGCAAGTCTGACCAAACAAGACCTTCCTGCCCCAAGGTCCCATGAGAGTCTTGGTCCAGGATGGTGTCTCAGATCACATATAACACACATCAACAGGATCAGACTCTTCACAAGAAATTATGCTTTTTCATACAGTAAGTTGCTGACTGCAAATAAGTGCCAGCAGGTGAGAAAGAGCAGGACTAGTCACTGAAGAAAAGAGAAATAGCCCATGAAGCGAGGACTGTCATCAGGATTTTCCTTCTGAGCTCTGTGCCCTAACTGCTAAGCTACAGAGAGTCCTACTCCCCTCTCTCCACTATGAATCCAGCATTGCTTTTTCTACTGGAACAAATAAACTGCTTGAATATTTACCCTGGTTCTTGGACACAGTTTTACAGGCCAGGCCAACTCTGGCCTGTTCAGAGCAGGCTTGGATGTGTCTGCATCATTTCCGTAGGCGAGACCTTACTGGTTTCTGCTGGGCCTCTTTGCATGAAGCACAAGAATACAGCTTCAGCCTTGTCACACACTTCCACGTGGGAACTTTATTGTTTGTTCTTGAAGTTGGCACGAGCTTATTATGAATCCCTTAAAAATAGATGGCCTGCCTACTTCCAGCTGCTAATTTGAATCTAAAAAAAAAAGAACACCTAAAACCAAAAACCATAGGGTTAACATGAATAACGAATCACTAAGTACATCATTTCTATACTTTAAAAATGCACATATTTTAAACCCATCAATACAGGGACTTCACTCTTGTATGTAAAATACCTTGTACAATTAGATTCAGATCTTGTTTGTAGTGCTCAGCAGTTCTAGTAACACTGCTGAAAAAGGTATCAGTAAAGGGCTCACAGGCAAACAGATGGCTCTAAATTCCCTTATCAATACAAATTTGTACATGTTAGTCTTAGATTTTTTGTTTACTATATAAACTACCAGAACAATTAAAATTCTGAGCTATGGAATGAGTTAAACTACAAACTTTGTCGTGAAAGTAAGTACAAAATGAGACACCCTGTGTGAATGTTCCAATGAACTGCAGTTCTTTGTTGTGCTATGGAGTGCTATTTAAAAGTGAGTAAAGGGAATACATATGTCACACAGCATTATATTTCTTCTAGCATACTGCACTCTAGTCATTCTGTTTTTTGGGTTAACCTTCCCTTAATAATGTCACAGAATCACAGAATCACAGAATGTTAGGGGTTGGAAGGAACCTCTGAAGATCATTGAGTCCAACCCCCCTGCCAGCGCAGGACCAAAAACTAGGGCAGATCACTCAGAAAGGCATTCAGACAGGTCTTGACAGTCTCCAGAGAAGGAGACTCCACAACTTCTCTGGGGAGCCTATTCCAGTGCTCTGTAACCCTCACAGTAAAGAAGTTCTTCCTCATGTTGAGGTGGAACTTCCTGTGCTCGAGTTTGAATCCATTGTCCCTTGTCCTATCACTGGGGAAAAGTGAAAAGAGGTTGTCCCCGCCTTCTTGACGTCCAGCCCTCATGTATTTATAGACATTAATTAGATCCCCCCTCAGTCGTCTCCCCTCTAGACTGAAAAGCCCCAGGTCTCTCAGCCTTTCCTTGTAAGGCAGGTGTTCCAGTCTCTTAATCATCCTCATAGCCCTCTGTTGGACTCTCTCAAGTAGATCCCCATTCCTCTGGAACAGGGGAGCCCAGAACTGGACACAGTACTCCAAGTGAGGTCTCACCAGGGCTGAGTAGAGGGGGAGGAGAACCTCCCTTGATCTGCTGGACACATTCCTCCTAATGCACCCCAAGATACCATTGGCCTTCTTGGCCACGAGAGCACATTGTTGTCCCATGGATAACTTGGTGTCTACCAGGACTCCAAGGTCCTTCTCCACGGAGCTGCTCTCTAGCAGATCACCTCCTAACCTGTATTGCTGCATTTTGTTGTTCCTTCCCAGGTGCAAGACTCTGCATTTGCTCTTGTTGAACCTCATTATATTCCTCCTTGCCCAGCTCTCCAGCCTGTCCAAATCTTGTTGAATGGCCACACAGCCTTCAGGTGAATCAGCCAATCCTCCCAGCTTCGTGTCATCAAGAAATTTGCTGAGAAGACACTGTCCCGTCATCAAGGTCATTGATAAAGGTGTTGAACAGGACTGGACCCAGCACTGATCCCAGAGGGACTCCACTAGTTACAGGTCTCCAGCTGGACTCTGCACCATTGATCACCACTCTTTGGGCTCTATTGTGTAGTCCATTCTTAATCCATCTCACTGTCCATTCTTTTATCCCACATATCCTGAGCTTGCTCACAAGGATGTTATGGGAGACTGTGTCAAAAGCCTTGCTAAGGTTGAGGTAGACTACATCCACTGGTCTCCCTGCATCTATCCATTTAGTCACAATGTCATAGAAGGCTATCAGATTAGTCAAGCATGATTTCCCCTTGGTAAATCCATGATGACTACTCCTGATAAGCTACTTCTCTTCCATGTGCTTCAAGATGACCTCCAGAATGAGCCGCTCCATCATTTTTCCAGGGATGGAGGTGAGGCTGACTTGTCTGTAATTTCCTGCATCTTCCTTCTTGCCCTTTTGGAAGACTGCAGTGACATTGGCTTTCCTCCAGTCCTCAGGCACCTCTCCTGTTTGCCAGGATCTTTCAAAAATGATGGAGAGTGGTAGGGCGACAACATCAGCCAGCTCTCTCACCACTCGTGGGTGCATCCTGTCAGGGCCCATGGACTTGTGTATATTTAATTTGCATAATTGATCTCTGACTCTTCATTGACTATTGGAGAGTCTTCCCAACTCCAGGCTTCCTCTCCTATATCCAGGGTCTGAAGTTCATGAGGGCTGGTCTTAGTAAAGACTGAAGCAAAGAAGGTATTCAGACACTCTGCCTTCTCTGCATTCTCTGTTATCAGGGCTCCCACCTCATTCAGCAGTGGGCACACCTTTTCCCTATTCTTCCTTTTACTACTGATACATTTGAAGAAGCTCTTTTTGTTCTCTTTTACTTCGCCAGCTTAAGGTCTAAGAGGGCTTTGGCCTTTCTTGTTGCCTTCCTACATACCCTGACAATGTCCTTATAGTTCTCCCAAGTGACAAGTCCCTTCTTCCATGAACTGTAAATTTCTTTCTTCCACGAGATTTTTCTTCAGAAGATCCTTGCTTATCCACGCAAGTTGTTTACTACCTCTACCCAATTTTTTACTTGAAAGAATGCACCTATCTTGGGCTTGTAGGAAGTGGTATTTAAAAATTGATCAGCTTTCCTGGGCTCCCTTTCCTTCCAGTGTCTTAGCCCATGGGATTCCTGCAAGTAGATCTTTGAAGAGTCCAAAGTTAGCCCTACGGAAGTCCAGGGTTGTAATCCTGCTTATCGTCCTGCTTCTTCCTTGTAAAATACTAAACTCTACCATGTCATGGTCACTGTCGCCAAGGCTATTCCCAACCTTAACATCCCCAACCAGACCTTCTTTATTCGTTAATACAAGGTCCAGCAGTGCACCTCTCCTCGCTGGTTCCTCCACTACCTGCATTAGAAAGTTATCATCGATGCAGTGCAAGAACCTTTTGCACTGAAGCTGCTTTGCTGCGTGGGCTTTCCAGCAAATATCAGGGTGATTGAAGTCACCCATAAGTACTGAGGAGTGTGATCTAGAGGCTACTTCCAGTTGACTGTAGAAGGCCTCATCAACATCTTCTTCTTGGGTTGGTGGTCTACGGTAGACCCCCACAACAGTTTCACCTTCAATTGCATGTCCCTTAACTCTTACCCACAAGCTTTCAACCTGTCCTACCTCCCTCTCTGGGTAGAACTCAATACATTCTAGTTGCTCCCATACATAAAGAGCAACACCACCACCTCGCCTTGTTGCTCTGTCTTTTTGTCATTTTGTCTTTCGTCATTTTATGTCATTTTGAATTCAGTCATACAATGCTATTAGAAGAAGGCTAAATTTGCTATAATGTTTGATTAATGCAATAAAAAAGGCCTTCTAGGTTTTTAAAGCATCATATGAGTTCTAGGATTCACTGATCATATCCTGGCTGTGATGTTACCTTTGGAGATCAGTGACCAGGAATGTCATGAAGAAAACAGGATTTCCAAATAAATTAGATTGCTATATAATAAAAATATTTTATTTTTTAAACTAAAAATTTAAATAAATTTTAAATTGAGGCAATGGTGTCCATTTTACAGCGGTCAACTCAGTCTATGCAACAAAGCACTGTCAAAATACATTGGAATTACAGCCTTCTTCCAGAAACATGTTTGCTTAGGCATACATATTCTTAGCACTTTGTTGCATAAATCAGCTATTTGTAGACCACAAATCTATTCAAGGAGCTGCTCAGCATAAGACAAATTTTGTTTCCTACAAGTATAATGAAGTAGGCTTTCTCTTTATCAATGTGTTGCATTGTAACCAATATAAATAGAAAGTAGTATCAAAACAAGTTTTAGTGGCTTTTTTTAAAGTGGCTAAGACATGTAGTGAAAGACACACTGTGTACACTGGTTATCATCCTCCTCCCAGTTTCTCCATTTCACGAACTAGTTGGAGTCTTATTATTACAATTTAATGTGCTTGAGCCAGAGTGCAGACATTTCATATCTCTGCCTGGATAATAAGCATTTCATAGGGTATGTTCAGTGACTTCACAGGGTCAGAACTTGATTGGATTTCTACTCCAAAAACACAAATGGGAGGTTCACCAACATATTTCACCAACATATTTTCCAACAGGAAATTGTTGGCAATAGAAAATAATAAGGAAGGTAAGTGCAAGGTTAACAAGTTTTAATTGATAAAATAAATGTATAGCTTGCTCGAAGTGGTGAGAATGAAAGACAGAGCATGTGGATTCGAAAACTCTGAGAAGCTCTTCTCAATAAGAGTTTCTTTCTTATGCCACCTTCTGCGTGTCCTACAACACGTCATTGGTGCCAATTTTCAAACCCAAAGGATTTCTAGAGTTATCTTTGGGTAGTGTCAGCCTTCCTGCCTCTCTCCTCACATGTTGCAGCTCCTTTACGCTGCTTCACCACCGCACTCTGGCTGCTGAAGCTTCCTCAGGGTATCCTTATTCCAGAGCGTTTTGGCAGGGCTTTGTTGCATTGGCCAGGCTGATCCAGCTAAAATGGGCACCGTTGCCTCAGTTTAAAGATACTTTGTAGCAGTGAAGCTGCATCCATGAGGGGGCTTGTGCTGGTAAAACAGGGCCACCTTCGCCCACTTGTTCCATCTATACTCCAAGCCTCTTGCAACCTAGTGCCAAAGTAGCTGGACTTTTCAGGGGTACAACTATGAAGGAGACCGTATTTATTAGGAAATACTGGAGCAAAGTAAACAGATTTATTGAGCTAAGGTAAATCTCAAGGTTGCTTAACGCCAAAAACTAGTTGGATTATTGTTCTGTGCTGCTGAAAGGACCTAGACGTCTTCCTAATTCCTGTAGATATCTATAAAAAACTGGAAAAGGAAATGGTCTCATTTAAAAACATAATTCTCAGGTTTATCTGCTTATCCATGAGAACTGAGCACTGAAAAATGCTTTTCTTTTTGAAAACTTCTGTTCAAATTTTTACTGAAGCATCAATAATAGCTCCCTTCCACCTTATCTCTCGAGTCCTTAACACCTTCTTGTGTGGGGCAAAACCTGCCTCTGGGCTTTGTAGGTATGCCAAAAAGCAGCTGAGACACAGGCCTCAGCCCAAACACAGAGCTGCTCTGTTGCCAGATAGTACAACCAGGGAAGAACAAAATGTTTTCTAAGAGGTTGAGGTGATCTATTAATTTTTTTCCTTGTCGAGATAAAATTAGAAAAATATGTGCCGTATGGGGTTACCTGGCTTTTGTAAGCACTGCAGCTGTGTTTTCTTTCTTCAAAGCTTTTCGCTCCTTCACGTGGGTGATACAGTGCATGCCACAAGTAGGGGCAGCTGGGGGATCAGTGCAAATACCCCACTCAGTCCCACTCCCTCAGTTGTATTATGCTTTAACTGAAGGTTAGGCAGAAGAAAACTCAGTGCCTTTAAGAAAACGTTGGGCCAAATGCTGCATGACTGTAAGTTCAGGCTAAGTCCCACTGACCTTGCTGAATAACAGAACTCTGAGTCATGGAGTGACTCGGTCTGTGCCCAGGGGAGTTTTTTTATAATTCCCTCATTCTTAGTAGGTTTGTTTTTTTTTGTTTTTTTTTTTTTTTTTTTAAATAGTCAGGGTTCAGAAGAGGGAGAAACGCTGCACGTCCACCAGTGATGAGATTATTTTGTATCCATGTGTGTTTTCTTAATGCTTGCCAGCGCTGGCTCGTTGGCTGAAGGCACTTTCTGACTCCCTCTGTGGCCAATGGTTTAATTAGCTACAGCTGAGGATTTTTAAACAAATATCCGGCAGTAGAGGACGGGGTCATAGAGGTGATGTGTTAGCGCTGCCCGTTGTGTTTCCATAATGATTTCTTTTCTGTTAGTGTGTCTTTATTTGTAAGACTCCTTTCACAGGCACCTCTGAAGACTGCAAAGCTCTCAGTGCAAACTTTTCTCTGGGGGGGTTGTGAGAGGAGTTTCTTTTGAAGGTGTGCCAGGATCAGCTGTGTCATGCAAATGCGTGTTAATGAGAAAAAATTCAGCGACCTTAGAAGCAAGGCATCTTAAGTTGCATTAAGGGAATAGCATGTGCTCGGATCCTTGCAGGAATCTTATTAATTGTCAGGAAGGTTTTCTGTGGTGATGGAGGAATGTAGTCATATCAGGCTGTGGGCTTAACTGTAGAGATGTAATTAAGCTGACATCCTGAATGAGAGTAGTGTTTTTTTTATCCTGTGAAAATTATAATTTGCTAAAACATCCAATGCTGAAAGAAGATGGGGAAAAAATCCTTAAGATCTATTTATTTTTCAAGTATAATGGTAGGTCAAAATATTTCTTTGTCTTAGTAAATTATTTGTAAATATGAAGTGTATAAACAGAAAAGAATATAAGGTTGTTTGAGTTTTTTTTAAAGTATGCCAGGTCTTTTGGTTTTGATTCCTTTTAAAAAAGAGGGCAAATGATAAAAAGCTTTTCCCTCCTACTCATTCAGTAATGTTTTTACTGAGTGGCTATGTGTAGAATTATTTTCATATAATTATAGGTGGGGAAGGCTTTGTTCTTCTTTTTTTTTTTTTATCTTTTGTCACTGCAAAACTTGTATAAACCTCTTACCCTCTCTATCATTGCCCTACACTAGTAACAACCATCAGTCTTTTTGTGATTATTCAGGCAGCTTGTTTTATCTTTCCTCTTCTTCCCAGTTGCCCAAGCAGACCAATAATCTTTTGTTTACTTGAACTTTGATTGTGTCCTTCTGTACTGTGTGCAGGCAACAGTCGGTGGACAGAGTCCAAGGCAATAAGAGTTAAATTGACCCTGTTGCATGACAACTCCATTCAGAGGTTTGCTGCTTCATTAACTATTTCTGTTGCCTGAGAACCATTGCATTGGTCCAGTATCCAAACTGGAAAGAAAAACATTCAGAGCAATGCATTCCTGGACACCTAAGCCAAGTACAGAGACACCAGAGAGTGGGAGGCGCTAGGGAAAGGTGAGACTGTCTTGGGGACAGTGAACAGATTTGGTCTCTCCATGGGCATGCTCTCTCCTTTTCACCTGTTGACACAGCATGACCCTTTGCTAAGTTTCAAGCCCCAGATTTGGGCAGCAACAGCAGAGGAGGTGGGAAGCAGCAGGAGTGCTGGCGGTACCATCTAGACTCACCTCCAGCCTGCTCCTGCTTATGGGTGTGTGGAAGCCCAAGCCATTGTTCTTGCCTGCAACCTGGCTGCAGCTTGGATTTGGGATACACCAAGGCAACTGACAGGTTAAAATACGTGGTGGTAGGTTAAACTGTCAGCTGATGCCTGCTTGGGTCTCTGAGCTCTGCCTCTGCACGGGGCCACTGATCAAGGATCGATGCTTCTGTTAGAGTTAGGGATGCCTGCAAAAATGTAGCTGCTGATGTGGAGGGATTGCAGTGAATGACATAGACTTAGCTCAGCCACATCTGGCAGACCTTTTGGAGCCTAAGCTCTATGCTTTCTGGAAAAGCTCATTAAACTTGAGTTATGAAGCCAACCTTAAACCAAACTCCAACTCCAGCCTTAGCCAGTCTAGTAACCCTTGCTGCCCTTCACCTAAATACATCCATGCTTGTACAAGCCTTGCTACATGCAAAATCTTCTTAAGGGGGGACAGCAGGGGATGCCAAGAATTTAAGATTAGTATAACTGAAGTCTTAGCAGTCTAATAAAAAAAGAAATATGCAGACTGATTTTTTGTTTGTTTGTTTTCCAAAACAGGAAGAAGAATAAAAAAATAGGAATATATTATTTATGGAAATCTTCAGTAATAATAATACAGTAAAAACTGTTATGCTTGCACTGTGTAGGTTGAGCCCTTTTCCCCTGGTGTTCCACTCACCCTTCCAATGCTCCTCTGGGTCAATGGCTTCAGCCTGGGTGTCACACGTACGGTAAGGCAACAGCATTCTGAGTCCTTCACGGCTGAGTGTGGTGGTGGTGGTTTCTTCCTTCTCCTCTAGGATCCACTCAAAGTTGTGTTCATGTTTCCCAATGCCTTTTGTGCTTTGTTCTTTCTTCATCAGTCTGCAATTCTACGTTACATCTGAATTTTCTATATATTGTGCATTGTACCTATATTAAAACCTGTTTTTTATTATTTTTGTTACTTTTTGTAACTCCTAAGATGGGTTTTGTTCAGCTCCCAGGTCTGTACTTCTCTTGTTGATCACTGCTGTGTGGGCTGTTGCCCTGCAGCTCTCAGCATTAGCCCATGCCCTGTCTCCATCATCCTGTGCCTTTCCTCATCTAAACTACCTCTTGGCAGCCCACCTTCAGGGCCTCCTGTTTCATACCAGGCCTACAGCCAACAGGGTGAGATTATGGCTCATGATGCAGTTACTTTTTTAACTTTTAGAGTCTGGTGACCAAGCACAGAATAAATGCCCTGGTGGGCCATGGCAGCCTTCTGATGTCCCAACAGAGAAATGGCATGCAAGCAACTTGAGGACAGTAGAACACAGGCTGCTTTAGGGCTTGCATTAGTCTCAGAGTTAGGGCTACCTTTAGTCAGGCAATGAGAAATGAGGCCTTGTTAAAGGATAGATTTAGGGTCATGCTTCTCAACTTACTGATGTGTTGATGTGGTGGATAGTCTGCCCAGAAGTGAGGACAAGAGAAGCTGATGGCAATCCCAATTTTCAAGAGGCCCAGGCTAGTGGAGGGAAGTCAGCTGGAATTACAGCAAGTGATTTTTCTCATTTGTGGTCATCTCTGCATGATGCTGTCTTACTTGCCTACTGCTCCATGGAGAAGTAGTGCTACGTCAGCAAGAAGTGACCAACCTCCTCTGTCATGCTTATCCTCTGTGGGTAGTCTGCCTGCTACTGTGCACCTTGTGTCATCCACAACCCCTTAGCTGTGTAGAGCTGCCTGGGCTAGGTCTATGCAGTGGGGACCTATGCCTTGATCCTGCTTTATCCACTACTGTTGATGTACTGTTGGTGGTGGTGCCAGAAGCCAGATTAAATATCTCCCAATGTCCAAAGCTAAAGGTCCTGAAAACCATGCCTGGGTGTGGCTTAACCCTGGAGTCTCTTAGCAGCCACAAAAAATATCTTTCTAACTTGTTTCCGCAATGACTACATCTGCAGCACCCGTATGTATATCCAGAGATGTCCCAGTATTAACCAGGCAAATTGATACCTTGCTAATGTAAATCATAAATAGATGTACTTCTGCCTAAAGTCCCTGAGAACTTGATCTGGGAGGAATGTCCTTGTTATTCTCGGAGAACATGGACAGGATAAGGCTCAGCATGCGACACAGGTAGGGCTAAACTTTTTCTCTAAGAGATGAGGGGCAGCTAACGGGAGAAGGAATCTGGAGTCTTTTCCTCATTTGAGGACAGATGTTGTGTGCTGCTGAGCCTAATAGCTCTGACAGATGTACTGGTGGGTTTCTGCTGGAGGTGTCAGCTCTGTGCGAGAGGTAGGTGGTATAGGACCCAGTTTACACATCAGCATAATAGTATAAGCTCATCTTCATAACTGAGAGGTTTACAGAGGCCATGACTAGGATGGATGAACAATGTAGACAGGGATGGTCTCAGCAACCTTTGGTGATGAAGAGAGACCTTCAGAAGGGTCAAGAACAGCTGAAATGACTTTGTCTTAAGCTACAGCAGCCCTTGTTTTCTAAGCTGGTCCTGTATTTCACTTGAGTCCAATGTAGCTGAAAAATTTCATGTAGCTATTCAGCATTTTATGTATTTAAAACATTGTCTGTGCTAGCTTTTTCCAAAACAATTCATATTTTTAAGCAATTACGTTTTATAATGCAGAATATCAACATAGCTTGAATATCTGCATAGCCTTTCAAAATAAATGTGGAATACATCAAATGCCACAACACTTTGAAACTTATCTTTAAATGAACCTGTTTTTTTTTGCCAATTGATTTTACTAGATTGCATACTGACAACTCTGAGCTGGTGAAAAGGAGTATTTTTTTCCCCGGGTAATTTATTAAAAAGCCTAACTAATTACTTTTACAGCTCTTTGGAAAGGTTCATCATCGATAAAGAGCAAAAGACTTTAGTCCTGCCAAGAAAACTTTGGACTGCTTGATTGCCAGAAGTCTATTAATCAGTAAGGGAAGTTTTTCAGAGTCTGTGGATGAGAGGGAACCTAAAAGGAAACAGCTCGATACAATTTTAATTTTAGCCCCTAAACTGCATTCCTCTATATAATGTAATAAATTTTTTCCCCTAGGGGAAAAAACACCCATGATTTTTGTGATATTGGGGTGAGCCTAAAACACAGGAATTGGAACAGTGAAATTAATCACGGAACAGTAGATTATAATCCAGGCCCAGATCTGAGTCTAGTGAATTGGATTAAGTGTCTTTGGTTTCACATGATCCTTTCCATTAGTGTTCTTAATTTATTTTGCAGATAAACTCCAAAAGGTTAAGTCTTTGAACTGCTTGTGCTCTGGATCTAAGCCACTTGTTTATTATGAAAAGAGCATATATCTCCATCCTTGGAGATAATCAGAACTTGACTAGACATGACCTTGAGCAATCCCATCTAATTTTAACATTGAATCTAACTTCAAGGTTGGCCTTGGTCTGAGCAGGGATGGGACCAGATGAGATCAGAAGTATCCTTCCAGCTGAGGTTTTCCTATGAGTTTCTCTGTATGTGTGTATATATGTGTATGAAAACAAGTATGAGAGAAGGTTACTCCTTGGCTTTAGCCTAAGGATGTAATTTTCCCTGAAAACTGTCAGTATGAAGTTTGTCATAAAGCGTTCTGGCTAAATCAGTAAGTAAAGAAAAGGATTGTAATTTATCTTGCATATAAGAATGTAAGTCTGGAAAATTAACTAGAGGACAACCAATCCATGTGAGTAAGGGACTACTATTTATGGATTTCTGCAAGTTAAATTTTGGTTTTTGGAAAAATCTAGAAACAGGATTGAATCCTAGTTGTTTTGGCATTTCTAACTCCAAAGCAGACAAATCTAGAAGTCCTCTCTGCCTTGATGCAGCAAAAAAAATTTGCAGCCACAAGACAGATATGATGGCCTAAGACAGGGTGGAGGCAGGTTGTTGGTGTCTCCAGCAGCCTGTCCTGACCAGTCTTCTCTTATAACTTAGTTTTTTCTTTCCCTCCCTCTATTCCTGCTCTCCTTCCACTTCTTTTCACTGCCAGTTGCTATTGTCTAGGAATAACACTTAAATCCCCTCTAAGTCCTTTTTAAATGGCAATAATATGTGTGCTAAAATGTATGTTCATAGGAGAAGAAAATATTATTAGGAGAAAAAGCCTCCTAGGACACATGAGGTATTACTGTGTCTTGGTTTTTCAATATGCAAACAGAGAGCTAATCCAGTTTTTGAAACAGAATAAGAAACTTCGAAATTTAAATCGATTTTGACAACTGTTCAAAACTGGAATTATAGTAAGTATTTCTTCACTCTGTTATCTGAGGCTTTGATGATTCTTAGCTTCAAGCAACCATCTGTGAATCCTGAAAATCTTGTAATCTAATCCTCATCTGCATTCAAAGAAAGTTGTGTAAGAAGATGAAAATCACTTTGCAGTGAGGTAAAGGAACAACATAATTGTGAAACTATATAGAGGGTTGAGAGCTTAGGATGTTGCCAGTATAAATCAATGTAACCCTGTGTCAATCCAAAGATTTACTTCATCTCTCAGCATCTGTGTGTGTGTGTAGGATGCCAGAGCAGCAAAGCAGTAACTACTGTATACTACTGCAGTGGAGAGAAAAACAAAAAACCAAAAAGCATGGATAGCGAAGTGAGGATCTGTGTATCAAGAAATCACTCAGAAATCTCTATTATTTCTTTCATTCACAGCATGAATTTCAGGATGTAAAATGTGTTGATAGTTAGATACAATATTTGAATGGTAAAGAGCATAGCACTGTTTAAAAGGGAAAAATAGTAAGAATTTAATTGTGGAAACTATATTTCATTAAAAATGAGTTTTTGATTAAAAGGAGTATAATTAATGCCAGCTACATGCGCAATACTGATTTCTGTAGTGCTTTGCCACAGAAGGTCACTATAGAAACAGCAAAAAAATACTTTGGGATTTTGTTTTTACTGGGAACACTTGTGTTCCAGGCTCTTCCTTCTTATCTTCTAGTGTGATGTGATGAAAATAGAGACAATTTCCCTGGGCACCCTTCTGAAAAAGGGGAAAAAAACCTTCCCTATGTCATACTCGGTTGCTACAACTTTTGCATCCAAACTCAAACCTGTTGCACATTTTGCAGCTCTGGAGAAGATTGTGCCTTCCAGCATTACTGAGAACAGCACTGTAATGGATTTCCCTCTAGTGATAAAATATGTCAACTACAGATTATTCTTCATTCCTAAAGTAGTGGTGCAGCAAGAGCAGTTGTTTCTTCCTTCTTTTCAAGCAGCCACTTTGAGAAGGGAAGAAAAGAGAACGAAAAGTTTTTTGGATCTGGAATTCTATGAAGTCAAACTGTAAATAATAGGACTCTTACCATTAAAAAAAAATAATAAAAAAAACCCAAAACCCACAACTTTTTAAAATGAGAAACGAAGTTGTGCTCTAAATACACCTTCACACCAGGCTTGTTTTTCTGAATAAAACACCACTACCTCTTAAAGCAAGATGAGTATGACAATATAGTTTCTAGCGCAACAGCTAACTCTTTCATCAGTTCTTTCCTTTGTGTTTAGAAAATACCTCATTTTCTCTAGGCCTGAGACTGTCACCATTTTAAGAGCTGCTGTCCTATGCCAGGATTTTAAAATTATAGCAGAAATAGGTGTTACAGGGCTGACAATATTAGATTCAAGTATGGATTTATCTAATTTTGCCCAGCCAATGAAGAAATTATTTACTTAAGATGACTGCAAAATGTATTAACCCATCTTTTTTTCTTATTATTTTCTAAAGAATGGTCACTTTTGGAATAAAATGGGTGTATTATTTTTCCTGAATAATTTTGAAATTATTGGCTATTGTCAAATAAACTTGGCAGTGGGGAAAATGTTTTAGATACATTTAACTCTGACTCTACTTGTAAAATTAGCTAGCCAGCTACAAAGGAAAATCTATTCATGCATGTCCTGAGGGACAGCAGTGTAGGAGCAGAGTCTGTGTGGACAGAGTGTTGGTGGGAGGCTGGTATGGAGAGTACCCAGCCACACCTTCACTACTGGCTCATGCCAGATTAGAGAGCAGGTAATTTACACCTTGCTTGAGGTGTCTCTTGAGCAGATTTTCTCAGATACAGGAAGGTGTGAACACTGGGGAACAAGGTTAGAGTTCAAAAAATTTGAGAAACTTGAGATGGGGATGAATTTTATCATGGTGATAAAGGAAAGGTGATACAGTTGGGCAGGAGTCACGGAGTGCTGTCACTGCATAGGAAAGGATCAGAGGACATTGGGGGATTGCAGGTCCAACAGTGTGCAATAACATACCTAGGACAGGAAGAAGCAGAAGAGGCTGCATGGGTGGTTGTGGAGCTGCCACTGCCAAAGGTGTTCAGGTTAGTTTTATTTTTAGGTGTAATTTTCCCTGGTCTTGAAGCAGGACCCAGATTGGCTGACCTCTTGTGGTCTTTTACTGCCTTATGGCTACATGAATAATATTTCCTATGGTTAAATCATGTCTAATGCCTGAGGAAGAGGTGCTGGCATTGGGGTTCTGGAGTG